>VMRN01000044.1:821771-1195382 GCA_010277015.1 Poeciliopsis turrubarensis | reverse complement strand
CTTCAGCTTTTGAGACTTCAGCTTTTGAGACTTCAGCTTTTGAGACTCCATCAGGTGTTGATGGCTCCACTGGATTTCTGCTGTTTGGAGCTGGTGGATACCTGGCTTATCAACATATTTGTGAAAGACTCGGCCAAACTAGCGAACACTCAGACTGTTAGTGTGGACAGAGACGCAAGTTGGATATGAGTCTTGCTAAGAATCGCTGCCCTGCTGAGGACTCAAAGCTCACTAACGAGATGGAATCAATCTTGGAGAAGTTGCTAGCTTTGGCTCAGTGGAACGACCAAATTTGGGTAATTGGGAACTGAGATATATTGGAGAGACTTTAGGGATTTAAATTTTTAATCTACCTGACCTAAGACATTCTATCTCTGAATTGGCTTTTCCCGTGTTGCCTTGGAAGGGCTGCATATTTCCAATCTCCTTTAAGATATGTAAACATAACGCTCCTTCCCACCTCAGCCCCTCCTGTTATCCATGTCGCTGTGGAGCTGAGCACTCCCAAGGACTTTCCTCAATAACAACATCTTATCAGACTTCTGCCGGGAGGCTGAGCAACATGGTTTCATGGCCCTGTGATGTCATCGCCTTCACCCTTTGTTTTGTCTGAATGTTGTTCCTCTTTCTAACAAACTCCACAGTTTGTTAGAAACTGTGAAGTACTCCCTGTTTAACCCAGAAAAGGATTATTTTAGTTTATTAGTGATATTAGAAATTGTGGCTAAGCTAACGGAGCTAAGCTGTCGGAGCTAACGAAAAGCAGACGAATGTCCTGGGTATCAGCGGTGAGACGTCCTGATATTACGTTTCCAACATCCCAAGATATCTACAAGTTTGCTCCAAACATGGTGAGTATCTAAATTAGCTTTGTTGTTGTGTCATAATGTTTTGCTATGATTGGTCCGGGTTACTCATATTCAGTTATGTTGAGTTCATTTAAGTGGGTCAACCTTGTTTAGGTCGGGCTTATATATTTATGTTGCATAGTCTGAGTTTTGTCACTGGACACTGTGACAATTATTCCATTATTGTGAAGTAAACTATTTTAACAGTATTATCAAAGGTACAGTATGAATACTGACGTGTGTTCTGATATGTCCTCTTCAAGGCAAACCGACGTATGAAATGGATGAGCTCGATAAACGTCACAACGTCGGACCGACATGCGTCAATTAAAGAGGTGATACAGCAACACCATGGTGGATCAACAAGTGGGGGAGCAAGTTTTCATTATAACAATACAGATGTGTCTCTATCAGACACACCAATCACAATCGAATAAATACGATTTATTCCGTATTTATTTATACGGGAATAAATCGCGTCCCGTATTGGTTCAATACGGAGCGGAGACAACAACAACCAACTGTCATTTTGGGCTAGCTTAAAGCTAACCGGAATATTTACAACTCTCCTGTTGAAACGCTGACACTTCTTACCTTCTGTCTTTTATCCCTCCTCCTTTTCTGTTTTGTGGCCCAGTGTTTGTTTGTTTTTTCTGCCGCCCATCTGTAGCTCCCTGTTGTCGAGTTCATTACTACAATTCAAACTTAAAAGAAAAAAAAAAAAGAAACGCCTCAGAGAGTTCTCGAGGGGCCGCTGCTCAAGCTACCTGTATGGGAGCGCCTAATCAGTGCTGTTCCTCTGTTATTGATCATTTCATACACAAGCAGCGGCTAAGTACACAAAATGCTGACTAGAAAATAAAATTCCCCACATCATTTTTGCGCCCCATCTAGTGCAGCCTTGCATACAGTGCATACCCACTTTTTGCGCCACTGTTGATGGGAGTTGAGATTAGGAAGGGACAGACTCCCGGTGCAGACAGGTTGTCTCGTTTACTCGTCGCCGCCCTCGCCGGGACGCTCCCACCGCGCATTCACGTCCAGACCGACTGCAGGACGCTGTCGGTCTGGACGTGAATTTTAGATTGTTTTAGAAGACATGGAGCTGCTTAGTTGTTTGTAAGCATGAAGAAAAAAGGACAACGTCCCACCTCCTTCAGCAGGAAGAATGATCAATGGCTTGTACACAAGACCATATCTCCCTGCACGGTCACAAGGGTGGATAGATTACAGCTTTCCCAATGAATTGTGCAAAAATCCTGCACTTTTCTCTCCTATTTGGCCAATATTTCAAAATAAGTAGTCCAAAATCTAAATTATTTTCCATTATTTAGTTAAATGGCTGACAGCCATGAAAGTTTTACCAAAGGTTATGTTTAGCCTTTTTTCCACTTATAAATAAGGAAAGCAATTTAAAGGTTTATTATGTAGTGTTAAGCAGCTAATTTTCTGTTTCATTCAATGATGTGACCACATGTTTGATATAATAGGATGACATCAGAATGTGGAAACGGCAGCAGCCATTACAGTTATTTTGACTAACGTGACAGATTGTAGTTATTTTTGACATTTGTGACATTTCGGGTTTTTCTGACGGTTAATAGTTTAATGCGCATGTACAGTTTATTTCATTCATTTAAACTGCATACTGATGTTTTTATTTCTTATTTGACATTATGTATTTGTTGCTCACATTATGGACCCTTTACAACCGAATGGAAAGCTCAGCCACACGCATCGAGAAATTATTAATTTCCCTGACGTCTTTTTTTTTTATTTTGCTTTATTATCCCATAAAGCTTTTTGTTTTGTTTGCCGTGTCTTGTACTCGTAGGCTGACATCCAGGCAGGCAGGAACAAGAGGAAGGTGTTCTCGATTTTCCCTTATCCAGCACTTTATCCTCCAACATCCTGTAAAGTGTCCCTCACTTACACAGGTCCAATCGACCACTGCTGTCTGTACTTTATACTCCTTGATGCTGTCAATGTCAGAAACAGCAGGACAAAGTCACACCGTGAGCAGGCTGCAGGGTCACAGAGGGAAGTGAAGAGTCTTTGTGTTACAGGTTTGCCTGCTTTCCTCTTTGCCGTTTCACCTTAAAAAGAAACAAACCCATCTCATTTAAAAAATGTATTAATGATATTAGAAACCGATTTTGAATTAATCAATGATCTGTTTATAATGAATCAGACGCACCTCTAATTGATTTGAAGGAGCTCAGTGTTTCTCCTGTTTTGCAGGTGGAAGTTTGTTCCAGATTAGTGGATCATTAACACTGAATGCTGCTTCTCCGTGTTTGGCTCTGGGGCTGCTGAGTAGATTTGAGCCAGAAGACCTGAGTGGAGGGCTGATACAAACGTTTCAGGGCACCACACCGTTAGGAATAAATTAGGACGTCACGTTCATTCTCATTTTGATCCCATAAGGAGCACATGATTCTATCCAGCATTTTAAGGTGGTTTTCCCTCTTTTAACTTCACAAATTTAGTTTGATGTGTTGCTGACTGTTGGAGTGAGACTGAGATCATAAAGAGTTGTCCAAGGCCTTCAAAAAGAAAACTGTTGCATTTTGGGAGTCTGGTATGAGTCTTGTTGGTCAAACCAGTTTGATCTCAGCTACTTTAAGGGATAGAAAAGTCTACATGTAGAAGATGTTAACAACATCTGGCAACATGCACAGGTCTGACAAGCAGGTAAGTTCACCTGACCTGCAACGGCATCTGTTCAGAGAGAGTCTAGAAAATATTAACTTTCATGGAAGGTGTTCATGGAGGAAAATATGCCCTCTGTGGCAGTGTTACCTCAAGCAAAAATCTTAGTTTCAAATCCCAGCTTTGCATACGTGGTCTCTCTCCACGTATGGTCTCTCTGCATACGTGGATTCCTCTCCTCTTGAGAAAAGCTCTGAAAACCTGGATAAATAAAATGGAAACACCTAGTTTTGTGTTACAGAGGAAAAGTGAAAATGTAAAGACCTGTCTCAGTGGTATTTAATTAAAGCCTCTCCTCACAAAGCCTCCCAAGCCCCTGGCTTTCACTGCAGAGTCCGGACTTAAAGTTAGATGCCTTCTGACAAAGAGCAGCTTGGATCATTCATCAAACAACACTGCCCACTTCTGGACAAGCTGTGAGTAAAGTCTTCACACTACAAGAATAAAGTCAGAGAAAATATGTTTTCAACGTACTTGTTTGATGACTTTTCTATGTATTCGTTTTTAATCCAGTGTGATTCACCCTGCCACCTCACGCTAATGGCACAAGTTGAAACCTGCCTACTCTGTTCGACCGTTTACGTCTCTTTGTTGACATGAGGTCTGAACACAGTTGTGTACCTAAGAGTTATTTCATTTATTCAGCGTGATAACTAAACCACTGAGATGTACTGTGCTCTGTGAAAATTTAGCCATGATCCAATATCAGATATGTAAGAGCGACCAAAACCTCAGTGACAGCAACTGAACACTGACAATGTGAATTTAAATCACAGCTTGGTGCATGAACTTATTCCTTAAAAATAATGTTTTTAGTTTTGACTCTGACTTTGGATTGTAGTCAATTCAGAAACAGCTGAGAAATCCCTCTTAGCCAAGCTGAAGATAATCATTAACACTTTTATCCCTTCTTGCCTGAACTATTGTGACAGCCCCTTTTATATGTTTACATAAAAAGTTTTATTGTCTTCAGTCAGTGCAAAATGCATGACAGACATACCAGACAACACATCACACCCATTGTAGATTCTTTGCACCGGCGGCCATTACATTTTACAATCCACTGTAAATTTTCTGTCCTTACTTTAAAACCGCTGTGTGTTTTTGGTTTCTTTGTACGTCACTGACCTTTTTAGAGCTTCATATCTCCTCCTGTAATCTCATTTCATCCGGTCAGAGGTTGTCAGTGCCACAGATTCATTTTTAAGGAGGATCTTTTAAAACCCCGGATTTTGAAAAGTGCCTCATTATTTGCATTGACTTTGCTGAATCTTTTTAAATGTAAATAAAGTTTTTTTGTTTTGTTTTATTAACAGGCTTTTAGTGCAAAGGTATCAAACTATAAATAAATAAATAAAAATGAAAACAATCACCCTGATGTCTAGGTCTCTACACAGAGGGCTGAATTGTGCTTTTACTTTTTAAATGTATTTCTGATCTTCATTTTATTTTCAGTGTTTTAACTTCTCATAACAAAATATGTTTGTTTGTTTTTTTTTGTTGTTGTAATTTGTAAAACTTAATATACGGCTACGCTTCACTTACTTACTTATGACGTCCTTGCAGGGATCTCTCAGGGTGTTCTGTGGTTTTCAAAGCAACACAGTTAATAGTTCGTGTCAGTGCAGAAGCTGCTTTACAGGTTTACAGATTAAACATAATAGGCATGTGACTTCTGCTTCCTTCTCGTGCTAAAGTTTTTTGGGTTTTTTTCCAGTGTCTGCTTTTCAAACTATAAACATGAAAACCAAGGGAGGAAACAGTACAAACAACTGAAACCGTTTATTTACATACACTGTATAGAAAGGGCACTTGAGGTTTTGCTTTTAATTCTCTGATAATAAAATAATCATTTATTTTTTTTTGGTTTCTTTGCATTCTGAGCTCTTCATGTTTGATATTTACTTTTTTTTTTAGAATTGTCTTTTCACTAGGTATCTACGACAATCCTCAAGCTAAACGTAATGCTTTTTAATATGTTTTTTACTACTCTTGGATTATCATTTTTTTTCAAATCCACCATGACGCAGAGTTGCAAGTGTTCTTCATCAACCTTTCAAACATTTACGCATGGATTCCTGTCACCAAGTCACACCTCGAGAACCACAGACAAGATGTCTGAGATGATAAAAGGAAGATTTTATCATCCCATTAACATGGCAGTCGAAACTAAGGATCATCAGTTTTTATCTATAGGTTGATGACACGAGAGATTTAATGAGCAACCAGCACAACTTGTAATCCTTAAACCACTTTGTCATTAATTTTGGGATTTAATGAAGGCTATATATAGATATTTTTTCTGAAGCATTAATATCCTGGCCAATGTCTCTTGAGCAGCTGCTTCAGTATTTCAACATGTTGTCCTTTTGCTGTGATTCCAGCTGTTTTGCAAAGTGCTTCATTCGCTCCTGCAACCGAACAACATGATGCCGCCACGATACTTCATAGATGAGAAGGTGTTCTCCCTACTTTTCTCGACAAATATGACAGCGGATTACAAAACAAAATAAATAATTTCCTTGCAAACTTTAATTTGGATTTTATGTTGCTTTTTTGAATTACTGGCTTCTTCGTCTCTGCGTGGCCTCTCGGCCCAGGTAGAGAACCCGTCTGACTGTGGATAATAATATCCTCTTTCCAGCTCAGCCCGTCATCTATTCATTTAGTTTTCTGGGGGTTGATTTACGCGCGTCGCATGAAAACACTCTTTAAAAAAAAAAAAAAAAAAGAAAAAAGTGGGACGAAGTTATATCTCTTCGCCACTAGATAGAGCTCTCTGACTTCATCTGATTTTCTCCCCGAGTTCAGGTTTTGTTTTCGGACCACCTGCCACTTTTGATCTGCGCGTTTGTAACCGGGTCGAATCGGCGAGTTGATACCGAACCGCCGTCAAAAGCAGCATTTGAAACCCGTCACCTCTAGGGGGACCGCCGCGTCAAAACGACACGCGCCAGCCAACGAGCGCGCATGTTCCTGCTTTCCTTGCCTCGTTAGGACTCTGCTTTGGTGTATTATGTCTGACCTCTGTCGACATAATTAGTCCTTCAACTGGACAGGTTCCGGCGGTTAGGGTTAGGGAGCGGGATGTGTGCGTATAGGGAAAGTTAAAAGTTTTAGCTCGGCTGAATGAATGGGGAGTTAATGCGATGTCCAAATAAGGATAGCAGGTTACGTGTGTGAGAGAGAGAGAGAAAGAAGGGAAGAAAGAAAGAAAGAAAGGGAGAGCGCGTTAGAGAGAGAAAGAGGGAGGGAGAGAAAGAGAGAGAGAGAGAGAGAGAGAGAGAGAGACGTCCGGAGTGTAATGCCGAGCTCTCACTGGGAAGAGCGAAGACTGTCCCGCTAATTTCCCCCCTTGCTTCCCAGAGCCCTCTCCGCATTCGGACGGATCCGCATCTGAAGCGCGTCGCGCCGGCTGAAGCGGAGCTCCACTGGCGGCGCTGGACTTTCTTGTGCATCGGATATTTTCTTGACAATACGCGGAGGACGTCCCGATGGTGAGCAGCCCGCGGTTGCTTCTCTCGGTTCTTTTCCTCCGTGCGCTGGAAATCTGTCAGAGCTGAAATGCGGTCAGATGATACAGCAGTAGGAAAAAAAAAAAAAAAAAAAAAGAAAGAAATGCCAACAGCTGAACTGCACTACAGGCTTTTCGGTGTTATAATGGTCTCGGTGACGTTAGAAATAAACACAACAATCTCAGCAAAAAAAAAAAAAAAAAAAAAAGGAAACAGCCATTCTTTTACTTCCCCCCCCCCCAGTTTTCGCCGGATTTGTAACAAAGCTCGTTGCTTGACAGCTTTGGATATGACATAATTCTTGTCCACTGGGTCTGTTTGGAGTCAAAACATGATGAGGGAGAGGCCCAGCGCACTCAATTCTGAGCGACCCAGCCTCGATTGTCAGCATGTAGTGAATGTTTATGTGCGCACGCTGGCACTTGCAGAATCCTTTACTTTTGATTCAGTTCTCCTGGGTTTGTTCTGCAGTCGGTGCGCTCCGGGCTCACGTCAGCCACATCGGCTCCATCTCCGCGTCCACGTGAACTGTGGTAAAGAGAATGCACGAGAGCACACAGAGCCATCGTCTTTTCCCCTGTAGGCTACTTGGTGCGTCCTGTTATGTAATGCGCCCCGGTTCGGCCGGCTGCCCGCAGCCATACCGACAGGGGCCTACACGTGTTAGTGCCAAACATGTTTTCTAACATCAGGCTCTCGGCGGTGATGGCAGCAGGACTAATGGGCCGTGTCAAAACCTCAGGAAAAAAAAAAAAAAACATGTGAGAGGGGTGCGGAGGGGGGGAACTGTAGTAACACCCCTTTAAATTCTTTCGAGAATGCCTACATGGAAATTACAATCCTAATTTGTAATGGACGCATGCAGCACAGCTGACTCCAATCTGCCCACGTGATGCAGATTCAGCTCATGATTTATAGCAGATGTCTGTGTGCACGAATCAGAGGACAGTCCTCAATTACAAACAACAACAACAAGTAAATACCCGAATGATGTCCACGAAGTCTAAGAATAGACTAATTGTTGAAGATGCATATTCTTGGGCAACCTGGATTTCAGTGATACTTTTGTCCTATATATGACAGGGAGTGGAGTTGATATGGGCGATATGGCTCACTGCCCAGGGTGACATTTTCTCAAAGGGCTGTGCAACACTAAACAAATAAAAAAAAAAAAAGAAGAAGAAAAAGTTATTACAGTCGAACATGTGGCGCTCAGTACATGCTCAGTATGAGGGATTTCTGCAAAGTTAATGACTCAGTGCTTTAAACTCCATACTGTTGCCACATGGTTCATTAAGAGGAGTTGCTGTAAAGTTGGTGACTCATGTAAATTATTTAGGTTTCCTTTAGAAAGAGAACTTTGGACAACTTGCCACAATAAACTCAACTTACCGGTTCATTCATAACTAGGATTGAACTGGATCTTTTTGTCTAATAAAGTGCCTTGAGCTGACATTTGTTAAGAATCTCGCAGTATAAATAAACTAAGTTAAATGAAAATAATCCAGTGAAGGTGGGCGCTCACCTGTGTTAATGTAAGCACTTTAGGAAAATATGGCCATATATAACTGGAGGTAAATAAAAGAAAATCCTGATGGGATAATAAATTAATGTTTTAAATTTGTTTGACAAAAAAAACAAACAAACAAAAAAATAACAATCTGGACTCTTAATATTTTCCATTGAACAAACCATATCACTGTCAATGACCAATACACTAAGGTTTTAATAGATTTGCACAGCAAATCTATTAAATTCAGAAGCATTGACAATTATGATAAAACTAGACACAGCTAGAGTTCAGTAATCTGTCTTTAGTGGTACTCTTTAGCGCAACAATGAGTGTTGAATATGAGAAATGATGGACATCAATAGACAAGACTCACTGTGTCATTCTAGTTCAGACAGATTGTTGCTGTTTCTGTGTTGTTTTAAAGTACTGAGATGAAAGGGGGCTAGAAATCAACCTGTGTGCCTTTCACCTGCAGATCCTCTTTCCACACGTGATGCAAGACGGACTCACCAAGCAAGAATAGCAACAGGATAATGTGAAAGAGAGTTTGATTTTAGAAACTTATGTTCTATATATCTAAATATATATGTACAGAGCACGATAAAGTGCACTGAGAGAAAAAAAGATGAATGCTCTTCATCCTAGTGTCGCTCCTTGTCTAACAGTGACACTTAAGAAGTACAATCTAGGTGTCCTACTGCACAGAGGTGCTTTACCTTTCAAAGTGAGAAATGTTTGACCCATTTCATCAGTAACACTGAACATCAGCACTGTTCAGTCCCATTCCATACCTCATTTTGTTCCTCAAGGCCAGCTAGATTTTAAAAGCTTGCATGTGTGCAGGACGAAGAAGGCTTGAGTTGAGTTTTATGAAAGGCCAGAGGCAGCTTAGCCCCCCTCATCCCTTCCGTCCCCCCCTACAGCTTTATGAAAGAGGCTATAGATTCCTATTCAATACTAAATTAAAGTGCTATTTCAATAAGAGTCATCTGGATTACTTTCCACTATCTCCATGTAAAATAGTAAAAATTTTACATGGTTCTGGTCAAGCCAGAACCATGCACTGAACAGTGATTCTTTTTATACACTTTGAGATTTAGTAAACCCTTGAACTGTTTGTGAAAGAAAAAGAAAAGGTCATTCCCTTTTTTTGTGTTTGCATCGTGGGGATGGGTTTCAGAATGACCCTCAGGATCACAAGTAGCCACTGCGATATTTTTGTAGGGGTCTCCATTGAACACAGAGAGGTTTTTTGTATCATATCTCCTATGGATAAGCATTTCAATGAGAAAAGATATGGATTTGCAACACATTTATTTACATGTGTCATATTTTACTACAAGCAGCAGCTTGTTTTATATGGCGTTAGTTAGCTATACCAAAAGCAAATCGTAGCTTTCGCAGCTTATTTCCATCTTACTCTAGAACAGTTTTACATCTGATAAGACATTTATGATGTTTTCTCCTTGTGAGAAAAATACAGTGTTAGTTATTGTTTGCTTGTGTGAAGCACCGCTCTCCCCAAATCCCACACTAATGTTGACGAATGTACTTTCCCATCACTCATATGTATTTCAGAGTCAGAATTTGAACCAGCTGTGCATTTTATGCAACTCTCAATCAGTTGCTTTTCTGTTGTGGTTGAGTAACTCATTTTCAGGACTGGTGGAGATTATAAATCTCCTGAAGCGCCTTTTATTTGTGCTGTTCTCACCAATAGTGTCAGCTTATCGAACACAGCAAAGATGTGCTTATTAGGTTTGGAGGTTTGCAGCGTCCTCGACACATGCCGCTAATGTGAGCCATTAGAGGTAAAAGGAAGGGGGGGAATTGGACAATTTAATCTGCATTGATGATGTCCAGTCACTGGGTCTTTGTTGTCAAATGAAGCACACCCATCCTTGGGCTCAGATGTTAGGGTAGAGTCCAGCGATAAAATGAGAGCAGATCGCAGTCTATCTTTATGATCCAAAAGCCCCGAGCGGCAAGTCCAGAAACACAATAATCCCTGGAAAAGAATTGTTGAAATAGTTCTGTGTTCCACTTTGTGGTTTGATGACAAATTGCTGTGATGGGCAACATAAGGACATTTTGCTGTCAACAACAAATACTTTTTGTGCTAACAGAACAGCAACATATTTTGTCTGTCTGTTAGAAGCAGCTAATGTGGGAAAAATTAAAAAGCCAGATGACTATTGGCTCATCGACTCTCGAGCCAGAGTGACCTAAAGATGAACACACAGACACGCAAACTTACCAGTCACTATGACAAACTTCTTGCTTGTATCAACATGTCTTCAGGATAATTGTGTCTTTAGAAATGCCCCAATTCCCCTTAGCAAATATTCAGTAAGGTGTGAAATATTCCTAAGGTATGTTGACCCATTCTGATGTGATTGTATCATGTAATTGCTTCAAATCCATCATCCGAATCTCTTTGCAACTCATACCAAAAGTGTCCTACTGTACATCTAGAGACTGCTGGAGTCACTGAAGTGCAGTGAACTTACTGTCATGTTTGAAAAACCAATCTGAGAGGTTAGGCATGGCGCGTTATCTTACAAGAAGAAACCGTCAGAAGATGGGTACACTGTGGTATGAAATGTCCAAAGTCTTCCAAGAAAATATCCACAATGAATCTACCACTACCAATCTGAATTACTGACAAAAATCAAATGGTTACACCAGGTAATGACTACACCATCGGATAATCGCAGCTGAAATCAAGACTTGCGGTTTATTCTAACTCCTTTTTGATGCTCATCGACATAAAATGTTCTTTGCGTGTGTATTTTCTTTCCTTGTAGGTGCTAAAAATAAGTGTGAGAAGTTGAATCTGAAGGGAAGCAAAGAAAGAGAGCGACTTCAACTCACCCAATCCTCTGATGCCTCTGGCGACTCTGAGCTCATGTTGTGTCCTTGCTGGGATAAACAAGTGGCCTGGCCAAAGAGCACAGTGTTTCTACACACATTAAAGCCCACACAGGTGAGAGGTTCCTCAATTTTACACAGCTTAGATATTCTCCAGGAGCTACTTTGGCTCAGTTGGTAGATGCAATCGAGATTGTGGATCGATTCCGTCTTACTTGTCCAACATGTTGATGTGCCCAGAGGGACATCAATGTATCAGTGTATGAATGTTGATATGTTTACTAGAGTGACTGGGGGAATGTGACTCTAGTGTAAAGCTCTCTGAGTGGTCAGTATGACTAGAAAAGCACTTTGCAAATTCAGTAAAATTACCTGGTTGTCTCTTGGTTTTTGGCAGGATGTCGTGGGCCAGAAGCCTCTTCGCAGGCAGAGAGGATGACCAAAAGACGGCATGGGGAGAGCGCAATGGCAAGAAGAGGAAGGACAGCTCGTCACTATGCAACCCACGTTACATGAGCTGCCTGAAGGACTCAGAGGACTCAGAAGTCCCTAATGTTTCCCCCCAGTATTACCACTGTGAAGCAGGTGCAAGTGGGGGCAACTTTGGCCTGCGGTGTGGCTGGCAGGAGGACCACTATGGGAAAAGGGTGGCTGGTGTAGGAAATCCGTGCGTGGAGGATGGTGAGCTGAAGGACAAACCAGAAGAGGAAGTAGGGGAATTAGCAGGGAGAAGGTGTAAGAAGATGACTGCTGCAGACTGCTGGAGATGGCTTTTGTGGGTTTTTCAATCCAAAAAATTTCAGTCTGCCAAGCTGGAACGCCTGTACCAGCGCTATTTCTTCAGACTCAACCAGAGCTCCCTCACTATGCTAATGGGGATGCTGGTGGTCGTGTGTGGAGTCATGATTGCCTTCCACTGTGTCCACACTGAACTTAATGTGCCCTACATCTTAGTGCTGTCAGTGGCCACGACTCTCTTTCTGGCCATGATGGTCGTGTGCAACCGTAACGGCTTCCATCAAGACTACATGTGGATTGTGAGCTACCTGGTGATCGGGGTTCTGATAGTCCTGCAGGTTTCTGGGGTGCTGACGGTGTCCCCCCGCAGTGCCTCAGAGGGGCTTTGGTGGACGGTCTTCTTCGTCTATATTATCTACACTCTGTTGCCTGTCAGAATGAGAGCTGCTGTACTTAGTGGGACTGTGCTGTCCGCCGTTCATGTTCTCATCGCCTGGCACGTCAACCACGAGGACAAGTTCATTCTCAAACAGGTAAGTTAGAGCAGATCTGGGATAGTTTTAGAGCATATAAAGTAAGAATTATAAATTGTTGCCCTGCATTATATTTTTCATGTTATGAAAAAAGAAAAAAAAAGATTTGTGTCACATTCTTTAATGTAGCAGGACAAGAGTATATGGACTAGAGGATCTAGTAATCTAGATCCTCTTGTGATCAAAGCAACTTTGGTTATGTGCTTCTGTTGAAATGCAGAGATTTTCCAGAGTTGAGACTGAGACAGCAAAAGTGCGAAGAACAAAAACTTTTAATATCGCTTGCAAGTGGGGAACCACTCAGGTAAAATCAGAGCAAACTCTAGGTGTGTTCTGGGGAGGCTGAACCAATCACAGAATCATGTACAGTTCCTTGGCGCACAGGAAGTGGGAGTCGTTTCAAATGCCCAATACCAAATTAGGACACATAACATAAACAGGGGTACTCTGAACCAAATAGACACCGCTGAGGGGGAGGCGTCCTTACCTAGCTTCCTCCAAAGCTACACAGATAAGCATCTCATCCTGTTCCCATAGTGGGGGTGCGCTAACTATTTGTTATCTCTTCCCTTCCCGGCCGCTGGCCTTGGTCCTCCCTTTTACCTTCACAAAGAAGATGTGTTCTGTAAGACTATGAGTTACTGGGTGCAGCTGGATAGGAGAGAGAAGTAGAAAAACAGCTGATACAACTCAGAATATTTTATATATGTCTAGATGTAATCTTAAATGTTGTAGATAATTAATTTTTTTCCCCCCACATTTCACCGCCTCAATTAATTTTTATTTTATTTCATTGTATTTTATTTATTTAAATTTTATTGTAATGTTTGATTCATATTAAGTCTTCTCAGCTGCCAAAAGCCTGCCAGGATTTCCAAATTCAATATATCACAGTGTAGCCAGAATTGAGCTGTTCAACAGTTTAAACCAGAGCATTTCGCTGTATTATGTTCAGCAATCAAGCATAAAATCACTCGATTTCTCTGTACGTCTCTTAACCACTGACAACGTTGCATGATGTGACGAAATAATACCACAGCACAGAAAAACCACATTGTTTTGTGACATTTGTATTTTTAATTTGGTATGAGATCCTTATGGCCTTACAGCAACAAAAAAAATACTTTATTTCAAATTACATTCCAAGTGTGATGGTAAATTTGTAAGAGGGGAAAAGGAAAACATTCCCAACACGCTTGTCACCATACAGTTGAATACAATGTTGTCACTGTGGTGAGCAGTAGAAATGTCCTACTTTCTTGCCTCGACACAAAAGGACAAACATTGTACTGACTCCTCAACCACTTTTCCGTGTCAAAGGTGCTGTACTAAAAGTAGAAAGTTCTCTAGATCTCTGCAGCTTTTCAAATTAGGTTTTTAATGAGCCCATGTTTTGTGCTGGGGGGCAGCTACAAGCAGCTCTTTGGGATTTGTGGAAGGTCATCTGGGTTGAATGAGCCCGTTTAACTGCATTGTCAAGGAATATCATGATAATGTAGCATGGTGCCATTCAGCCCGAATTCCCCTAAAACAAGGAGTCTATTGTAGTTAAATGAAACAGGGTGGGGTGGGATGCTGGGATTGTGCAATTCATTTTATGGAAAACAGGATCATTACTTCTTCACTTTGGAGCCAGATTGTAATCACTTCATCTGGAAGCACACTGCAAACATTTCTTGCACATTTTATATTTGTTTTTGTGTCTTTAGTCCTTTTGCTCCCATTTAATCTTTTCATAAAGTTGATGTTTGCCGTTGTAAAGTTGGTTTTGGTTTTAAAAGCTCTTATTAACTCCACAGGCGTTTGGCTAACAGTCACTATTCTCACCATTTAGTTCGAAATACCTTTCCCAGATTAGCCAACATGCCATAAGCACTAAATGCACGGGTTTGGGCCATTTAGTATCCCCGAATACTGATCTGTTATATTTACAGTTTTAAATTTATTCCACTAATATTACAATCATCTTGGAGTTTGAGCCAGCATGTTTTTATGCAATACCACTTTTTAAAGCGTCAAGAGTTCGTGCTAACTTGGTTAGATTGTCTATTCGCAGGTCAGAACCATTTTTAAGGATATTAGTAGGAAACAAATTCAGTTTATTATTAATATCCTATGAATTTTTCTTGGCATTTTGTAGGCTGCTAATTGATACCAAAGTTCACTTTATGTGTTAGCATGCAATGAAAAATTCCTTAAGGTGGAGGTGATATACGCACATGTTGGATTGTTGTAGGAGTTAGAGAAAAAAAATTTGCATCAGAAAATTTAATCTCAAGCAAAAATAAGCTGCAAGATTCCTAAATTGAGAAGTTGTATTCATTTTTTTTTTGTTTTTTGTTTTTGTTGTTTTGGTAGTTCAGCAATAAGAGGAAAAAAAAGAGACAGTCTGAAAAAAGGTAATATTGACATAACTCCTAGTCTGAACAGCGTGACGAGCGGCTCAATGGTTTGATGCCGATGTCTCCTTTGGCCCTGGCCGGCTGCACAGATCTGCTGCTGATAGACTGTTTGAGATCTGGACTTTCACCACAGAACGTTTCATGTTGTTTGAACAATCAGTGAGAGAACGAGAGCCTCTAACAGTCGGACAGTGAACTTGGTACATTGTTTTTATGGCTTACACCAAAACACTGTTTCTTGTTTTCCATTGTGCTATTGCGAGAAGAAAAATGGTGGTGCCTTAATAATAATTTGCCGTCCGCAAGTTTGAAGAGTTATTCTGTGGCAATCTCAAGAACAATTACTACTTTTACTTTAGCACTTCTAACAGCAGCAGCAGCAGCAGCAACATTCCCCAGATCATAGAGCATGAAGAGAGTTTTACTGCACAAAATAAATTATCTCAGTATTCCTGAAAACAGATGCTCCAATGCCACTATGTTAATTGTATTTTGTAAGTGGTGCTGGAAAACACAACTTAAAACAAAGTAATTTAACTTGGAAAATTGAAGAACTGAGTCAGGAATTTAGTTTATGGATTTGGAGGAACACATTGGCTGTCAGTGCATCTCTTTATTTTACCATGATAGGTGATAAACAGAGAAGAGACAGTGAAGCTACCACAAGTGGAGCAGTGGATCCAATTAGTAATGTTTTTGGATTTTTTTTCCATCCATATGCATCATCAGTACAATTGAGACACATCTAACTGAACAGGAACATACTAAACCTAAGGATTGGGACAGGTGAGAATATGGAAATCACACTATTTTTGAGGTGGGGCTCCATTAACATTCCAAAGGCAGAAATATCTTACCTGTGGTAGATAACTGTTGCATTAGTCCATATGACGTGGTCCGAAGGCTAAAGCTAATGCAAGAAAGCTACCAAGACAAAGCAGACTTTTGCTGTTGTGAAACAATCTTCACCTTAAAACATGTCATAGAAGTTTATGCGATCCTTATCTTATGAACCTTTAAACTGTTATCATGTTTGCACTGGATGGGTATTTGTACAGAAGCTGTTGAGTATTTACAGAGGAAATACGAGGTGGAGACTCATGAGACGTCCATGCAGAACACAGCATGAAAAACATTTCAAGCCTGAATAACTAGCATACAGAAAATTAAGGCAGTCTAAAACTTGGTAAAAGTTCACTTTAAATATTCTTTTCTCATTGTGCGGCACGCTCAGAACTGGAACATAACTAACCTTCGAGTGCAAAACAGCGAAAGGTTAAATCACGTTCACATAAACATCTGGGACATGTTTTAGACTGGAGTTGTTTGGTGACGGTAGAAGTCAGCTGCAGCCTTTGCGACAAGCTATTCTGGACTGGATCATTTATACAAAATGAAGTCTCATTGACGGGAGGTAGCAGTAGCAGAAAGTCCAAATCATGAAGCACAAAAGCAGGTACTTGAGCAACAAGAAGAAAAAGACAAAGCACTGGTAGAAACTGATGACAAAGCACCTTTGAGAACAAAGGGACCTTTGGAGTAAATTTAATGAAAAGGCAGATGGTGCCTGGACTGGTGACACCAGTCCAGGTGACAAACAAGTCTGCGTTTTTAACTAATAGCTGGAAAGAAACGTCAAAGAAAATAAGAACAACCAAACCAGTTTCCCATAAAAGGGGGTCTTTGTGTTGCTCTTCTTCTGGTTCGTCGTCCCTCATGAGCCAGCCTGTTCTCCCATTTGTCGTTTTCCTGCAGAGATATTCATACAGGATCAGATCAGTGGAGATGAGAAACGGACGACACGGAGAACAAAAGAAGACTTTGTGAGGGACCTCCACCACAGAGCAGGGGAGGTGGTTGTAGGGGACGGAGGTTGTGGGCTTCAACTGTGGTGACAAGTGGAAAACCATTGATGTTGAACATGAATAAAATGAACGGCTGACTCACCCTTCTGTCAAAGACCCACCAGTCTCTCCTCTCTCCTTCTCTGAGTCATATTTCCATTTTCACAAAACCCCTCTCACATGGAGTGGCCTTTTTCTTTCACAACAGGGAGAGATTGAGCTCGTGCTACTCGTGGGGATTGCTTCCATTGATCCCAGCTTTTCAGCACTCTGCACCGCTCCGCTTTCCTCTGCTCTGTAGGGTCTCTTCAGATAACTGCGGAGGGATGAATGCGTAGCCGCTCTCAGGAACAGGGATGCGACACTGCTGCTGTTCACTGAAAGTTTCTCCCGAGCCCTACGGGGGAACAGCTTAATCGCTCTTAATAGAGTTGTCCCCAGTAATGATGTACGAAGGGAAATCTGCCAGGTTCTGTCAGGCTTCTTCTTGGAAAACAGCTGTGTCGGTTTCGGCATTATTCCTTTGCACAACACACCCGGATAAATTATATAAATTACTCAATTACTTTTCCAAAACATTAAGTTGGATCCATCTATCATTGATTGAGTATTGATGGACACAGCTTGTTCCATGCCTTCAGATTGTGCAGACCCACCCCCAGATGTTTATTCACGGAGATTGCTTTAGTTAGAGCTCCAAATGTTTCACAGCTTCATGTTTTCACCACTCCCTTGTCTGTGTTTTCTGTTTCCAGCTTGTAAATTTAAAGAAGGTGTTGGCTCTTACTTTAACACTCTCTATAGTTTCTGAATCAGACAAACAACAAGGGTTAGGAATGCTTCCCTACAGGTCTTTAGGTATTTCCGACAGTATGCTGTAAATTATTAAGATTATTCATGTGCATCCTGGGAGAAGGAATCAGCTCACATCATAATAAAACTTGTTTATTTATGTGTATTTCTTTTTCTTTTTTGCTCCATCTTTCGTAACCATAATTGTTTCTATTCCCTTGATGATATTTCTCGCAAACTTGAGTGTGAGCTGAGTGAAAACTAAACAACATTTTTGGAAAGTTTGCAAGGAATTTTTATTGCTTAAAACCCATCAGAGTCGTCGCGTTAGCTCAGAATGGTTTGTTTTTCCAGTGCCCTTCAACTTTGTCGAGTTACAACCAACTTCAGTGTATTTTATTTGTTTTATTTGAGATGGGATGATTCAGAGGTGAAAATAACATAATCTATAGCTCCAAAATTATTTTTAACTAAAGTCTGTAAAGTGCGGCATGCACTTACGTTTATCCCCCGTCAATGAATGCGGAGATGCAAAATTTCATAATTTTGTGAGGGTTGCAACTTTATTCCAGTCATCCAAAGTGGGATTAAAGCTTGTGCTGAGGTCTCAGACCCTATTAGAAACCATCTGTTTGAAGTCTGTGTGTTTGGATATTTTTGTTTTTATTGAATAAGTGTTTAAAGTAACTTTCACTTGCCTATGCATAATGCTCAGACTTCTTATCTGACTAATAGACATTCATATACATATTTACAATGAATGTAAATTGTTCATAATTATTAGGATAAATTTAGATATTCAAATACTGGATGAGAGAAGCCTCGGACAGAGCCTGATCTAAAGGCTTTTGTTTTGGTTCCTGCATGCTGATCCAGCACAAAAGGACAAACCTGTTCTTTTGGCACTTTGTTATGGGCTCAACATAAATGTGTCTTAATGGAAACATACAGATTCTTCAGCTTAATACCGTTAAGAAATATACCAGTCCATGAAGTATCATGAGTATTAATCAGTCCTACAGTATTTGCTTAGTTCAGAAGACAACGACTGAGCAGATGCTTAAGTGACCGAACTTTTCCGTAGAGGGAATGCTAATAAATAGTATGTGTACCGAATTGGCCTCTTCATTTCATAGATACATTTCAGAAATTACACTTGGAAATGATCAGTTTTTTTTAATGTAATTTAAATTGTAAATAAAAACAATAAAATAGAAAGTTTAATGCAGAAATATGGGCGAGCGACCTGCAGTTTCTCTGCAGTGTTGATTTTTCTGCATCTACTTTTCCTCTTGACGATCCTCCTCAGATTCTCGTTGGGGTTTTCGGTTATGTGAGTGTGTTGGTGGTTGTGGTACCGTGGTCCTTAAAGCACCGCTTGGCATTGTGGGGTCGGTGCCAGTTCCTGTTGGAAAATGACATCAGCACATCCATAAAGCTTGTCAAAAGAGGGAAGCATGAAGTTCTCCAAAATGTCAATAGTGACCAGGGCCCACATTGATTTTTATTTCTTCCATCTGTCACAGACATCTCGAGTGAAGCGATTACTGTCAGAGTTTAGCTCTCATGTTCCTGCAACTGCAGCTGTTGAATTTTCTCAGTTGAGTTTTTTTTCCTGTTTTTTTCATAAAACTCACTGACCCTGCAGCTTACGCTAAGCATTGAGTTATGTGATTTTTTTTTTTTTTTTTTTCTGAGAAGACATCAGTGTTTCTGACCGGATTATTTTGTGTGTGTGGAGGGGAGAGCTGAGCCTTGCCTAACCAGGTAACAGCGGAGAAGGGAGATGTAGCGGCTGAAACGCCAAAGAAAGTATATCCTTCCCTTCTCGCTGATGATGGCTAATTCATCATCCAATTTATTGTGGATTCCATTTTGTTTATTAAACTCCGTGATTCTGTCCGCATTTTGCGCACGGCAGAAATTACAGTGCCCTATAATTATAACATTGTGATGATAAAAACAGTAAAAACAGAGAAAATCTGCGAAATGGCAAATAATTTTTGCCAGCATGGTGCCTACAAAGAAATGTACAAAGAGAAAGTTACGGAGGTCAGTGTGGTTCATGTGACTGAAGTGGTGAGAATGTTTCCCACAATTCTCTTGGTCCAAACAACACTGTGGCTCAAATAATAAACCGACCCAACCTCAGGGTGGAGACTCTTTCATTACTGTGTTACAACTACAAACAGGGAGACCAACACGAATAATTTCCGTCGCTGCTAGTGGGAAAAATTAGGATTACCAGTAAGCCGTACATTTCTTTTAAATCCAAAGGGAAATAGCAACCCTGCTTATAATCAAGGACCAGGAAGTGCAGGCTTCTAATAACAGTTCATTGTTTACCAGTAATTTGACTCTACAAAAGTAAATACAAGAATCAAGGCTGAACTGTCATAATAACCAGCAATAGACAGTGAAAATCCTTATGCTGTTAAATTGTGGCATGCATGATTACGGATAATTCGCCTCTTGCTGAGTGCACTGTCCGTTCCAGTTATGGTGGCAGGAAGCTGAATGCCTCCTTTGTCAAAGGTCACCGTCACATTAGCCGACTGTCTTTTGTTATTCCCACTACCCCAGCTGTAATTACACACGGGAAACACTGACACCGTATGACAGATTGGCATGAGAGCGTGCTTTCTAAGGCGAGGCTGCAGCAGCACGTTCACTAGCTGTGCACAAATAGACACCCGACTTCCTCCTCCTGATATGTACACACGTCTGGCCAGCTCCTGTTTTTTATTGTCATTGTCCCTGTTAAAGCTGATGTCTCCTCAGCACTTACCTGCAAAACAGGGGGAAAAAAAAAAACATTTTTACTTTTATGCTTTGTCCAGTTTGTGTAGATTTCTCCCGCAGACTCACAGTAGTGTTTTTCAATGAATGATCTTTAGCACTAGGCCTTGGTCCCATGATTTTATTTTGACACACAGAGTAAATCCAAAGGAAGTTGGAATTTATAATCCTCCCCGCCCACTAAAATGTGAAAAGCTGATTAGATGGATTGTTTAGTGTAACAATTATAGATCCCAAAAATGCCTCTCCTTTCACTGCCAATTGCAGAATCCCACCCTCTGTTTTCTTGCCGTCCAGTCCGTGTGAACCACATTTCCAGCGGCATTTCTTTGGGAACACCACGGCACAGCAGAGTGCAACGCAGGGAGAGCAGAACATCATAAATCAAAGGTCATATACGTGCAATGCAGCTCATGCGTTGCTCTTTCAAGCATGGGTTGAAACTCTACACTTGGGCTCATGTTCTCATGAAACACCGGTTTCATAAACATGTTACATGAGTCCCTTCCACTGTGGTCCTGAATTCGTGCTAAAAGCCGGATGTGTCACTTTCATGAATTTAGTATCAGCCCATCCTTGACTAAGCAGCTTGTGGACTGGAAATATATATTTTTTTTTCCGCTGTTTAAACTATAACCTGTTGTCCTTGTATTGATCTGTGTACTTTGTAGTAAAAGCCAATATTGTACACAGTTCAGGAGAATGAACTGCTAAAGTTTTGCTGTTGCTATGAACAGATGCACGAAGAGTCACAATGAACCTAATTTACTTTTATTTGACTACCAAAAATGAAGGTAATGCAGATTAAAGCAAAGGTTTTGGTCATGCTTCAGGGCCATGTTGTGGACATTGTGTGACTTATGAAGGCAATTCCCAATTGAACTTGGACTGCATTTAGAGGAGCAAAGTTTTACAAATAAAATTGAAACAATTTACTTTCCATTTCACTCTTATGCACCATTTGTGTTGGTCCCAGATGTAAAATTCGAATGAAAAAGATTCAAATTTAGTGTGTAACCTGAGAAAAGGTTAAAAACGTTCAAGTTTTGTTGCTTCTGCAGGTCGCTTTGCTTTCCAGTTTTACGGCATTGTCTAAATATTCATGCTAAGTTGGTCAGTCTTTAGGTGCATAGGTGGCCTCATGTTGTGCTTAAAAGGAGATCTTATAGCAGTCGACCTTTGAATTCCTGGATGTTTAGTGCAGACTCAAAACAGCTAGTTGATTTGGACTGTGTTAAGATCTGGACCTTAACACAGTCCAAATCAGCAAAAGGGAGCCAGACTTACAGTGACTGATCGCCTGGCGTTCCTCTGGCTGTCGTGTTGTAGTTGCAGCTGTGCCCTACGAGGGTGTCAGCGGACAGGAAGTGGAGGGTTGGTGAAAACACAGCTGGGAGGAGGGTGTCATGTCCAGTTCTGCCCTCTGCCTGCCCGTCCTCCCCTCCTGTCCGTCCAGACAAGCAGTGAGGGAGCCAGAACCCTGTGGAGCCAGGACGTTATGACATACAGCGAGTGCTGTGCTCTGAATCTGCTTCATCTAATGAGTGATAATTGGAAAAGGAACAGAAGAAGGCATTTCTTCTGTGCTCTTGGATAGGGGTCAGCAGCCTATACAGCCTAAAAGAGTCATAGTTTTTTTTTTTTTGCTTTTGTTTCCACTAAGTGGCTTTTAATTAAAGCCACAAAATATTTTATGTCTGAGAATAACTAGGTTTTAGAACAAAGAAAAATAAGAAACCAGGAAGAAACGCTGCAAGAAAACTGATCTATGAATGAACTTGACTGGTTAATATGTGTTTTTTCTTTTTATCTTTTATAAGTAACAGTAGTTTGACCAGCTTATTGCACAGACTAGTGCATGTTTTTGCTTTTGTCCTCTTTCAAACTAAGCAGATATTGGTCAGGTGATTCAGTTGGCTGCACATACTTTGCTTCGTCATTTGCCAACTGGAGTTTTGAAACACTGTTACCTTAGTAGGACTGAGTTTGGTCTCCCGAACTGAAATATATCCAACCAACCAAATGTGTCTGATTTCTGAGAGAGGGAAAAGGATAATAGCCTTCTTTCTGTCAGCTGGAAAACATTTCACTGCAACAGGTGCAGGTAAGGGCTGCGTTACCCTGCGCTCCATACAGCTCGGGGAAACTCCAGTCACTCCATCGCCGTCTCTGGGATTTTATTAAAAGCCCATTAAACCACCAGGATTGAAATGCCCGCAAATATTTGTAGCTGAAACTGCAACTTATTTAAAACCTTTGAGACCACAAAGCAGTTCAGAAAACTAAAACAGAACGCATGTCTTGGGAACAGCTGTTATTTAGCGTTTCCCTTCGAATACTGAGACAAAGGTAACAAGAAGTCAAGAAAACCACAGAGGGCTTTCTTTAGTTTATGCGTTTGGTTTGTTCAATAGTATCAGTACACTGTGAACATGTGAAGCTGTAGTCAAATTGCTTGTTTGTGAACACAAGCTTGGCATTAAAGCTGATTCTCATTATTAAAATGAAAACAGAATTGATGTTGCTGAAAGCATAAACAAAGCATCAAACCTCAAATTTTCCTTCAAAACCTCAGGTTCCACATGTTGTTCAGAGAAGAAAAAAAAAAAAATATCGGGAAACAAAAATAATGCAAAATGATTAATGTCCCTGCAGCTCGGCCTTGAGCTCAGAACCTGTTGGTTAGTTTTCTGCAGTGAGAATCCAGAAACTCACAAAGTTCACGAGACAAAGTAATGCAGTCTTCCTGCTTCACCTTTTAGCGAAACAGGCTTGCTCCAGGTTTCAAATAACAATACAACAACAAAAACACAGTTCTTTTTGTGTCACATTTGTTTGTTAAGTTGTCTGTTAGTAGCCAAGAAACCCTCTGTGGCTTTGTGGACTCTTGCTTACCTTTTCCTCAGCATTCAGAGGGTAAATACAGATAAAGTTCCCAGAAGAAGCTGTAAAATCAGAGCCGCCCAAATGCATTCAGTATGAAAAAGGAAGAAGGTAGAAAGAGAAAAGCAGAACAGACTGGGATATTATGATTTTTTTATTTAAAGAAAATACTACAGAGTGAATACAACTTTATTGGACTGTCTGAGCTTTATCTAAGATTGTGCCCTTAACTCTTCTTCCTGAATGTCCTGCAGTAAAATGTTGGTAGGAGAAAAGCAGGAGCCATCCAATTCACAAGAAGGAACAGGCAGAAATAAGTGAGACAAAAATAATATTGTATTTGTAAAATCGACTTTTTTGAGCATTATGTCATTTTATTATGTTATTCCCTCATCGAAAACATTCCTGGAGTGTTGCTTTGGTTCTTCTGCATGTTTGAGCAATCCTTGACTCTCCCCTGGGAGCCATTCTGGGTGTAGAAATGTTTGCTGTCACCTTTTCCACAATGCTTCTCCAGCCGAGCTTCCACCTAGCAGAGACCCCTCCCCCACGCCCCCCCCCAACACACCCTGCCACTCAGCTCCTACCGACTAGCGGCAGCAGCAATTAGCAAACACCTGGTGGAACTGCTCATTTTACAACTACTTACAACTACTACTTCTTAGTGCAACGGTCCCAAGAAACAGCATAACAGAAAAGCATTGTTGTGATGACGTGCTGTGTTGGAAAGAGCAGGAGCTCCTTAAAGAAACAGAGGCCAATTTCAAGGCAGATTTCTTTTAAGGTATGTTTGATATAAACACTGCATTTTTATGACAACTGAAGGCAACATAGATACTTGATTGTGCAATGAAATGGAACTGTTCCTAGAAAATGCATAACACTGCTACTTTCTTCTGTTTGGTTGCTTTTGGCAGACAACCTGAGGCTGACATTTTGCTTTCACCAATCGCCATTTCTCATCCCAGTATTATTTCAGGGTTTATTTTTGAGACAGATGTTCAGCCTGTCTCCAGCCCAGATTAGCTTCGTGGAATTTGCCTCAGCTTTTTGCAGAGATCACTTTGACGTCTCACAGGTCGCCTGAGACTAATTTTGGTTTGGCCCGAGTCCTGACGAAAACAAAACTCCGATTCCAGTTGCCGGGGACCCAAGATGGCAAAGACAGCCACCCGCACCCCAGTGCGACGTTCATCTTTATAAGGAAAAACATTTTTCTTTGTCACTAATTATATATCATTGCGAGCCGCAGAGTGATAGCAGCTAGTGCCACAAAGTCTCTCACCATTGCCTATTTTTACCACGCTATCTTTTTAGGCATTCATCCACACTGTGTGACTCTCATCTGTTTTAAATTCAAAAAGTTGCAGATGCCTATCAAAGGTCATTTGCTGGAGAGTTGCATTCATGTCAGCAGCAGTCAGCGTCCCCAGAGTCCATGTGTTGACTTGTGGGACGTAGCACTCTGGCCTTTCAGAGTTTAAGCTCCAGCTTAATGTGGAGCTCAGAGTACAGAAAATATATCGACTTTTTTAAGCTTAGAAAGAGTCCTGCATTGCTTACAGGGAAGATTTTAGAAAATATATTACACTTATACACAAAACTCTTCATACCCTGCAAACCTTTTTACGTTTCACCAAGTTATCTCAAGAGGTTTTGGGGGAGATTTTATGTGACGTAGATCAGAGCAAAGTAGTTGGGAACCGCCCGGGCAATGTTATGGGCTAGATCGAAACATTTGCATGTTTAATTTGGCCTGGTTAAAGTCCAGATCAAAAACCAATAGTAAGGGCAGAAAATTCATATTTGCTGATGCTCTTCATCCAGTGACTGTGCTTGAGCTATTTTGAAAAGAAGAATGGTTGGCGAAAAAAATATTTCCTCCAAATGTGGACAGCTTGGAGAAACAAAGCATAAGTCAGAGAGTTCCAGGTGTAATTACAGCTAAAGGTGGATTTACAGAATCACTGTGGCTGAATACAGATGTACTTTTAAGATTTGTAGACTTTTAAAAGTATATATTTATTCCTGTCTTTCCACTTAATAATCTTGCTCTACTTTGTGAAGTGCATCGCATAAAATCTCAAATAAACACATTGAAGTTTGTTGATGCTGTGTGATGTTTCCCAAGCACTGCGTGACGTCAGTTCTTAGTTTGCATTTCCACTTATTTTTTCGTTGAACTCGATGGACCTCAGTTCTGAAGCTGAAATGATTTGCTGAGACGCCACAGTCACCTTCACTCAACCTTCCTGAGAACAGACCAACACTAAGGCCTCTCATGAAAAGCAATATAGATCAGCGCATCAGTTTTGGCATTTCGTTTTGTCCCTGAATGAATGACTAACTCAGTGTGCACACATGTACTTTCCAGCTTTACTTCTCCTCGAGGGTTTTTGTCCAGTGGGATGCTAATAAATACAGAGTGGATTTTCTGTTTGTTTGCCAAGGTGAGGTATTTTCCATCCCCTTCCTCCATTTGTTCTTTAACATTCTATCCTTCTGCAAGACTGTATGAAGACTTTACTGTGAGCCGCACCTTATAAGCCAATGTTTGGATTCCCTTCAGCACCACCGCCAAGCGGTCTCTGCAAATGTAAATGCTGAGCGAGGGTGAACCTTAGGAGAGCCAACAATCTACACAATACATGCTCAGGAATCATCAGCGATGAGGTGCTACTTTATTCGGATTGAGAGCGTTGGATCGCTTTGAGAGAGAAAAGCAGCTTCTGCTTCTTCCGCACCACATCTCTGTTGAGGAAGCGGAGTGTCAGCTACGTGTCTGGGGTGGATTTGCGAGGCCGGATGCTTGAACAGACAAAACAAGCTTCAGAATCAAAGAGCTGCCAGTCCTGAAGAGCTTTCGCGCACGTCATGCTTAGCTCCAGATTTTTTTTCTGCCCCCTATCAGTGCTTTTGGTTCTGCGTGAAACTTGACTTTGACAGAAGCATTGCTCGTTGCGTTTCCCTCATGCTTTACTTTCCTCGAAATAACATACAGACAGGAGAAAAATCGAATGTGATTTCAGTGCATCGTGTTTGGACTGTGTTAGCGGATTTCAACATGGATAGTAGAAAATCTGTCCAAAATCTCCCCCCAAATGTTTTGCTTTCCTTTCAATGCCTCTTCATGCTGACGCGTGGGCGGATGTCACCTGATTTACTAAAGTGACCATTGGGTTTTCAATTACCGCGATCATTTTGGAAAACCTCTGCTTTATATCAGCACATTGTACATTGAACGTGCACACTAACACAGCTTCCTCCATATTTATTGGCTGAGTAAAAAGCCTTAAAATGCCTTATTGAGAGAGATTGTGATGCAAAGCAATCATGTGGCAATTTGGTGTTTTCTTTAGAGTTTTTTCTTCAAGGAAGAAGAGCTTCTAATTTTTCAAAACAGCAACTAAAACCAATCGATAAATCAATTAGCTTGAAATCTCCGTAAGCGTCTTTGAAATTTTGCTTACTAGTCTTATTGCAAAGGAGTGTATGAGTGGTAAGTGTATTCGTGGGAGCTACAGGTGCCGCTGATTCTCAGACGGGCCGCTTAACCAAGTTGTCTTGCTGGGTCTTTTCACAGCCATCTGTTTGGTATTAGCGTGAAAGTAGATGTTAGAAACCGGGGTATCAGGTCGCCTTTGACTACACAGAACATCACGATATAGCGCTAAATGTCAGGCTTGAGCTTCTGACTGAGTGAAAAAGAGAACTGTTTATCAGTAAAGGCGTGTGACGATGTGGAACAAATTCAATCTTAACCTGCAAGGGAACAACCGCAAAGCTTGTTGTGGAAAAACACGCGAGTGAATGTTCGGCTCACACACCTGGGCCCTAAAAGCCCAAACTCATCTCACCTTTAAATACCTCTCAGGTGAGTTTTTTTTTTTAAATCTTACTTCAAAAATCTGAAGTTTGATTCTGTCTTATCTGAGGATGGAGTCTTTATGGATGTGCCCCTAATCTGGACCAGTCATTTGTTTTCGGGCCGAAAAGTCGGCCAGAATTGATCGTCCTTTCTGAAGCTCCCAGTGGAATTTGCCTCCCTCTGCGCTGCGGTCACAGTGTCCCCTTTCAAGCATAGGTTGTTGGATTATCTCTGACTTGTTGTGACAACAAATGGTCAGCTCTGGTGTATACAGTGTAAACTCATCTCAGGCCAGCGTGAGGAAAGAAAAAAAAAGAAAAGTAATGGCTTTATTTTTACAGAGGGGCTGCTTTCATCTGCTGATTTCAGCAGCGCGTGAATGATAACCGCAGCAGCTTAACCCCTTATGGTTCCATTATCGTTCGGATTTTGAAAAAGGCGCTGACACATCCATGGAAATATGCGGCGTATGTGTGCGAACAGATAACCCACCTCTATCTTTTGCTCCGCATCTGTTTGCCGCCATCATTTTTGATGAACACAAATTACAAGCATGCACACAAACAGGCACTGGTTTGGCCACATACCAGCACCCTGCAGACATACTGGTACCAAAAGAGATTTTTCAACTTCTTGCCTTCATATTAAAGCCTGCTGTGAAGACTGATTCAGTATCAGCCTTTGCATGGGTGCTGAGCCTGCACTCCCCGCCTTCCCCCCCATTATTGATGATATTATCTGTGGAGGAAACACTGAGGCGCTCTGGTCAGAGGTCAAATGACTTTCCCAGGCCAGAGTGTGTCTCTGAACATGAAGGAGATGTGTGTCTGCGCATGCTCCAACGTTTTCAAAAGGAGGGGAAGTCCGGACACTCGGGACTCAGTTCGTGATGTTCAGTCCGAGGCCACTGAACAGAAAAAAAAAAAAAAAAAAGACTTGCAGGCTTGGCTTACCAAAAGGGGGGGTCCGAAAAACAAACAGACAGTGGTTGCAGCAGCAGAGAGGAACGCCTTGAAGGTCAATGACCCCACAAATTCAACTGTACTATACTGCTCAACTTAATTTGCTCCAGTCACAGATAATTGCATACACATTGTGGATTCTCAAACCTCACAGCACATAAGTGGCAGCTGCAGAAGCCTCTGCCTAAAGCGCCGCATTAGCAGACATACATGAATGTCGCTGTGTTTTTTTACTTAACCCCTCTAAATCACTGATTGCTGGAACAAATGATCAATTTCTTGCCAAAATGTTCTGCGCTGGACAAAAATTCAATCATCCCTCAGTTGTTTTATATTTCATCTCCCAAGTAGTCAGAATATATTATGACAATTTTAAGGCTTTCCTAAAATACTTGAATGTTTTGAGATGTTAAAGTATCATTTTTGCTGGGAATGTAGCTCCTAATCTCAAGACGATGAGCCACTGTTGTTTTGACAGATAGCAGAGAACTTAATGGGGAGCCAAAGCCGAATAAGATTGTGTAACCCTTGATTACTAAAACTCTGGCATAAAGATATAGTGTACTTTCATTTTTTCATTTGTAGCTTAACAATTAGCAAGTAGCTTAAGAGAGATAAAGTGGTATTTTGCCTTCCCCTTTAAACTTTAAATGAAAGATGATTCATCTCTTCGGTCCTTTTCCAGAACTTCTTCTCATGAAGAGCTGACTTTTTGAAACTGTTTAAATGAAGCTGTTCATGGACTAGGCCAAAACCTTATGTGGAGGTAACTTAGTGAACTCATACTGTTGTAGTATTAAACACAAGAATTTAAAAGAAGAAGGATGTGTAGTATGAGTTAATTGCTTTTCAGAAAATTACAATTAATTTTATTTGCAACAAACTTAAAACCATGATTACAAAGGCTATGACAAAGTTATGCATGATACTTATAATGTGGATTTTAATAGACTTAATAAAATATTAAACATCTGCTAAATATCTGAGTAGCTAGTTGCAATGATTAATATGATTTTTTTTCTATTCTGCTTTCTGAAGAGTGTCACAAGCTGATTACGATACTAAGAAAATGCAATTTCATCAAAACATCAAACATCAAAATAACACAAAAAGACATTGAAACATGAAATAAATCAAAAGAATAAAAATTTAAGCATAAGTTGAAACAAAGGAAAAATGCTAATTAATAAAAAATGGGGAAAAAAATGCACAGACATAAACTGATTAATTAATCTTTGAACTTTATTGGAAAACAGAAGAAAACTACAATATTCTCAGCCCTAATTCTGTCTCTCCTTTTCCTTTCCTACACCTTGATTCTTCAACCAGTCACTCCACAATATGCAAGGATTGTTATCAGAAACATTACAGACAAAATCCAAAGAAGAAAAATGTAGGAAGACCAACAGAAAACCTGAGTAATATTTATAAGAGGTAGATTCCAAAGGTGGCAAAAAAGCGTCTGACGAAACAGTCAATGTTGTTAACTATCAACATGAGATTAACGTTATTCTCAAATACAGTTTAAGTCATTAAGTGTTTGTAGCTTGGTCTGTGATTCAGAACTCAGTCCTTTTACATACATGAGGATTTGCCCATCCTTTACAACCAGATCACATCTAATGGCTCCTAACCTTCGGGTCCCTCCTATGACACAGAATGTTATCACTTTTCCTCTGCGACCGAACCCACGTCAAGTTGAGCTTTCTGCTCTACAAAAACCGACGTGTACCTGACTTTCTGTCTCTCTTTCCCCTTCCCCGTCTGGTTCTGTTTTTAGATATGTGCCAACGTGCTGATCTTCCTGTGCGCTAACATCATCGGGATCTGTACCCACTATCCCGCTGAGGTCTCCCAGAGACAGACCTTCCAGGAGACGAGAGGATATATTCAGGCCAGGCAGCACCTGCAGAGGGAGAACCATCAGCAGGTACGCACACACCTGCGGCTCCTACTAGAGCCAGACAGGGAGCAGCCGTGCCGTCGTCCTCCAGGAAGACCCGTCACATGCAAATAAGCCACAAATGGGAGCCTCCACGTCACGGACTGATTTGTTTCTCTTTTTTTGTTGTTGTTGTTGTGAGGTCAAAAACACAAATCTCCACTCCATTCTCGTTGACTAACACGTTCCCACGCGTATGCCAGTAAAACACAGTGACTCATTCAGTATTTTTAGTGGAAAATAATCTTTAAAAGTCCTCTCCATGTCTGTGTGTGTGTGTGTGTCTCTCTCTCTCTCTCTCTCCCTCTCTCTTTCTCTCTCTCTCTTCCTTCCTGTCTTTTTTTTAAATTCCTCCCCCTGCCTCTCTCTCTCCCTTGTTTAGGAACGGTTGCTGCTATCTGTTTTGCCAAGACACGTCGCAATGGAGATGAAGGCTGATATCAACGCCAAGAAGGAAGACATGATGTTTCACAAGATCTACATCCAGAAACACGATAATGTGAGGTAAGCCCAATAATGGACACAACCACTTAAGACGACATTGTACCTGAATGAGATGTTTTTCCCCTGAGAGTGACTGTTACGCACATCGTGGTTTGATGACACAGATATTAACCTAACCATGTTTTCAGTGGTAAATTAAGAGAGTTAGACGTTTCCTGTGCCTCTTTCTCATTACCATTATCACATGGTTTTCACATCCTGAAATGGAAGAACTCACTACTAATAGAGGAACAAAAAATAAACAGTTTCTGCAGAGATCGTCTGTGGCAGATGACCCAGATAAGGAAGGTTGATTTACGGCCCTTAGTGGCATAATGCTTTGCTTCACCGCTGCCCTACCAAGGTATAAATGTTTCAGGAACGATCAATTACCTCGATGTAACCCAGATTAAAAGTTTTAGTTTTTGTCGAGTTTTTATTTCGAGTCCTTTTGTGAAGGATTCAGCACAGAATCACAGAAACGCACCATTGCTTTCTTCAATTTCATCAATTTTTAGTGGTTTACAGAATTCCCAAATTGAACTAATTACACGTAAAATAACCAGTTTAATTCAGAGTTTATCTCTTTCTCTGTTTTAACACTGCAGAGCCTAAAAATCTAATATCGCCTCTGCAAGCACTGAAGAGCCACCAGTGGTTCAGTGTTGGAGGCGAAATAATACCCAGTTTTGACTCACAGAGTTGTTTTCTTAGGTTTTGTTCCCTTTGTAGGCTAGTTCTCTGACTCATAGCTCCTTGAGTCACGTCATTTCAGTTACTAAAAAATCCCAAGGCTGAAGTTTATCTGCACCAAATTAGAAAAAAAAAACTCTTAAAATGATTTTATTATAATGTGGTTTGGCCTCTGATTGGCCAGTAGTAAATGTGTTTATTGTGTGGGAGTGAGTAAGACTCGTAAAAGTATTAATGGCTCTGGGACTGGTTTTTTTTTTTTGTTTGTTTGTTCACATTACGGCCACAAACCTCAGTATATTTTTCTGTGGTCATTTATTACAGAAGAATGACACCTGTTTTTCTGTTTTAATTTAGCAAATAAAAAAAACAATAAAAAAAAACATACATGTTGTCACAGTATAAATGTAGCAATGTGTAAGCCTTATTTATTTGTTTGGAAAACATTGGTGAACAAGCAGCTGCATGAAGACAGAGGAACAGCACACACAGGTCAGGGAGGAAGAAGTTGTCCTCACTTTACATCACCCTGAATGCTTGACACCATCCTGAAACTTGGTGTTGGCTGCAGCGTCATGCTTTGGGAAAGCATGTTTTCACACAAGACAGTGATGGTCAGAGTAAAAGATAAAGTAAAAGATAAAAGAGCCTATGTACAAAGTAAAGCATAATATGTTAGAAAGACCCTAAATCTTTGGTGATCGTTGAAAATTCTCGAACTCACTCCATTGTGAGTACAAGACATTTCTGTAAACAAGAAATGATCAGATCTGTTTTTTTATGTACATTACAGACAGCAGTACCACTTCTTCTTCTTTTGTGTCTTTTACAACTCTGCGCATACCACTCCATATAAGCCATACATTCTGATTATTTAACCCAAATACATTTCCATCCGATCAAAGAATTTCGTACATGTAAGCATAGCCACAGTCTTTAAATTTGTATTTGTAAAATAAATCCATAAGCCTGTTGTCCTTCCTACTTACAGTTGTGCACAATTATATTTTGTTCTTTCACATAAAATCTCGGTCAGATGCATTAAAGCTTGTGGATGTAACATGACAAAAAATGAAAAAAAAAAAAAATCTAAGGGTATAAATACTTTGGAAAGCAGAGAGTAGTGAGGAAAAATTATAAGATAAATATAAAAACCACAACACAGCGTACTGAGATATTCTGAGCTTAAACGTTGTGAGATTAAAAGTTTAAAGCTTCATATATCAAAATATTAGAGTGTAGATTATCCTGTTAATTGGAGGTAAGACATTACTGCCCACATAAAGCTGTGCAGAAAATGGAAAACCAATTCCCACACAGCATCATCTGTCACCTTGAACAGCGTCTTTGGTCTTCCCGTTGTTTATCCTTGTGCTTCGTCTTTTTTAAAAGTTAGACCAGCAAAGTCAAGCAGACCTGGTGATGGGGGCGGAGGTGTGGAAGGGATGGATGTTGTGACCTAAATCTGACTAAACGATGAGAGCCGAACAAATGCCTGCGACTCTTTGTCTCTTCTCTGCCCCAGTGGCATTCAGAGCAGCTTCCTCCTTTCTCCTCTATTTGATTAATCTAGTTCTCTTTTCTTTTTTTTCTTTTTTTTTTGTCTTTCTCCCTTCCTCCCTCTCACCACTCCCACCCAAAACATCTCATGATCTGCAGCATACTGTTTGCCGACATCGAGGGCTTCACCAGCCTGGCATCTCAGTGCACGGCCCAGGAACTGGTCATGACGCTGAACGAGCTGTTTGCCCGCTTCGACAAGCTGGCCTCGGTGAGACACCTGCTGCTGCGACTGTCGCTGCACAACTCTGAACCGCAGACTCCAGCGCCACTGTGCAATCTGCAGCCTTAGCCGTATCGCAGATAAAAAATAGCATTATGTGCTGTAGGAAATTGCAATCGCCACTAGTTAGGTTATGCAGAGACTTATCTACAGTTATGTGAGAAACTATTTGTCTCCTTAAAGATTTAATCTAATTTGTTTTGTGTTGCACAAAACAGAAAACTTTAATATCTGATCAAGTTAAGCCAACTAAATACAAGAAGTAGTTTTCCTATTTTGCAATTATAAATGTACAAACCATGCAATCGTTAAGCCATTAATTCAAGCTGATTAATCACAATTTTACCAGCCCTATAAGATCTTTTCTGACAAAATAAAGTGGACAAAAACACCCCGTAAAGAGACACATTACCGCAGACATAAAGAAATTCAACAACAGATGAGTCTGGAAAGAGTTACGAAGCAATTTTTGAAATTTTTAGGACTTCAGTGAGAGACGTTATGCACAGAGCCAGAAAACGTAAAACAGTTATGAACCTTACGAAGAGTTGCCTTTGAAAATTACATAAAGAGTAAATCTCTTATCCATGAGGTCACAAGTGAACCAATTTCAGCTTGACAATTATGTGAGCAGCACCAGAAACCTGATCTCATACTGACTCATAACAGAAACAATAAAAACTGAAAATGAAAGTAGAGGGGTAAAATAGGACCCAGACGCGAAAAACAGGACGTCGATGTTCAGCCTGCATCGTACAAAACAATTCTCCAATGAAGAATGGGTAAAATTTCAGCAGCAACTGTGACGTAAAAGACTCTGGCACTCGTCAAAAACACTTGTTGTTACTGCAAAGAGCGGCACAACCTGAGTAAGGAGGAGACAATTGCTTTTTCTTGTAGGGCCATGTCGGTTTGGATAGCATTTTAAAAAAATGTGTTTTTTTTTTTTTTTTTTTCCCAGATTATCTTTGAAATAAAAATTTGTGTGACGATCAGAAACATTCAAACGTGACACAAAGGAAAAGGCTGAACAAATTTAAAGTGCTTTGAATCACAGAACTGCTAGCTGAACAGTAGGTCTCATGAAAAACCAACATTGTAGGTGAAATCTGTGTTTTGCTGCTTTGTTGAACAGGAGAACCACTGCCTGCGCATCAAGATCCTCGGAGACTGTTACTACTGTGTATCGGGTCTGCCCGAGCCCCGGGCTGATCATGCCCACTGCTGTGTGGAGATGGGAGTGGACATGATCGAAGCCATCTCGTGAGTGGACATTGGACACCGAAGCACCGAAACACATAGAAAGCGTCATGAAATGTTAGTCGAAGTCTTTCTTTTTAACAGCAGTGTGTGTATTTTCATCTGCAGGCTGGTGAGAGAAGTGACAGGTGTTAATGTGAACATGCGGGTGGGCATTCACAGCGGGCGCGTTCACTGTGGGGTGCTGGGCCTGCGCAAGTGGCAGTTTGACGTCTGGTCCAACGACGTGACGCTCGCCAACCAAATGGAGGCCGGGGGCAAGGCAGGGTGAGGACGTCCGGCTCCACCTGCTGCTTGACTGACAGAGGACCGCTTTCTCCATGCAGCTCCTGATTTCTGAATTGCTCGTGTCCTCAGACGTATCCACATTACCAAAGCCACCTTGCAGTACCTGAATGGGGATTATGAGGTGGAACCAGGATACGGAGGGGAGAGGAACGCTTACCTGAAGGAAAACAGCATTGAGACCTTTTTGGTGCTTGGCTGCAGCCAGAAGAGAGTAAGTGCTCTTATCTCTTAAAATACTGCACCACTGCCACATATTTCTCACAAACAGCCGAATGCTTTTGGTCACGTGGCTTGAAGGGAATTTATTTATTTTTCCTTTCAGAAAGACGAGAAAGCCATGATGGCCAAAATTCAGCGAACGCGTGCAAATTCTGCAGAGGGTCTGATGCCCCATTGGGTGTCTGATAGAGCTTTCTCCAGAAGTAAGGAGTCTAAAGTCTACAAGAAGATGGTGAGATTCCCTCCAAAACGTTGTCATGCTAGATCATTTCTCAGAGTTAGATTAGCAAGCAAAATCTCACACTTACTGTGGGCCAGTTTGGGAAGAAGTGGAGCTGTGTTTGAGTTGTATTGCCTATGTTATAAGAAGATTAATGCAGTGATGGCATCTACCAAAGAAGACAGATTATAGAGCCGAGCCTGTTGTTTAGTGGGAACAGTGTCAGCCCACCCTGCAAGTTGACAGAGCCGGCGAATGTTGCTCCAAGTTAGAAACACTGTTGACTGAAAGAAACACAGTTTCTTTCAGTTTCCTATGGGAGTCATAAAATGCCAATCCATTAAATAACAACGAATCACCAAATTATGACTTGAAAGTGTTCTGTTATAATTGAAAATATATTCATTTTATTTTATAAAGATGCAACATAATAATCAAATACTGGAAAAAAGATTCTTTATGTGTCTTTTTATTATTTAAGTTGATGGAACAAATTACAATCACAAACAATATGTCCCTCTTAATGTTCATTGATTATTTTAATGTGGTCTAAAACTACTCCTAGAGTAGTTTTAGACTTATGTTCATTAAAGCCATAATATTTGCACAAGGATCTGTAAATATAATTTAGGATTTAGAAAATGAGAAGGCTTTCTGTGCAGACATAAAAGAGCCACTGGAAATTTCAGAAAAGAAAAGAAAACAGAGATCACAATGGATCTCCAGGGGAGCTTCCTGGTTCTTCACCATTTCTCCCTCACGGTCTCCTTAATCTTAAAGTCTCATTTCCTTTTTATTCCTGCATTCTTTCTCTGTCCTCCTCCTCTGTCCTTTCTATCTCAGAGGGTTTGAGCCCGTGGGGCAAAGAGGGTGTAATTTGAAGCCTCTGAGCATTAATTAAAACATCAAACTCGCTCACAGGGATTAACTGTGCAGATGTCTGAGACTGTCTGTTTTTCACTTTTACTGTTTCTCCTTGTCTGTTTTGAGACTTTTTTTCTTTCTTTCTTATTTATGCTCTGTATTTTTATTTATTTTTTTCCCTCAGGGCATTGACGCAGCGTCCAGCAAAGAAAAGTGAGTATTTTATTCCCGGTTTTTGTTGCTGGGGCAGCTTTTATTATAAGAGGTTTTCTGGCAGACTGTCAGTGTAGATCTTTCACTCTGGTGCCTACTGTTAGTTTTATTTAGTCACATCCAGCGCAGCACTAATACCGAACTGGATCTGGTTCTTCCTGCCTGTTACAACACAGGTCGATCCTCTCACAAGCACATTTTCCCAGATGCAAACACAGACTAAACTCTGAACTACTGATGCATTCATTGCGACTATCAGCCCCTCAGAAGGACTTTATTGTTCACTGGCTATTTAAATCAAATCCGCCTCATAGGTCAACGAGAAGAGCTGATTTCTTACTTTTCTAAGAGTTTTTGAAGAAGCATTAAGAATGCAAAGCTGTAAAAACGAAGAGATAAATTGCCTTGTACAACAAAATAGCCGGGAACCTTTTTATAAAAATTAAACTGATCAGAAACTTAGAAATATTCAAATAACTATCAAGAAAAAATAAACTCCACATCATTTCTTGGGAAGCATTAAACTACTTACCAGAAGCGACATTGTTCCGGTTCTTTCCACCCAGAGTAATAGAGGAAATTTAAAAGAGGTTTAAAACCTTTTCCATTACAAAGAGTGTACATTAAGACGGGAGACGGCAGAAAGCTGCAGACCACCGCTCCGTCAGCGTCCACATCAGCCTCTGTTCAGAACAAATACAAAATGATGGTTTGGGTCAAATGTGTTCTGCCATCTCCAGCACATGAGATCGGTTGCGTAGCTTCAGACAAACGTCTCTTTCACAATCATTTCCCTGATTTACAGCACTTCTTCTGGTAGAACAGGCTGTCTCTTTTGCTCAAGGTTTAGATGTCTGTAGTTTCTTCATTTCCGTTTCAACCTGGGCACCAAATGTGAAGAACGGATCCCCGAAAACAGTTAACGAAGGCTTAAACACACAGCTGAGACGATAAAGTTCAGAACGGGAAAAGTTGGAAGTCCAGCAAAGCTTCACTCAAATTAGACAAATTGCATGTAAACATTTATCACAACCTCATTGTTGGACAGAAGCTCTTTGAGAGGGACGTTCTGAAGATCGCGCGCCACCAGGACTTAAACTTCCTCTCGCACCAAATCAGACAGAAAGGTAGCCAATCTCAAGGTTTCTTTCTGCAAGTACAGTAATAATAATTTTCCCTGATAATATGTTGTTTTTGCAAAAGAGTTCAAAGCAGCTCAAGTCGGGAGACATAAAGAGAAAGAATCAATCATGGCTTGGAATATCAGGATAAGAAATATTGAGAAAGCTGTCATTTGGCTTAAGTAGTTGTTCATGTTTCCTAAATATTGACGATTAGTAGTTTGATTCATGCCACATTGTTTGCTTTATAGCCGCTGCAGTCAGGAAAACCAGAACTCTGAGGATGAGGTGGATGATTTTCTTGCACGAGCCATCGATGCGCGCAGCATCGACCAGCTGAGGAAAGATCACGTCAAGAAGTTTCTGCTCACATTTCAGGCACCCGACCTCGAGAAAAAGGTTGGCGTTTCATTAGTTTTCCGCTATGAAACGTTTTCATTATTTCTAATGCAATTGGGGTGAAAAGCAGCAGAGTTTTTATCTATTTCTTTCTTTGCTTTTATCCACAGTACTCCAAAAAGGTGGATGACCGTCTGGGCGGTTACGTGGGATGCACTCTGCTCGTCTTCTTCTGCATCTGTTTTATTCAGATGATAATTTTCCCAAAGTAAGCTCCCTCTTTGACAAACTGCATCTCCAAGTTACACCAAGTGATGGCCAGGAAATGTGTTCTTGATTAGCTTACGAGGGGTTAATGAGAGCTGTACGTCCTAATGAGCTTGCTTTTTTATCTTCCACAGAACAACACTTATGCTCGGTCTTTACATTAGCATCTTCATCATCCTCGCCAACATCCTATTCATCTGTGCCATCTATTCCTGCCTCAAAGTAGGAAACAAAGCCCTCCACCACTTCTTCTGCCAGATAGCTCCAGATAAGAGTGCTTATTACATGTCTTCAGCTGGCATCACTCATGATATTAACTTTCGCTTGTCTGATCTTCTCCTCGCTTTATATCGAAGCGCTTCCCAGCTGCCTTCCAGACACTCACCAAGAAAATAATCCAGTCTCGGGCAAACAGTACGCTGGTGGGCGTCTTCACCATCCTTCTCCTCTTCATCTCTTCTTTCGCTAATATGGTAGGCATCAGGGATGTGTGTCGAGTTGCTTTTGAGTCAGGAAACTGTTGTTTCGCATAAACATGTCATTTCAACATAGCCCTCATTGTAAACAAGGGCTATGTTTGTGGCTTTTCCGTTTGTCTGATCTTCCTTTAAACTGTCAGACATTTCCTTACATATGTTTCTAATCCGATTTCCGAGGCAGTAGAAGAAATTCAGAACTATTCAGACTACAAACTAGATCAATTTGCCTAAGGGGGCCTGTAATTACAGGCGTCTGTTTCTAATCATAATATGCCACTGTAACCAGGGTCTTTAAATTTGGGCCGGGGGTTTTTCAGGGACTTTCTCTGGCAAATATTCCTTGTCATTATGGTTCTTTAAACTTGCAGCGCTCCTCAAACTCAGACTGGAAACGACCGTTCAGCCCCCCAAAATAATTTTGAATGTTTTTGTGACACCATCATTCTCTAAACCTATTAAATTACAGCTTTAATGTTCACTGATGAGAATAAATGAGTTGAGGTCATTGCTGCTTCGCCTCTCACTGGGATGTAATTTCATAATCGTCATCTGTAATTCTTAGCAGACACAATGAGACAAGAAACTTGCAGGTAGATGGGTGAAAATGTAGAGAGTTCAAAATAACCACAAAAGGAAATAAGCTGCATTTCTATGCTAATACCGTAACACTGTACTAGTAATGTATTGGCATGTTGTTTCATAAATTATCAGATTAGCGCACAAATAAAATATGACAAAACTGACTTGTGTTTGAAATAGTTATGCAAGCATTTCTGTAACATGCAGATATATTGTATGGAAAATTCCTGAAGATCTCCCAAAAAATGTTATGGCAGAGCCTCCTGAATATATTTTCATTTGCAGCAAGTACACTATCATTAGTTAATTTTTCCCCCTCAAGTTTTACCTAAAATGTTAGCTAGTAAAAATAAAACAGCCTCCAGTAATTTTTCCATTGCCTCTCATTAGAGTGTGATCACTAAGTGATCAAACTCACTTTGTTCTAAAATGTAACCGAAAGCTTAAATTTTCTGACATTTCATTGCGATGTCGGCATATTTTCAGAGGATTTTGACGTCAAAATCGATTATTGTGAACGACCAAAATGCAGGAAGTGAGTAACATGATAAGTGAACATGAAGCAGGCTGTTGGTTGTTAATCGGCTGCAAGAATCCAACATGAAAATGACTCGAAATATCAAACCAAAAGGAGACAAACAGTCAGAAACAGGAGTAAGAAGAAATCAAGAAGTAAACAGGACGTGTAAAGAAGGACAGATTTTAAAACAAAACAGAAACTGGGGGGAAAAAATGCAGGAAACAGCGACACTGACTAGAATCAGAATCTTCACCAATACATGAAATACCAAAAGAACAGAACTGAAGAAGCACAAGCACTGTATTATAGTTTCAGAAATAAATCAGTTACAGATTATTGTCAGTAATAAAGCTTCCCTAAGCTATTTTTACTCCTGCATTTATTGTCACATTTATTACAGTTTACAGACACTTAAAAGGGTGAGTTTAGATAAAGATTCTTTTATCAACTTTATACTCTGCCAGATGTATTTAGGGCGGTTTTGACTGGCGTCCACACCAGACAGACCAATTACTCTGTTTTATTTCCAGCTTGTTAGATCATGTCTGTTGTCTTTTCGTGCTCACAAAGGAGACGCTCCTATTGTCAGCCCCAAAACCACAAAGCCCTTCCACATTTAACACAGATCCCCATTTAACCCCCACCAGGAACACGAGGGATAATTGAGACTTTTCTCATTTGAATTTAATTTAATTTAATATTTCTACTCCACATTTATCATCACTATGGAGTTTTTTGTGTTTTTCTCCGTTTATAAAGTCAGATCTCTCGAGCCGGTTCATGTAAATGACTCTTGATATAATTGCCATATTTCTCAAACAGAGTAATGAGCACAATCTTTAAATCCAGTAAGCACGAGTCTGCCCTTTTCTTTTGTTGTTAAAGATTAGGAAAATAAGATAATAATAATAATAATAAAAAGTTTATTATATAACCAACTTTACTAAATAACAAAAGAAGAGCAATCATCTGTAATCTTATAACAGTAAGATTATTTTCATTATGAACAAATATTGCAGTCGAGGGAAACTACATTTATCTAGATTAACATGAAGAAATAAAACATCCACTTAACAATCACTTCAGCATTAAAATGAAACATAAGACTGATTTATTATTGAGAAAAATCAATAAAATAAAAATCTAATTTATTATTAATCAACAAACATTTACTCTCTGTCAGAGTATCTAAATAAAATTAAAGGAGCAAACTGTTTCAGTTTTCATCACAAGGTTATTTGGCAGCAACCTTATTGCCACGTTGCCATAGAGATGTTATATAAAAAAAAATAAAATGCTGAGAAACTGTTAGGACAATTACAGACACTGAAACAGAAGCCCTCTGCCAAACGCCATCGACGGCAAACGCTTTGCCGTGATGATTTATTCACTGCAGACGCTTTAGCTCTACTTCTGTTCAATGAGTTTGGGCCCATGTAGATAGAACTTCAAAGCAATTTTCCTAATATTGTAGTGACTTCAATACATTTATGTCACATGTTGAGGGTGGATCATTTGTTTTATTGACTTGTCTGCCAAAAGGTGGCACATCCGGTTGTTCCTCCTGCTCCATTCAAGATCAGATTTCGTCTTTCCTTCCCAGTTTACCTGCAGCAGAGAGAAACTGCAGGACTGTGTCGGACGGGAACTGAACACAACAGTGACTCTCTGCCTGCTGCACAACCTCACCAGGACAGCAGAGGACGGCCTGACTCTGTGCTCCAGTCAGGTGATGCCCTGCCATTTACCCGAGGTTGGTTTTGTCTCCATCTCATTCTCTGGGTGAATGTTTGGTGTTGCAGGTAAAAATATTCAGCTTAAATCCTTCTCCTGCTCCCTTTTTGCACCCCTCCCCCCCGCTGTCTTTGTGTGCTGCAGTATTTCAGCTACAGCGTACTGCTGACCCTGCTGGCCTGCTCCGTGTTCCTGCACATCAGCAGCATCGGGAAGCTGGCTCTGATGCTGCTCATCTATCTCGTTTTCCTCCTGCTGGTGGAGTGGCCTCAGGTGACCCTGTTTGACAACGCCGACCTGCTGGTCATTGCCAACACTCTGTAAGTCTGCTGCCAGGGTCCTGAGCTGACTACTACTAACTTTCAACTTTAAACTTATGTGTCACCGGACTGCAGTTTAGCTTAGATTCGACCTACTTCCTTTAAAAAGAAAAAAAAAAAAAGGTTTAAAACACAGTAGTCCTATTTTTGTGTTATGTCCTATTTCTGAATATGTTCTCATTTTTACCACAGGCAATTACCACCTGTTAATGATTCCCTGCAACGGTAAGGTGGTTTTTATGTTTGCTCCATTTTATTTAAGTGGGTTCATGTGTTTGCAGGGCTGACTCTCTTTCTTTTTCCTAGATCTGGTTTCAATGAAACTGCAGAACAGTGGTAAGAAGCTTTATTCATAATATAGCCACAATCCAAATCAGAAGTTTACATAAGTCCCTACTTTCCTCTGAAAACAGGAAATTGTGTTTACCTTCACTCACTAAATGTCTGACTGCCATTTCGGAGGGAATTGTTACAAAAATATCGCATCAGAATATCACTGGACATTCATGCACATGCAAAGTTTTGATTGGCGTTGTAAACATCTGTTTTTATTCAAAGGTATGAAAATAATTAATGATTTATTTATTTTTTTTTTTTTTTCAGCCTAGGTGTTGTGACCAAAGTGCCCCTCAGGGTCATGACCCCTATCATCCTGCTGGTTTTTGTTCTGGCTCTCTATTTGCACGGCCAGCAGGTGGAGTCCACCGCGCGTCTCGACTTCCTCTGGAAGTTGCAGGTAAATAAGTTTCACTTTTACACTGTAAGCAGAAGTGTTTAAAGTTTGCAAAAGTTACTTATGTTTTGCCGGCATGTCGCACAAAGAGCATCGTGTGTTTGTGTGTCAGAAGGTTAATATTCACGAGAACTGAAACTGGAGAAGCCAGGACAAGTGTCGGTTCATCGCGAATTTTTTATGCTTAAATATGAACAATCGAAGCAAAACAAATAGATCTTCAGAATTTGAGCATCCTGTTAGTGTGACTCCCTCCGTGTCTCCTCAGGCCACAGAGGAGAAGGAGGACATGGAGGAGTTACAGGCCTACAACCGACGCCTGCTGCACAACATCCTGCCCAAAGACGTGGCCGCCCACTTTCTTGCGATGGAGCGGCGAAACGACGAGCTGTACTACCAGTCGTGTGAGTGCGTCGCTGTCATGTTCGCCTCCATCAGCAACTTCTCCGAGTTTTACGTGGAGCTGGAGGCAAACAATGAGGGGGTCGAGTGCCTCAGACTGCTCAACGAAATCATCGCCGACTTTGACGAGGTAAAATATGCAGCGCCAAGCCGTGCAAATGAAATAATGCAGGAAAAATAAGTTACATCCTGTCAGAGGTGAACACTTTGGGTTTTGTTAACCAACAGCTCCCGTTCCCTCTCCGAATTTGTGTTTTACCACTCATCTCCAGATAATCAGTGAGGAGCAGTTCCGTCAGCTGGAGAAAATCAAAACAATCGGCTCCACCTACATGGCAGCCTCGGGCCTCAACGACACCACCTACGACAGAGAGGGCCGTTCACACATTCTGGCGCTGGCCGATTACGCCATGAGGCTTCGAGAGCAGATGAAGTACATCAATGAGCATTCCTTCAACAACTTCCAGATGAAGATCGGTACGCTCGGAAGCGAGAGGAAATTGCTCCTGAAGCATTACCTGATATGAACACTCTTTATGTTCCATCAGACACAGAAGACTTAAAATAAGTTAATCAGAAGCTGCATTGTTATATTTTTCAATAGTGTAACTTACTTGCAGCATGATTCGTCCTCAGGGTTGAACATGGGGCCTGTGGTGGCAGGGGTGATTGGCGCCAGGAAACCCCAGTATGACATCTGGGGAAACACAGTGAATGTGGCCAGCCGAATGGACAGCACTGGAGTACCGGACTACATCCAGGTACGTCGTTTGCAGTAGACCGTGTTCAAAAACTGCTCCAAAGCAGTCGCAACACTTTTATTATTTTAGCTGAGGTTTTCTTTTAGTTGTAAAAACAGCAAAGAATCAAAACAAATTAAAAAAAGTGTTGGTGAGATAAGAAAGACCAAAAAAACCTAGTAAAAGTTTCGGAGTGAAGTTAAAAAAGACAATGCTACATTGTCTCATTGTTGGATTCAGGACCATGGAGTTTCTTCTCCAATTCCTTCTTGGCAATTTTTGCTATTTTGTACCCACTGACATTTCTTCAGGACGGCGTCAGTTTCCCGCTCCAACTCAGGATAACTCAGTGAAAATGTTGCCACGTGGTGTTGGTGTAGTCGTTGTTGCTGTTGGAAAGTTGTGGGTTCTATTCCAGCTTCCTCCTCTGCCACATGATTATGAACCGTTAAGAAAGACGCTTTTCCAAAATGTCTACTGATCTCTGCAACTGTATGAATTAATGCAGAGTCGTTCTGAGTACACATAAACTGAAAATTACTAAATGAATCTGCTCATGTTCTATCATTTCTTGAAGTTATATTCTGTGTAAATTGATCCAACAACCACAGCAGCAACAACAACAACAAAAAAAAACATTCTTTGCATCTTGTTCTTATTGAGCAGTTTCCTGCAGTACTGGGCTAAACTTAGCATGTTAATGCTCTGTTTTGATATGGCTCATTGATAGTTCAGCTATTAATATTCCTGTGCAGTTCTATTCCATTGTGTGTGCACAAAACCTGAAACAAAAAAAGCAATTATTCTAGTTCAAGCACTGAACTGTGTTTCAGTGTTCTGCACTGAAAGCTGTGTGTGAGCACAGCTGATGCAGGAGGGCACAAAACACAAAGCGGCTGGAAGCAGAAAGGATGTTAAATGGCTCCAGTGAGAATGTGTGATTTTTTTTTTTTCCCAAAAAAACTGTCTCGCAAATGTGGTTGTGTCACATTGGACGTCGTCGTCACTTCAAAACACCAGTCATTCAAAAATGTCTTGGATGGGCTGTGAATGAATTGTGGACGAGTTAGAAAACTTATAGTCCAGTGGTGGAGCTGAATCCTGCTTCCTAGGAACGTGAGAATAAGGGTTCAGCTCAAATCAAAAGTCCTAAATCTTAAATCGTAAACCAAACTTAACTTAGTGTAACATTAAATGCTTTCCCAAAAGGTCTCTTAAAGGGTTTATTTGCCTGAAAATCAACAGAATTGATGAAAAAGGTCGAGAATCACACAGTAAATATTAATGAGCAAAAGTGAAGTCAGAAGCAATTTGTTTAAAGTTGAAATTTAATTTACATGGGAGCAACAATGTACTTCAACTGACATTTTTGTTAGAATTAGTCAAAACACGAGTTTTTTTTCTTCTTTTGTCCCTGTTGTTTTAAATCCAGATTGAAGTTTTTCCTGACTTCATAAAGCTGAGTCCAAAGTCATTAAATGTGTGTTATGCGATTCAGGTCCACACCTCGGGCAGATTCTTAGAAAATTAGTCATGAAGGCTCCGCTCAGTGTTTGCTCCTACACAAATGTGGGTCACTTGTGTCCATTCATATGTAAATCATTATGAAAAGGACATCTAGTTTGTTTTTTTTTTGTTGTTGCTTTTCCCTCCCCCCCTACAAACTCAGACTTGCCCGTAGAGTTTGTAGAGTTTATGCTCAGTGTGAACAACTCGAACCAAATCACAATAATCACAAAAAAATGTTATGCATTTGCAGAGGTGTCATCTTGCAAGAATCTGAGTTACTGCCAGACGTGTTATGTTCCAGCAGAAATGCTCCTCGTTGAATGTCCCTTTGGGATCAGGCAGAAAGCTAAATTTAAATTTTCCCTGGAGACGAAGCTCCTGCCACGGGTCAACGTCATAATCATAAACATTCAGCAGATGTTAAAGCATGTCTCCAAATGTTTTATGCACATGCAAAGCTGAAGGAGATAGGGAAGACAAGGAAGAGCACTGCTGCGCCCTGTAGGACAGTTTGCGTTACTGCAGCTCCAAATGTTTAACCGTTTTAATTTCACTAGCAAATAAGCAAAAGGCATAGAATAAAACAAAACGAACATTTTCAGTTTGTAAAATAAAAAAATATATATATATATATTTATTGCCATTTCCTGGTAATTTCCTTAAACTTCATCAACTAGGTGATGAAGTAGCTCAAACACATTGGAAATCCAAAGATTTCATTTCATTGAATAAAAAGTGGCGCTGTAATTGTAATTGAGCATAACCATTCATAACTGAACAAATGTAACGCATTTTGAAATATCAGTGCATGATATTATTAACGATGCAATGAAAAGTATGTTTCCACCACAAACTTCAGGTGCTTCTTACTTGTGTTTTATGCGAAAGGCCAACACAAAGTGATGTGAAAGGAAAGTAAAGACAAATGACTCATGAAATGTTCAAGTGGTTGATACTTCTGTGAAAATGCACAGATTGCTGTTTTTGTTTTTCCCACCAGACTGATTAAAACATCTCACATGCTCATACCCATGTCTTCTCCAAGGTGACCACCGACTTGTACCATGTGCTGGCCAACAACGGATACCAGCTGGACTGTCGAGGTCTCGTCAAGGTGAAAGGGAAAGGGGAGATGACCACCTACTTCCTCACCAGTGGCCCGCCGGGTAGTTAACGGCAGAGGCAGCCCGACCACGCGGCGGCTCCCGCTGCGCTGAAACGGCAGGGACCGCAGAGAGTTGAGCGTTCGGCTCGGCGATGGGCGCCGGGGACGAGGTGCGGTTGTCGGAGAGACGAGTCGGAGAGACGAGTCCGCTTCTTGTCACGTTCTCAGATTGAAGGCTTGTCGCGAGCCGCCCGGTAAATAATGAATCCCAGTGGCCTTAGGAAGGAAGCAGCGACCCTTGTGATCATGAGCAATAGTAAAAGTATACCATCTGGAGTCATTATTTATTTTTTGTGAGAAACTAAGCAATCTTTCTTAGAAGAAAATTATGCAAGGACAACATGAAGGAGAAGAATAACCAAAGAACAAATAAACGTCTGATGATTCCGTTCAACACTACAATAAACTATATAAGCTATAATATTCCTCTTTTTCGGAGAGCGAAGGCCACGGCAACTTCTCTGAATTGTTTTAATAAAAGGAGAGCACACACGCACAGATACGCAGAAGGAAAACGGCAACGACGGCAACCTTGGCTCTGACCTTTCTGTGTCTAATCAGGGCTTTCTTTGTTCCCTCCAGCCTGCAATTAGTTTATGGTCCACTCAAACACGCGGCTGAGCGCCGGGCCCTTGTGGCCCCGGAAGAAGATTGTAGGAAACAGAAGTTCGGTCTGACCTGAAGAATGATTGTATTCCAACTCTTTACCATTTTTCTACAGTTGTGTGTGCGTCCTGGGTGTACGGGTGTGAGCTCTGCAGCTCGATCTGTTGAGGCGCAGGCAGAAAACTTTTCACTGTGAGATTTCTAAGATACTGTAAGACAACGCTTTCTTGCCAAACTGTTTGCTGCAAATCATGTTTTATGTTATTCACCACAGTTGAGTGTCCATTCCTGATTGTTTGTGTCAAAATTGATCTTTTGAAGACGATCATGTCCCACTGCGCCTTTACTGGACTGTGATTTATCAACTGATTTCATTCCAAATGAAATAAGTGTGGTTTAGTTGGAACTGTGTTGACGGTAAGTTGATTTCCTGACAGCTGCAGGATTATTCTTATGCAGAAATTCTCCTTCTGCTCTGTATTGCCTTGATATTATTCAGCACTAATGTTTGCATTCTTCATGGCCCGGTATTCGCAACCTTACACAGCAGTATTTGATGCTAATTCCTAGCATTAGCACCCACTAAAGAGCTGTTGTTTGAAACATTAATCAAATGAATGTATGCAAAAATTAAGATTTTTATCTACTGTGAGGTGATTTAAAAAAAACAAAACATCCTGGTTATTAAAATCCTCATACTAGAAGCCCAACAGTTTAGATGGAATATTTTTTATTTTTTTTAAAAAAAAGCTTTATTCTCTGTTGATGTGCTTCTGTTTCTGTCTTGGCGCCAAAACGCTGCAAGACAGTCACTTGTTGCTCGCTGTCCTTACGAAAACCCAAGTAAACACTGTCTCATCTTCAACTAGTGCAACTGCAGGTAGAGTTGGATTTTCCTAGAATAAGAAATCAATAAATGGCTTTTTTTTTTTTTTTCATCGTCTTGCCTCATATGGTTTTGTGTTGCGCATACGAAGAACAACAAGAAAAGAAAAGAGCAAACGTTTTAGATAATGCATCTTCCTAAGTCATAATAGGCACTATTGGTAAACTATGAAATAAATGTAACATTATTTTTAACTTGATCAAAGTGTCGATGGTCTTTTAATTACTCAGTACTCGTGTGGCAATATTCAAAGTTAGTATCCCGATTATTGGGGGCAAATTAAGAAAATTTGACCGATATCATTTGTTAAAATTGTGTTAAAGGTTTATTTTAATTATTTCAGTCTGAATGTAATTTAGTAAGACAGTAGCGGTAGTAGCAGAAGTACTATTACACAATAAATTTAACAAGTGCCCCTTTTTAAATGACGCCTGTGTGAACAGAGCTGTGTTTTTAAAAGTTGCTGTAGGTTGTTTTAATTGGCTTGAAATTCGCCTTTTTCGTCAGTTCATTGACTTTACTGACCCTTTTCACAACCTGCACTCCCGGACGGACCTCCTTTCAGATTACTTTGGCAGCCTTGCCAAATATTAGCAGAGCTGCGATGCTAGTAGTCCATCAACTATGAAAGTTGGAAACAAGTTAAACAGGAAAAGCAAGGCCATTCTGAATACATGCAAACATCCAGCTGAATGTTTTCCGTTGGTCGCGAAGCAGCTGGCTAGCAACTGAGAGCACTAGATCTGTTGGCTTCTGCAAGCGCTGAAGACGAAAATGTCTTTTAAAACGATTCCTTGCACAGTCCAAAAGTCCAAATGGTAGCTGGACAAGAGGCCAGCTTCTTTTCATCAGTGAGGAAGATTATAAGAACATTAAAAATCACTGAAATTTGGTTATTAGAGAACTGAACCATAAAGGGGGATCTTAGAGTTACCAAGTTTAGAACCAGCTTTAAAGCTGTCTACATTACCAACCAGGTTTATTCTGAGAAATGCCAAGTAAAAACCATTTTCCATCCCACCGTCACACATATAAACATGTTTGCAAAAGGCATCTGGGAGTTTGACTCAACATTGTGTTTTGGCAAAATCAGACGAAGATTGAACAATCTGGTAAGGTGCTAAATATATGGAAAAGCACATCATGCACACTGGTACGCATGATTTCCTGTGTGGCTTTTCGAAAACCACACAGGAAATTTGTGAGACATTTAAAATGCTAAATCTACAAGAAACAGAAAACCGTTCTTCAGTGGTTCTTTAACAGGATAACTAACCAAAATGTGTCAACCTAAAAATAGTTCAAAAGGCACAAAAGCAATCATATCATCCCAATGTCCAGGTCCAGAATAAATGTGAAGAGACCCGAGGAAGCAACCCAGGACTCTGAATGACCCAGACAAATATTACAGGAAAAGATCCTTTTATGAAACCTTAAGTGGTGTCATGAAAAAGAAAAACAAAGTTGAACAAAGTATTAACAACACTGCATACATTTGGGGTTTTTTTTTTTTTCATCATTCTTTCAGCGAGTGTCTCCATCTGCAACAGAAGATTCATTTATGCTAAGGCTCAATATTATTGCCAAGGCTGCCAATAAATGTGGATGGCGCTGTGGCCCAGTTCTGCTCTGTGGTGTTCTCTCCGTTATCGCTCATCTCAATCGGCAACCTGCAATCAAGACTGCACCGAGTGACAGTAATCCGAGAGAAACATCCACCTCCTTTCCTGAATAAGACGGTCTACAGTTTCAAGAGGGTGATACAGGAGAGAGTATTTAATTGCTTGAGCATGAATAATGTATTTACTTTGAACTTATTGCAGTGTTAACTTACAGCACTCTAAGGTGAACATTAATTAAGTGACATAAATTCCTCCTAATCCCTGATGAAAAAACACTAATGTCACTCTGATAGAGACACAACACAAGAACATGAGTTGCATTGTTATAAACATTCACCGCTGGTTAATATATTCTGACCCACTGATGTGGGTGGGTTGAACTGTTTAGATTTCAACCACAAACTTTAAAAGGGGGACTGTCACGTAAAACTGACTTTTTGAGCTTTATACCAGGTGATATTGTTATTCTCTGTTCAGAAACATACCTGGACTGTTGCTTTGATTCGTTCATGCATGTTAAAGAAATTCTTGAATCGCTTTAAAAATTGAAAGAAACACATTGGCAGGCCATTAAAATGGAAATAAATCTGCATTCTTGACTCCTACAATAAAGTCACTGACCACTCTGTCACCCTGTGGGAAACATTTCACTTCTTTTGTTTAGATTCACATGTCTCGTTGGTGATAAGGGTCTATCGATGCAGTCTGAAATATTGTGAGTCCCTGGTTCTTAAACAAAATCTAAGTCCATAACGATGTTGCGTAACTTTTGATCTCCTGGAGAGACAATGCTTCAGACAGACTAGGACTGCCTCTGCATTTCCACCCTTGCATTTCTTCCTTACACTCAACTTTACCCTAATGGGCTTGGATGCACAATCTGTGATGTGTCCATTTATAATCACTTTTATTCATTCATTTATTTGAGTCTATCTGTTCAGATGGGGGTGTTTTGTTTTGTTTCACGTAAAACTAAAACTAACTGAGAAACTTCGCTTTCAAATCAACAGGAATCAATGATCGCGCGTGAGTTTCAAATCAAGAAGCCTCGCTCTCACTGCGTGACCTCCGCCGCGTGACGCCCTGCAGTTCTGCGCGCAGTCCGCCAGCAGGGGACCCACTTCAACGAGTTACTATCTTGCGAAAAATGGCACCTGTTCATGAGCTGCGGGCGACAGGCAGGAGACCCGTCGGCGGCCGTCATCCACGAAGCGAGCAGAAACGCGGCTGCTGAGCGCGCAAAAAACCGAGGAGGAGCACCTGGCCGAGCAGAGAGCAGGTGCTGCTCTGTTCATTGAAGTAAGTGGCGACTATTTATTGATTTATTGATTGATTTATTTATTTATTTATTTATTTAACTTCCGAGGTGCGTCGGTGCCCGAGTGGTGTCGATAAGGAAACCCCGGGTCTCTGGCTTTAAAGCGTGGTGAGTTCCAGTGGAAGCTGCTCTGTGATCCTCCACCGCTCAGTCACTGAAAAGCAGGACTTTTTTTTTTTGCCATCAACTCTTCCTCTTTCAGTTTAGCTGCGAAACGTTAACAGCTGAGAAGTCTGTCCTTGTCCATCAATGTGTTACAGACCGCGCAGTGTTAGTATCTTTCATTAACTGGAGGGGGAAAAAAATAAAACAGATTAAACTGTTGCCACGTAGAGTCAGTTCATATATATTTCAACTGGTAGGAGCAGTTTTAATTTTTTGTCACTGAAGTGCAAGGGCTGCCTTTGCGCCTTAGACAAGCTCAGATCAGACTTTAAAGTGCCTTTTCTTGAACACTGAAGGATCCCCCTGCATCAATTACAAAGCCCTGCTGGCCTGAGACTATATTAAATTAATTATGACCAAGTAAGAGTCTTCTCTTGGACAGTGATCACCAGAGGACATCCAGATGTCCTGCTCTCGCACTGATATATCCTGTTTCACCCAGCAGGAAACAGGCTGCTATTGTACAAAAAGCTGGTCGGCGTTATGTCACGCTCCACGTAGCAGATCTTAGTTCCTGTTGCAGATGACAGCTTGTCATTGAGCGGTGAGGTGGACTCGCCTGGCGAGATTAAAAACAACAAGTGCGTGTCACTTATTAACTGGTGTGGGAGCCGCAGGGTGAGCCTCACCTGCTGCCACGTGGGTCCTGGCAGACTGCGGCCACAGAAGAAGGTGAGTTCAGGTGTTCGCTGAGAGGTGTGGCGTGTTTGTTCACTCTCACCACCTCCCTGCTCTCCGTTCTCGCCCTGTGGGACTCTTTCCTGAAGAGACCAGCAGGGAGGAGGAGCAGGGTTGACTGGATCACCGGCTGCTATGACACTTGCTGAGGCGCACAAACCGGTTTGAACGTTTTGTTTTGTTTTGTTTTATTTTGTTTTTACCCCCACCCCCCACCCCCCCTCTCCTGCTTTGATATCTTTGGTTTCATCCAGAAAAGGTTAGTGAATGTATACCAGGTAAAAAGAGGGTAATGGTAACAGGAGAGCGTGTTGTTGAAAGGCCTCGATGTAAGTGGTGGCCTTTAGCAGTTGCCAAGGAGGCAAACTCAAGAGAATTTCCGTGCTTTCCTGTTTCGCAGCCTCCAAGGGATCGGCCGATCTGAAAAAATGCGTCTGATACGCCGGCGTCTGTCTCCTCTGAAGCTGGTCCTCCTCGGGGGAACTCTTTTTATGGTGGTCCTGGTGGTTCTCCAGAGGGACGTTGGCTCCTCAAACTCCGGAGACCCCTGGCTACAAGACCTGGCCCACAGACGGGACGAGGTTATGGTCATGGTGCGGAATGCTGTGCACAACATCGGCTTCCAGATCGGAGCTCCGCAGCCCCCGCCGGCGCAGGCGCAGCCCACGGACGACGTTAAATGCCCCTCCGGGTTTTACTCTCGGGCTGAGCTCAAACCTCACCTGGAGAGACCGCCGCAGGACCCTCAAAGCCCCGGGGCTGACGGGAGAGCGTTTGTGAAGGACAACATGACACCTGAGGAGGAGAAGGAGAAGGAGGAGGGCATGACAAGGCATTGCTTCAACCAGTTTGCCAGCGACCGGATCTCGCTCAGCCGCAATCTCGGGGAAGACACAAGACCGCCGGAGTAAGCTGAAGTCTTTAAACTAATCTTTTCTTGGCTGTACTAATTGCTGTTGTGCCAACAATGGTGTTGACATGTAGACATAAGAGGATACAGCTCTGTCTCGATCTAAGAGAGAGCCGTCCTCTCGCAGGTCAATGATTTACAGACATTTTCACAATTTTTCTTAATAAGCTCACGGGCTTAGTAAGCCCGCGTTGCTAAACGTCTGAGAGTGCAATAACAGAGGCCGACACGTCAGAGTAAATACTCCCATCTCCACACCCAGACTGTAATCCTGCATGTTTCCTTTTACAGGACGCCAAAACCGCTTGTCATGATGCGCTTCGCTAATACATTTCAAACTACAGCTATGAAAACACTGAATATCTGAAAACACTCGTCTCCTGTGTGTCGATGTGGGAGACCTTGCCTGACTTTCAGTTCATCAGATATGCCTCCTACTCTCTCTCCAGGTGTGTGGACAGGAAGTTTCCTCACTGCCCTCCTCTGCCCACCACCAGCGTCATCATTGTCTTCCACAACGAGGCCTGGTCCACGCTCCTCAGGACGGTCTACAGCGTCCTGCACACGTCTCCCGCCACCATGCTGAAGGAGATCATCTTGGTCGACGATGCCAGCACTGCAGGTAATAGTGAACGCGCGGAAGATGAGCAAATAGGAACAGAGAGGAAAGTAAACGTCAGCCTGAGGGGAGCCACAGCAAACCCCACACTGCAAATTCACATTTTTGCACAGGAAATCATCCAGGACTGCACCTCTGTTAATCATTAATTCGCCTCTTCAAATTTTATTAGTTTGAAGAGAAGTGAATCAGAAACAACAGGAACAAAAACTGTCAATCTATTGCAGAAGCGCCAGAAGGCTGTGTTATTAATTAAATGTAGCCTCTGTGCTGCCAGTTTTAGATAGCATGAAAAGTTATTACACTTATTTAATTTAGTACATCAAGCTTAAACTTACTGTTTTTGGGCTGCTGTTTTAGAGCAGGGCTACGTTTTTGCTGTCAGTGTTTTGTTAATGACATTTTTTTACTGCACTTTTACAATAATATTTAGCTAAAGAGAGACAGTGTTGAGTGCTGCACCTTCCTTTTCACTGTTCTTAGATACTTTCCTGTTTGTGGGGGAGAAACTACAGAAAGAAGTTTTTCTAGTTCTGTCCCACAAACATTCAGCAGAGCAAATTGTTGCAAGATGAATTATGACTTTTTGAAATTATAACAAGGATCAAGCATGCTAACCGCAACTGCTTGAAAATGTCAAGCATATAATAAACTATATCTACTGAAGACTGATGTTGTATGTGAGACAATTATATCTGTCACTGACGAGGTAAAATTTAGACTACAGGAACTAGAACATGATTATTCAGTAAACCAAATGGCACAGTCACGTCATATGCAACTTGCAAGACGTTGTGTATCGATTTGAATGAAATTTTGCTGGGTGGTTTTAGTATCAATGTTCTTTAAGCACTTGGGTTGACAACAGGGACAGCATATATTCCAATTAGGGATTGCTGATTAGATTTTATTATTATTCATTCACATTGTTTGGGGTTTGCCATCCTTTACCATGGAGACATGAGGTTCATTTAAAGTTTTCTTTAAAGGTAAATGATTTCTCAGAATATTGACCATTACCCTGTTTTTGCCACAAAGATCTGTTTTTTTTTTGTTTGTTTTTTTTTAGACCTGGTCTCATCCTGAACACATCTTCTGCTAAAGCTGCAGATGTTTTGAGAACTATGCGAACATCTGCATCTCCAACTAGAACAGTAGAATAACTCATAAGCATAATGTAACTCACATATTATAACTCGTATATTAATATTGCAGATATTTATTTATTTTGACCTTGTTCTGGTTGATGCAGTCACAAAATGTGTTTCTGGTTCCATTGAGGCATTTAGTGTAATAAGCTCCAAATTGTGAATGTTTGTGAAAACGGACTGTGAAATAACATTTTCTTTAAAATGTAACTAACCATAATGTAGTCAGTAGGCCTATGTGCTGCATTATCCCATCTATTCCCATCTACTTCCAATAAAAGTGGGATTCAGATCTTCAACATAAACACACCAGCCCGCTTCAAATGTGATGCTAACACACAGATAAGGTCCTCAGGTCAATCCTTACTGTGTTTTTTGAAAAACAATGTGTTGCATTTACGGTGAAAATGCAGCTAATATCAGTGTCATGTGCTTCCTCATCTTTGGGTATCCTGCTTTGCTTTCCTTTGTCTTTGGGCGATAACGACTTTGATTTTTGGTGTTGCAGTTGAGCGTAAGCCAATCATATTGGTTTGTTTTCATCCGGCATTAACGGTCCTCGTGTTTGGCGCCAGCTGTCCAACAAACAAAACGCTGCAGGAGGAAACAAAATCCACCCAGGATCCGGTTATGTGCAGCTATTTAAACAGTATCACTCCTTGTCTGAGATCAAGTCAACTGCCTTCTTGCGCTGTGAAAGGTGACCCAGAATCATGCTTACTTAGGATTTTAGCAGCTGACTCACTCTGTAGCAAACAGGTTGTACAAATAATTGGGACTCGAACAAAACGACTGTGTCACAGCAGCGCCACAAGAATTTGTGTTTCGCTCAAGATAAGTGCTGCAAATTCAAATTCGAGGCCCAGGGCACCTTTCAGGAACATGTTGAGCTTTTTAGACACAAGTGACAAATTTCCTGCGTTAAAGTAAATATTCCTGTAAAACTTAAATGGACAGAAACATGCTGCTGATGATCATATGAAATGCGTATGGCAATGAAAATAATTCAGTCTACATAATCCCAACCTTCTCGAGATGGAGGAAAGAATCAGAACCTTTTTGTTTCTTTGTTTTTTCCTTTTTGTCCTGCCTTTCTGTTCCTCTGCATTTCTCTCTGTGTCTACATCAGCATGTCTTTGTTTTAAGTCATTCATTCATTCGATCTTATAGTGAGTGCTTTTGAAAACATTTGTTTGTTTTAAAACTCCCGAATCTCCTCCTTACAAGTAACAACCATTTTAAACAAATCCACATCCGGCTGGGATGTTAAACCAGTGGCTATATTTACACTACAGTTCTTTGTAAAGCCTGCAGTTTTTGGAGAATAATAATAATATTAAAAAGTGCGTACCACCTAATTTTCTGCTGCATTTCTTCAGATTGAGCTGGCTTAAAGTGCGAAAAAGAAAAAGACAAAGAAAAAGTGGAAAATCTAGTGGGGGTGTGTAACGTTATACAGTATTTGACAGTAAATGATTATTAGATGACATGGTTCCTCTGTTAACTGAAATGTCATACTCCATGTGAGAACTTGCTTGCAATTGAAGAAAAAGAAAATGACTTTCCAAGGTATATAGAATTTTATGAAACTGAATGTAAAACCTAAAACGAGATGGGATGTTATTTCTGACTTGAGTTGGACGTGTGAATTTCTTGAAAGCATGAACTTTGAGCCTTTTCGTGTGATTATTTTAACAATCAAGTTTGTCTTTTTTTTTTTTTTTTTTTTTTTTGCAAGTACTTTTTGCAAAAGTATTTGCAACTGTGCAGCAAGTACTTTTGCCTTTAACGTTCTTTCATTTCATATTCGTGTCATATTAATTTTAATACCTTCAGGATTCGTCCAATTGCACCAAAAACTAAAAATGATTCCCTTTTTATCGTTCTGTACATATAGTTCTTTGCAAACTTATTCATCTATTCATAAAGAAGGTTTAGGGTGTAATGCATTATATGAGGGAGTCTATAAGCTGTTTCATTTTTTTATTATTATCATTATGAAACTATTTTAAACCCATGCATAATTTTCCTCCCACTCTCCAATTATTTTTATTTTATCACATAAAACCTGATCATCAAATACTTTTTCAAAGCTCACATAAAAACAAGTCATTCATGCCGCAACCTGATGATCTGTTATTTATTAATAAGTAATCTATCACTGTTTCCCTCCCAGCTGCACGCAGACGTTTCCTCCTTTCCTCCGACTTCTCTTTTTATTCGCCGGAGCTTCAGCTCTCTGCTGCAGAACTTTGTTACTTGCGGCCGCGGCGTTCGTTCACCCTGACGCTGAGAAATATGTGCCGTTTGCTGTGGCCACAAAAGCTCTCAGAGGGGAAGTTTGACCCACTTTTCCCAGAAGTGTTTCTATTTCATTGCTGTTGTTCGTCTAAGCCGGATGAATGTTTGACTTTTATGTCTTCTCGTCAGCGAGGTGTTCAGTCAGACAGCAGGTAGTTTTAGTCTGAAGGCTTGTCGCTCGTGTGCCACGACCGACGTGCGTCGTAGCCTCGCCGTTCTAACACATGTTTTTGTGTCTCGCAGACCACCTGAAGGAGAAGCTGGAGTTGTTTGTGGAGCAGTTGAAGATCGTCCGTGTTGTCAGGCAGCCAGAGAGGAAAGGCCTCATCACAGCCAGGCTGCTGGGAGCCAGCATTGCGACGGCTGAAGTGCTCACCTTCCTTGATGCGCACTGTAAGGAAACCTCTGTACACACAGTGCGGTTGGCTCCGATGCACAAGTCGCAGCCAGTGTGCTGGGTTGCACACAGCTGCCTGAAATGACAGCAACAGATAACGTGAAACAAAGTGGTTGAGCTTTAAGTGTCTGGCATAAACTTGAACCCTAAAACAAGATAGAAGAGTTGCAATAAATGTACATAATCTCTGCAGTGCTGTCTTTCCAGATTTTTCAAAGCAAGAACTGCGTGCACAAATGTGAATTTCCTGCTAAAATATAACAGCATTTCAAATATATAAAAATGTAACTGCAATATTCTCTTTGTCAAATACTTAGAGTTCATTTGAATTCAGAGCCACCGTTAAAACACAAGTTTACAGCCGCCTGGGCGTCGATCTGAGGCAACGTTACAGAATGCTTTTCATTATCCTGTCCACTTTGTGCAATACTCAGCACCAATGGTAGAAAAAGAAATCAACCAATTTAAGCAAAATGTTCTTCTTTTTGATGGGAAGAAAGGTGTAGCTTGACGGCTACATCAAGCCTTTGGTTTCTCTGCAACACACTAAGAAATGTATTAGAGTTTATATGCATCACTTTCACCCGTTGATTTCGAACCCAATTCTTGTTTTGTGAAATCCATAAAAGTTTATAATTCTTACTGTGATATATTCTGAAAATACATCATAGTAAATTCACGGGTGTAATGAGAGATCGTAAACTTGCCACCAGAAAAGTACGCTAGTTTGTGCAAAGAGGGCAATTGTAGAAAAATGTAAGTCTTTCCCTTTTTTCATGGTCAGGTGAGTGTTTTCACGGTTGGTTGGAGCCTCTCCTGGCCCGGATAGTTGAAGAACCCACCGCCGTAGTCAGCCCAGAGATCACCACCATCGACCTGAACTCCTTTCAGTTCAACAAACCCGTGGCCACCAACCGCGCATACAACCGAGGGAACTTCGACTGGAGCCTGACGTTCGGCTGGGAGCCGATACCCGAGGAGGCAAAGAGGCTGCGCAAGGATGAAACCTACCCTGTAAAGTAAGATGGATCATGTTGTTTTCGCTCTTTAAAGTTCTGAATCATTTAAACACCTAAAGCCTTTGGATTCTCATGAAAATTTCAGAACACCTACTTTTGCCGGAGGCCTTTTCTCAATCTCAAAGAAGTACTTTGAGCACATCGGAACCTACGATGACAAGATGGAGATCTGGGGCGGAGAAAATGTGGAAATGTCCTTCAGGGTCAGTCTCTCTTATCTGTCCCACCTCCCCGCCCCCCCTTCTCCCAATTGTCCACATTAATCATTACGTTGCCTTGACATTTTCTGCAAACATTTATGTGTGAAGGTGTGGCAGTGTGGGGGTCAGCTGGAGATCATTCCCTGCTCGGTGGTGGGCCACGTTTTCCGCACCAAAAGTCCGCACACCTTCCCCAAGGGCACTGAGGTCATCACTCGCAACCAGGTGCGCCTTGCTGAAGTCTGGATGGATGATTTTAAGAAGATCTTCTATCGGCGCAACAGAAACGCTGCAGTGATGGCTAGTGAGGTCTGTCTTGTAATTTTAAGGCTCCATCAATCTCCTAACTCCTATCTGTTTTGACCACAGATTTGTTTTTATTATTTATTTTACAATAGCATAAATATGGAGACATCTCTGATCGCCTCAACCTGAGGAACAGGCTACAGTGCAAGAACTTCACCTGGTACCTGAACACCATCTACCCAGAGATCTTCATTCCTGACCTGAAGCCAGAAAAATTTGGATCAGTGAGTCGATTTTCTGAGCACCAGCAATGCGATAAACTGTGTTAGATGCACTGCTCAGTTTGCCTTCTCCTTGATTCGTGTCCATGCTTGTCGTAGATCAGAAACTCTGGATCTAGAACTTGCCTGGATGTCGGCGAGAACAACCAGGGGGGTAAAGCTGTGATCATGTACCCGTGTCACAACATGGGAGGAAACCAGGTACAGGAACTCTCCTTCACTAGCAGGAAATGGAAAAATAAAACAAAAAAAAGATTTGAAGACGATTGGATGTTATCTATTTTGGTTGGTTCTAACTCGATGATTGTATTTGTAGTACTTTGAGTATTCGTCCCACAAAGAGCTGCGTCACAACATCGGGAAGCAGCTGTGTCTCCATGCCAACGATCAGTCAGAACCAGTGAAGATTGAGCTGTGCCAGCTGAAGGGGAGGGGGACCAGTTTGTCACCTCAGCAGGAATGGGTCTTTACAGAGGTGAGCGACGCTTCACATCCTTACTGCGGTTCAACACTATGAACTGCTTTTGGAAAATAAGGTTCATTCAAACGGAGCTTTAACTTTTATAAGGTCTCTTTAATTTCTTCAAAATTATTTAAAATGATACTCTGATAAAATGTGAAATGGGGAAAACGTCCACAACATTCTGACATTTAATGAACTATCCACTGCAATCCTAGACACACGTCACACTTTAAATGTTTTTCAGAAATCAGTGAAGCTATGTGCAGAAACCAACATTTGTTTTATTGTGCAATGCTGTAAAGATTTCCTCTTTTTCTGCAGAGCGTGCATTAGAAAATCAGAAATCATTCTACGTGACTTTCCTCTGTACGTTGGCTGTCAGCAGCCTTCAAAGGTTTGCATTGGTGGGCTCATCCGGACCGACTTCATTCCTCTGCTGGGACGACCCAGACAGCAGCTGTGCAGAAAAACATGGTGCAACAATTAAACCCAGAAAGCTTTAGGTCTTAACTTTCGTACACTTTAAGAAAATAGCGAAATAATTAGGCAGTTGTCTGCCCAACTCCAGAAGTGTGTGCATGCTAAGCTAGCGTCACTTGCTGCAGCATAAGGTGCCAGGGTTTCTCATCAAAAAGGACAACAGAATGTCAAATCTGTTGTAGTATACATTGAATAAATACAATTGTTATGTGCATTAATGCACTTAGCTGAGCTCTCATGTGGCTTTTTCTCTTATTGTTTTGTTTCAGGAAAGTCTTCTGAAGAATCCAAGCAGTGGGAGGTGCTTACAGCTGAGAGGGAATCAGGTTCAGATGGACCACTGTAATGCTGCAGATCCCTTCCAGCAATGGAGTTTCTCTTGACCCCCCAGTCTGCCCATTAGGTGACCTCTGGTCCCCTCCCTGTTATCAGACTCAGCGGCTTAGAGCTGAAGCATTACAGATCCAAACGGACATGCTGGAAAGCTTTGGGCAGGTGGCCATACTGATGACCAGGAAAGGATGGAGGACAATACAGAGCCGATGCCTGGTTAAAGAAAAAAAGAGAAAGAAAAAAGAAAACCCTCATTTGGGTACAACTATTTTAATTTTATTTATGGATGACACTCAGGAAACTCTTCTTATTGTGGTTTGGGGAACTTTGAACATGTTTGAACTTCGCCTTTAGCAGTGGCAGCTTTAAAAAGGCTCTGAACTGCAATGACTTTAATTCACTTGTTTTACACTCTAATATGAAAAAAAAAAAGAGAACGGTATACGATTGTGATTTTTGTGATTTTTTTTTTTTTTTTTTTGTGTCCGGTGATGAATGTGGAAATATTTTATCGCAAGAAGATGAAATGTTTGTTTTTTTAATATTTTTTTAAAGACGTCATGAAGTTTTATAAATAACTGTTTATTATAAATAAGTTATTTTCTGTCATTTTAACGGTCTAGAAAACAATTTCCAAAGGCACATTTTTGCATACATGTCTTTCTCGTAAAATTGGTTTGTTGACTGTTTATCATACTTGCACAAAGTCTGGGAAAATTGTCTGATATTTTGTATACTGAAGGATAAACTAAATGCATATGATTATTACAGATATTAAACTAAAACCTAAAGATTTTGTGTTAAGAATGTCTTTTCATGCTGATAAGAAGTCAATAAAGCACATAAAGCTTCTTCTCCCCACTATTTAGGGAGTGACTATGGAGATATCACATTCCAGAAAACTGCTTTTGTCCTACGAAATGCACAAGATCACCAAACCGGATGCGAAATCGTGTAAAGAGTCCTTCAAATAAAAGGAAGTAGAGAGCAGAATGTGTCCTAAAAATTCACGCAATGAGAAATGACCCACATTTCAACAGGTACACATTTCCTTCTGCAGCAATAGGTGGCAGCACAGAGTTGCAGAGATTGTCGAGGCCACAGAGAAAATGTGAAACTCAGCAGGTCAGTCTGTGATTTACTAGGAGGGTCACCATTAAGACAGCGGGCTGCTCAGGAGAGGAGTATGGAGCCTTTAACTCGGTCAGAGGTGTTTGGGGAGCTCAGGAAGGAACTTTATGGAGACAAACAGTCGAGTCATTCCAGCACACACGTATTTATAGTCCTGGGAGCGTCTGTGAGTAAAACCTGGCAATAATTTGTCCTTAGCCAGAGCGTTTGAGGATTTGAACAAATTGTAACCATTTTGGTTTCAAGTGTTGGAAGACAAAGTTGTGCTAATGAGAGAATGAGATGGAAAACAAAAATTAAAACTTTGACATTTTACTATCTTCAATTTCCTGACAGTTTTCAGTCTGCATTGTTTTTCTCTTTGTATTCATTCATGTTGTACAAAACATCTTGCAAATAGATTTTTTTCTTTCTCTTACCCAAACACCTTTTTCTCACTCTCTTTCTCTCTCCTAGACTTTGACTGGGGTTTTTTTTTTTTCCAGCTCTTATCTCTTCTTTGGACTCATGATAGATTGCTTTGTGCCCGACTCTAAAAGCTGCTGAGACTTTTGAATAAAGCCACTATATGTATTGTTTGCACAGGGAGATCTTGCCAAGAAGAAGATCTATCCGACTTTGTGGTGAGTGAAAACCTGCAGCTCACAAACTACCTGACTTGCAGAGCTGCTTTAAAGTTGTTTACCTCAGAGTTTGACCCTTGGACAAAGGTTTCCACATGGCTGCTTTGGATTGACTCTGCCTGTTGTTCAGGTGGTTATTCAAAGATGGCCTGCTCCCAGAGGACATCTATATAGTGGGATTTGCTCGGTCTGACCTGACTGTAGAGAAAATTAAGGCGGCATGTCTTCCACATATGAAGGTATTTATTCAGTCTTTGTTGAGACTCTGTTACAGATAACAGGGCCTTGCAAAAGCATTCACACCCCTAGAACTTCTTCACATTACAACAAACTTGGACCAGCACAAAGTAGTTACTATGCTGTAACAACTAAAGATTTTTCTAGTGAAAATCTAAAAAGTGTGGCAAACACCGAGGAAAGTGCTGCTGTCGGAAGATGCCAAAAATTCTCAATATTGATTAGAAATGAATTAAGCCAAATAATCTGATGGGAAAACCTGTTAGGGGTGGAAAAAATATTTGAGACGAGAGAATGCATTCACTTTCCAGCAGTAAATCGACGCTAAACATGAACCCAGAGGCACAATAAAATGGTTTATGTCGAAGCATATTCACATGTTCAAATGGACCAGTCAAAGCACAGACCAAAATCTAAGTAAGATTTAACATTCCTGTCAATAGATGCTTTCCACCAATGTTCAGTGCTGGCAGAGACATAGCCTGTAGTTTTTCAATTTTAAGGTGGCTGATTCTAAAAAAAAACAAACAAAAAAAAACAAACTTTTTTTTTATTTGTAAGAAAAAAAAAATAAATAAAACATATTATTATTAGGATGTAAGACTGTTTGTATCACTGCTGAATGAATTCTGCATGTAAGAGGAACCCAGGTTCTGGCCTGGGCCTTTTTGCATGCACCTTGTTCTCCCTTGCATGTGTGCGTTCTCTCCTGCTTTCATCTCCCACAGTCAAAAACATGCATGTCAGCTCATCTGACCTTTTTGAAAAGATGCTTTAGTCTGAGCCTGTGTGTGTCCCCTTCACAGTCCAGGGTATACCCAACTTCTTAACCAACGACTGACGAAGACAGACACCAGTCAAACTGTGACCCCTCATGGACAAAGTGACAATTAAAAAAATGGATAGATAATTTAATCTTCACACATGAACTCTCAGTAAAACACACTGATGTTTATGGTTGCAGAGAGACAAAATGTGAAGATCAAGCGGTGGGAATACCTTTTGGGCAGGTTCAGGGTTTTCAGGGATAACTTTTGGGTTTCCTTGGTAGGTGACTGACGAGGAGCTCGATAGTCTGTCAGCCTTCTTCAAAAGGAACTCCTATCTGAGTGGACGCTATGATGATAGCAGCTCCTTTGAACGACTCAACAGCCATCTGTCGTCTCTGCCCGGAGGGGAAACCGCCAACCGGCTCTTCTACCTGGCGCTGCCCCCTACCGTCTACCACCATGTCAGCACAAACATCAGAAACCACTGCATGAGCTGCAAGTCAGTACATTTCCATTTTTTTCTGAAAAACAGCACTGCACATTTTCTTTTCTTTCTTTTTTTCTAATCTGATTTGTTCACAGCGGAGGATGGAACAGGGTAATCTTTGAGAAGCCGTTTGGTCATGACCTCCAGAGCTCCCAGGAGCTTTCAGCCCGCCTCTCTAACCTGTTCAGAGAAGACCAGATCTACCGCATAGATCACTACCTGGGAAAAGAAATGGTTCAGAACCTCATGGTTCTCAGGTAACAACGTCACGTTCACTTTTTCAATTTGTTCGACTAATTTACTGTGGAAATGTTATTTCGCTGAGATAAAATCTACTCTCCCAAAACGAAGTTTTCACGTGGAAGCCTCTGGTGACGTCACAATGTTTTCTTCTTCATCAGGCTGAAAATGATTTGCTTATATATATTTTGGGGTTTTTTTATTGCTTTTAAAAAAGAACTCAAGTACCTGGTTCTACTCGGAAAATATTTTTTCTCTTATTTTAAAATTTCCAAAACTTTGCAGCAGTAATTAGATTGTCTTTCTTTAATCACCCCATAAAACATGGTTAGTAGTTATAAAAATTGCTTTTCTTTTTTTTTTTTTTTAGAGTAATTTCAGTTCAGACAACTTTGCTTTTTACCATCCGGGCTTGTTGCGCATCTGTTTTTGGTTCAGACATAGGTTCTTACAGTTTGCAAATCCAAATGTACACACATCCCCCCCCCCCTTTGATTTTTAAATCACTTTTTATTCTGTGAAATCCAGCCCTTTCTCACCCAGCTGTGTTTTCTAACCTGAAAGCCAGCTGCTTGTATAAGTGGAAACCTTCCATCTTGTGGTTTGTTTCAGATTTTTTATTTGTTTATTTAATGTTTACTTTCTTGCAGGTTTGGAAATCGCCTGTTTGGACCCATTTGGAACAGGAACAGTGTGGCCTGTGTGGTGCTCACCTTCAAGGAGCCCTTTGGCACTCAGGGCCGCGGAGGATACTTTGATGGCTTTGGGATAATTAGGTGAAGTAAGCATTATGAATTAGATTTCAGTATCACAGGAGCAAAAACCTAATTGCGGTTTTGTGTGTATGCGTGTGTGCGTGTGTGTGTGTGTGTGTGTGTGTGTGTGTGTGTGTGTGTGTGTGTGTGTGTGTAGAGATGTCATGCAGAACCACCTGCTGCAGATGCTCTGTTTGATTGCAATGGAGAAACCTGCATCCACAAGCCCCGACGACGTGAGGAATGAGAAGGTAGGCGCGTTGTCGGGAGTGACGAGATTATGGAGTCCTCGCAAAGCTGGTGTGTGTTAGTTTTTGATGTTCTGCAGGTGAAGGTGCTGAAGTGCATAAGTCCTCCTGACATGGCGGATGTGGTGCTGGGTCAGTACGTGGGAGATCCGGGAGGGGAGGGCGACGCCAAGCTGGGTTACCTTGATGATCCCACAGTACCAAAAGGCTCCTGCACACCAACGTTTGCAACTGCAGTGCTCTACGTCCAGAACGAAAGATGGGATGGTGAGGCTCCAATCCGGACTACTTTCCTCATTGCTTCTCTTTCTCTATCTGAATTTTCCCTTCATTTGCCATGTTTTTATCTGCAACTGGGTCATCCATCAGGGGTTCCTTTCATTCTGCGCTGCGGTAAAGCCCTGAATGAGCGGAAAGCCGAGGTGCGTCTGCAGTTCACGGACGTACCCGGAGACATCTTTGCTGACCACTGTCAGAGAAACGAGTTGGTGGTCCGGGTGCAGCCGGACGAGGCTATTTACCTGAAGATGATGACCAAGAGGCCTGGAGTTTCTATGAGCCCGGAGGAGACCGAGCTGGACCTCACCTACAGGAGCAGATACAAGGTGCTCAGCACATTCGTTTTAATCTATAATTCTGCTCCAATTATTGATTCTAAAATATTGTTTTAACTTTGTGTAAGCACAGAGAATATCATTTGGCCACCTATCGATATATAGCATATATTAAAATGCACAAAAAAAGACTTAGGATTATTTAGAAATAAATAAAGACTTTTCCAGAATAAAGTAGCTGCAAGAGGCAATACATCACAAGGAATACAAATCAACTTCAAAACCAAAATGTTTGGAAATATAATATTTTAGAAAATATTGCAATGAAATGTGATTAATAACTACCACCTTCTCGGTCATTAAAATAAAAGGTATTAAGCTTTTTTTTTTTTTACTTTCCCTAAGAACATACATAGTATTTTTAATACCAAAGAAACAAAACTTGAAAAAAAAAAAAGTCTGTCAACAAATAAGCCATTGCAGGATCCTATGATGAAACCTATTTATTTTTACTTAATTTGTATGATTGTTTTTGTTCTTTTTACTGACATTTCTTTTTTTTTTTTTTTTTTTGCTTGGCTTTTTTTTCATTTTTTTGTGTCAGGTTTTTTTTAACTGTGCACTGACATGCATTTGCAGAATGTGAAGCTTCCCGATGCTTATGAGAGACTGATTCTGGACGTCTTCTGTGGAAATCAGATGCACTTTGTCCGCAGGTCTGCAGCAACGTTTACTGTAATTGAGAAAGAAAATCGGCACCTTTGTCCAAAATATGAAACGGATACATCATATTTTGGAAGACTTGTTCATTTGTCAGCATCGTGGACATTTTGCAAACGGATTTTCGTCTCGACCATCCTCTCTTTTATTTTCAGTGATGAGTTGCGAGAAGCCTGGAGGATCTTCACCCCCCTGCTCCACCAAATAGAAGCTGCAAATACACAACCTATTCCTTACACGTATGGAAGGTAAAGTCCTGTTAAAAGCAGATAAAACAAACAGAAGTTAATTTAAAAGACACGATTGCTTCTGAAGATCTTCTTTCTTCCTCCTCTTTCTTTATCTTTGTGTCCATAGTCGTGGTCCAAGTGAATCAGACCATCTTATTCAGAGGGTGGGCTTCCGCTACGAGGGAACATACAAGTGGGTGCAGCCCCACACAGGCTGATCCTCCAAGTTGTGCGATGTGCATGCACAGATTCACTAAAAGCTTTTGTATGTTCACAAATAAAATTTACAGCAGCCACTTCTGTGCCAATCTGATTTTGTCTGCATGCACATTAAAAAAGCACTGCGTTTTTTTCTCCCTAATCACACAAGTTAATGTAAAAATAACCAAGTGTTCGTGTGATTCCACATGCATGTGCGTTCGAGTTTTCAAAACAAATCACATTTCACCCTTTTGCCCAAAAACTGTTTAAAATACAATGATATTTTACTCACGCAAAACCAGAAAGGACCAAAGGGTTCGCCGCTGAACTATGTGCAGCAAATATTCACCGTTTAGATCAAGGTAATGTCAGGGTGTTTCCTGCTGTTGACAGACCGATATTTTCAGTGATCACCAAAATAAAATTGTGCAATGTCACGATTCACATAAAGCCATGGAAACATGTCAACAAAGCAGGAAGACTTGTTGGACAGGTTAGTCTGGGAGAAGATGCCTCTCCTGATGACTGTTCACTGAGACAGACATTTGTCAAACCAAAGGTAAGAAACATTTTCTTTCTGAGCTTAAACAAATGGTAAAAACATTCCAAACATTCCTCCAACATCTCCAACACTATGTCTTCACCCACTTCTTGCACAAGTCTTGATACCTTATGGATTTTACCCCCCAGTTTTCTCATTTTGTAACTATATTATGCGGCAGACCAACACAAAATAGTGCATTGAAAACTGAGAACTGTAAAGAAAAATCTCTCCTGTATTCAGCTCCCTTAAGACAATTTATGGAATAATCTCTCAGTTACTCAATTTCTCCTCTGGCTTTGCATTACAATGCTTTTTGTTTCTCTGTGTCCCAGGCATGACCTGCTGCAAAACTGAAAAGAAAATATCTCCTTGCTTCCTTTCAAGTTATTCTTTCATAAGTCTTTGACACATTTGTTAAGAAAAGTGACTGACCTCCAGCCTCTTATAGCCGCTTCTCTTTCTACTGATCTCCTTTTTCTTCATTTGCTAATAGCAATTCAAAGAATGTCTAATTTTCCCTCTACTTTACAGCTGTAGACATTGGTCACAAAATCAAGATAAAAACACATTGAAGTTTTTGTTTGCGACATTAAGAATGTGGGAAAGTTCAACACGTATGAATACTTTTACAAGACGTTTTGATCTACTGCCTGCAGAAATCTGATCTTGTATATTGTTTTCTTTTCCTTTCTCTACCAGATGTGTGACCTAAACATATGTACAGAGATCGGAACAAGCAGTGATCTTTCCCAGGATTCAGAAAGCTCTGGGAAGAACAGTATTGATGAACATCTGTTTAAATATCCGAGTCTCTTGTGCTTGTTTTCCTGTAAGAGTAATTCTGCAGAGTCGTGAAGTCGAGCTGCTGTAGTTCAAGTCCGAAGAAAATTCTTCTTCTTCATCATAGGAAACTGTTACTGCTTTTATCCACACTAATAAAAAAATTAAATAATGCCTTTTTTTTTTATTTCATATAGTTGTAGCTTAACCTCCATTAACATTCGTCTAATTCTCGGAAACAGACAAAAACAGATCAAAAGCAGCAAACATCGTGTGTGTAGTAACAGGTTAGTGCTATTTCTGTCTTCTCTCTATTTGTACATAGAGGGACGACGACAAATCAACATAAACCTACAGAGCTTCAGGAATAAATATTTATTTTCCAAATATTACAGTAACAAAGTATGAATTAAAAGTGCCTGAGGCTTGAGAAACTCTTTGGCAGTGTACGTCTGCAGAACTTCCTGCAGTGTCATCAATTTTAAAACACTTTAAACAAACTGATAAACTTTTTTAATCGCTTATCAGATTTCATCTCGGTGGTATGCATGTTCTGTTGCACCCGTCCGTCCCCTCGGTGCAGTCTTTTAAGAAAGTCCTGTCCTCGATGCCCCTGGCGTACAGACGCACCAACTGGCCATGAATCCTGAGACCGGCAGCAAAACAAAAGCCAAATGTAGTTACTTGTAACAAGAAACAGCTTGACAGGCCTTTTCTTTCTGATGCGTGTTGGAGAGATCAACTCATAAACCTGACAAAAACACACCATGATGACTTACTTACCTGCAGCAGATCTCAGGGAAAGGCAGAATTTCTCCATCGCAGTTCCAGACTGAGACAGCAGGAACTTTACTGCAGCAAAGGCCGCACGTGAAGGGGCTCACAGTTTTGTCTTCACATGTCATCATTTGTCCATTAGCTCCTGCTGCCAGGTGCTGCTGGGATCCAGCTATGCTTCCATTTTCCACATATGCTCCATCGCATCCATCCATCGCGCCACGCAGACCTTCACTGTCCTCGGCTTCCTCTCCTTCTCCTGCCAGAGTGAAGCGCACCGCCTTCACACGATGGACCTCCACAAACGGCAGATCAAACTAGCGGAACAAGTGGAAACAATGTGGGACACTTTTTAAATGTCTGCTGAGACTCATTTCCATATAGGGAAAATGTAATACCTGGTCCTGAGTGGTTGTGTGCCTGTAGAGGTACGTAAGGAATCCCAAGGGGTTTGTGTCCCACACCAGCATGAGATCCCCTGTTCCATCAGCCAGGTGGGCTGAGGGAGAGAGACCCAGAGGACTTTTGGCACACGAGCTGGACATGCATGTGAGAGACACAGACTTGAACCTTCCATCCACACTGACCCACTCATCTACAGAGACAAACCAAAAGACAAGATGCTATAGTTACAAGCAGCATCCTTACATGGTCATCTGTACAGAACAAATACCACAAAACACTTCAAAAAGTACCGACGGACGGTTTCAGTCAAAGTGTAAGTGTATTTATTAAAAACAAAATCATGGCTGGTGCAGCAAAAAACAAAACAGAAAAAAAAAAATATGTAAAGGAATCTTATTGAACAATGTCATCTTTTTAGTCACCATGTATTTTAAAAGATAGCACAAGTATAATGATGCAGAAAGTAAATGTATGTAAAATTACTCATTAGTCAAGAGTATTTTCATTATACTTTAATACTAGTTTGTAAAAGAAATCCTAACATCTGATTGGTTAACTTGCTCAACAGCTGGACCAATCACCTTCTCCATAGCAGAATTAGCTCATCACAGTGACTCTGATGTGTAAGTTTGACAAATACAACATGATCCAGAGTAAATCCATGATATGCTGCAACATGAGGATATGAAATAATACATACAAATCTAAAAATATTCTTATATTGAGAGTGCACACTATCAAGCCAGATTTTACCAGTTTTTATATATATTTAGATATAGATTCCTTTTTTTCACTAACTTTTATCAATCAATCAGAAACGCACTGATTGACTGATTACAGACAGATTGTTTTTAATTCTTCATTTCTGTTAATTATTATTATTTTCTGTCCACAGGAATTGAAACCACAACACTGAAGATTAAAATCAAGAAATGTGGGCTTGATGAAAATTCTGAGGTTGAGCCTCACTAAAACACATTTTAATCTGTTAAATACGGCCATACAATTAAATATATTTACAATAGAGATTACTTAAATAATGACAGGAGTGAGTAAGTTTTCAGTAAACTTGACTGTCACCACATGGTGTAAAACATTGTTGTTGTCTTGTCTTTTTACCTTCCGAGTCATTGCTGAACGGACCAGAGTTGGAGCTGTACAGCGAGGCGGAATCTGAAGAGTTTGTGAAAAGTCTCTCGGTGCTTTTGGCACAAACACCACACCTAAAAACACATAACCACATTGAGAGTTTTAAAGAGCTCCTAAAGTCTGATGCAAGCTCATAAAAGCCGTCCTAAAAAATTTGTTGGCAGCCAGAGGCCGCTTGCTTAGACAAAGGCTGAAGTGGATACTCCGAGCCCAACACGAGGCCGAGTCTCACATTTCATCTAGATCAAGTTCCTACTGTCATGGTTCCCACCCTCCTTAAGATGCAGCCAATACCTGAGTCCCGGGTCCAGGTGGTAGCAGTTACAATGTCCCAAGCTGAGACTCTGGGCGATTTTTTTTTTTTTTTTTCATCCGCAGACCACATCCATGCTTTCTAATCTTCTAATTAAAGGGGTTTAGTGTTACAACAAATCATCACCATCCACATTCTCAGATAACTTAGATAAGGATGCACACAAAGGCAGAAGGAAAGCCACAGTGGCACTCAAAAGTAAATACACCCCAGTTAAAATGCCAGGCTTTTGTAAAGTAAAAAGTTAAATCCTGATAAATATATTTTCCAAATAGAATGTGCAGTAATCCTGCACCATTACTAACTTGCTAAAAACAAGCATTTGTTAGAAAGAATTTGCGCGCATGCTTCAATACAGTTGAGTAAAATCAAGACTTTATCGTGAGTCTCAAACAGACAACTGAAGCTCTGGCTCAACACAGACTATTACTAATAACCGCTCATAACTTCATCCACCTGCACAAGCGCAACCCCAGACAATGATGCTGCCATCACCGTGTTTCACTTTGGGTGGGATGTTTGTTTTGTGATGTGTCGTTAATGCTGAGCTTATCATTTGGCTCACATGCCTCAGGTTTCACATTCTCCCATAACATTCAGGAAAAACTTTGTCATGTCTGTTTCCTGTGGAAACTCCTCAGACCAGACATATGTACAAAAAAACCAAAATTTGTTTGAATTTCCTTTAGCTCCTACAGTGTTGCTTTAGGCCATCCTGACCAGCTTTAGTCTATTCTTTCCCATCAGTTTTGGTGAAATGTTCACTTTTTGTGACTTTTGCTTCCCACCTTCATCATGCATTTTGCTTCCTGTCCCGCAAATAACAAATTTGCAGCCTCTTTGCAAACTCCATATTAAGCAAAAGGATGCAAATATCCATTGCGAAAAAAGAAATCCAAACTCAGAATAACTGCAACTTTACTTATAGTTAATCCCACTTTCTACAACAGGTGTTACCTCAAAAAGACCAACTACTGAAAGTAAGTCAAAAGCTTCAGGGTGTATCTATACAAATGCAATCGGGTTATAAATGCATCTAATAAATGCATTTGTTTTCCATTTGAATTAAACAGGATGGTTGTCACAGAAGTTTTGAAATGATTGAATGAAATTTCAAACATTTCACATCCCACAGCTTGAAATTTGAACAACTTCATGAATGCATCATGATTTCAATGAGGCATCATTATCTCTGCACTTTCAAATGGCTCCTTTTGGACCATTTTTTGATTGAAAAATAAAATAGGTATCGTAATGTATAGCTGCATGTTTTAACGGTTTAGTTGAGAACTTATTTCTTTAAACAATAGAAGAATTAAAGTAACACAACTACTGCCCTGAATTACTTCAATGTTTTAAAGTGTTAAGCCACTGTAACTTTCTTTTCTTCCTTCTTTATTAAAACGTTGAATGTGATTATTCATATAAATGTCTAACAGAAGTTGGTGTTTTACCCGGTCAAACAGCGAGTCTTATCTCTTGGGCTGGACATCAGTGGGTCAGCTGGCAGATACTGTACGATCCCCCTGTAGCTTCTGTTGCTCAGAAACACCACTGCACCTAAATGAAAGAGAAGAAGTGCATAGCACAAGAAAAATATGAAAAAGAGAACATAGGGGGTTATATTGCATAAAATTCTCTCTGAGGGAAGTTGTGGCCAGGTTGTAGCAATCAGCCTCACTGAGGCGATGAAGAACAGAGCTCTTTTAATTGAGCTAAGCAATCTTTTTTTTTCTCTCTTCACTAAGGATCTCTGGTTGACCTGAGTAGTCGTATCTGAAGGGTCCCATCCAGCGGTGTTTTTCGCTCTCGGCTAGCACATCGCCATAAAAGCCATAGCTCACCAGAGACACGGAGTACCGCACCTGACCGGGACCGTAGTGAACTGAACACACGTCCAGAGGCTGAGAATCTCCTGAAAGATGGCAGAATTATTTAAACCGGGCTAAACTTTGACAGAGCAGGGATTTCTTTTAACGCAAACCTTTCCTCACCAATGACAATGTGCAAAGATGAGGTAACGGGGTCGACCACTCCCACTGTGGTGTAGCACACGCAGTCTGTGGAGCCTACAATAAGACAACCAGGAATGAGCTTTTTGGATTCACATCCGTAACGCGCACTGACCTAATGAACACATTAGGCCAACAATGACCTGCAGGGATGATCCCAATGTGGAGTGGACAGGGCTGCAGAGTGACCGCAGGATCGTTCTCACAAAGGCCTGCCTCTTGCTGCATTCTCCCAATCACGCCGTGAAGTATTTCGCTGAACATGCCGTCGCCGCCCACACACACCACACTGTCAAAAGCAAACGCACGAGTTTCTGTGAAGCCTTTGTAACGATCTCCTACCGCACATCAAAATACTGATGGCACTCACCCATCAAAACCCGTCAAGTCTTTCTTCAGGAGGTGGTCTCTGGCCTGGTTGGCTCGTTCAGTCACTAAAACGAAAAAAAAACATAAACGCAGCTGAAAACTGGTTTAGGAATTAAGCGGGTCAGACAGAGGATAGATTGAAAGATACGGATTTTTGTCACATCAAAGCACAAACTGCTGTGTGCTCTTTGAGGAAGTTATCTGATGGAAAAACTATCCATCCATTTTCTCACACCCTCGTCCCTAGTGGGGACGGGAGGTGCTGGTGCCTATCTCCAGAAAACCTTTCGGGCGAGAAGCGGGCTTCACCCGGGACAAGTCGCCAGTCTGTCTCAGGGCATAGAAAAACTATTTAAATAAAATATATAAAAGAGTGTCAGGGTCCAAGCTTCATAGATGTATGTAGTTCCAATAAATCTATTGCTCACGTCAACAGATTTGTTGATTTCCTGAGCTGTTAAATAAGCCTGTGACTGCAAAGTGACAAAATGGGAAAAAGTTAAAGGGTTATGAACTTTACAATAACAGTGTTTACCTATTACATGGGAGCTGATGCCAGCCAGCTCAAACACAGGGGCAACCAGTGAGTGGTAGATCTGCCTTCCTTTTTTCTTTCCTCCAAATGGGTTGATGAACACCAGCAGCCTGTGTGGACGGAGGGGACCTGAAACACACATTTAGGACGTTACAAGTGGCTACAGGCTTGGGATTCAGCAACACTTTAAATGTAAAGTCTCCCCTCACTGTGTGTTTTTAGGGCTGTCCGTAGGTGTTTCGTCCACTGGTCTCTGAGGACCCGACTGGGACAGGTGAACTGGGTCCGGCCCAGTCTCCACAGCAGCCCGGAGGAAGTCCTGCTGCTGCTACGCTTTACATAGAAAACTGTAGCCAGATAAGTAAATAAATGTTTTATCTGCAGGATTATGCAACCGCTACTATGATAATAGGCTAAAACAACAGATCCGGTTACAGTATAGCACGTTATTGTTATTCAGTTGTGGCTGTGTAATGAGTATTTATACCTGTGAAGTCTCTATCTGTGTCCTCCACAGACTTGTGAGGCAGAACCTCCACCCGGCCCTCCTCCACTCCAACCACCTCGGCCACGGGAACTGAAACTGTGATGAAAACCCCAAACTGATCTCAAACTCAATGAGTTAATATTTGTCCAAGTCATGAAGAGTATTAAATACCAAAATGGATGTTTTCCATGTCGGTATTTAATTCCCACAGCAATGATACGTCCTGGATTTTACTACATTGTAACAAAATGGATACTGGAAAAACTCTAGTGTGATTGTAATGAAAGCTGATTCTGTCAAGCCACTTCATTTTCATAGGGGTTTTGCTGTTCTGAGTGCCTCCCTGGTGTATACTAGATAATCGTGATTAGAACTGAGCCTTTGTTTGTTTAAAAGGCATGCAGTGCACGTCGCCTGACCGGCAAAAACACAACAGATTAGCCCAGTGTTGTTCACTCTACTTGTTAATAATAAGTCAAGAGGTCAACTGATTTTTGCCTTCTATAAATTATAATAACTTTGTATTGTGTTAAATGATTTTTTTTTTTTTTTTAGGTTACAGCAGTTTATCTTTTCATTTTTTTCCAGTAAAAGCTTATGGAAGAAAGAATTTCTCCCTTCCAGATTTCTTCTGCTTTTGCCTTTTTGTCCCTTTCAGTTGTTTCAGGTCACCAAGCAAACCGCAAAGTCACACAAACGTAACAAGAGAAAGTGCAAAAAACTGTTTTCCAATGTTTATTTTATTTTTATTAGGGAAATAGTCCCTCAGCCCAACACCTGCTATTGACACTCTTTGTTTAAACTAGCACTTTTTTATTACTTCTTTAATTATATATTTCTCTTACATTATTATCGTCATCCTCTTTCTGTTTTGTAATGTGTGTGGATGGGTGGATGAAAGTAAATACTACGTGCAGCATTACTGTGTATAGGGACTGGATTTTTTGTTTCTTGTTTTTGACCTGGATTGGGATGTGATCAGGGGGAAACCACCTTATATTTCTTTTTTTCCACCCCTCTTTTCTGAAATTAGTTCTTTTTATCATTATCATTACAATAATGAGTGATATTCAATAACTGCGGATATTTTGTTGTGTATACGACCTTTATCTAAGGTCATGTGTCAGGAAATGTGTGTGTGCGTGTGTATGCGTGTGTGCGTGTGTGTGCGTGTGTATGCGTGTGTGGGTGTGGGTGTGTGTGTGTGGGTGTGTGTGTGCGTGTGTGCGTGTGTGTGTGTGTGTGTTTTCCAGCTTGTTTTCAGTAAACTTGTTTTATGACATGTTGGTGCTGCTCAACTTGTTCTTCACGTTTTTTGAAAGGACTTAAAGCACTCCCTCTCTGCACCTTAAAAACTGTTGTCAGTGTAAAACCTTTAAGTGTTTGCAACGCCAATAATGAAGTATTATAAGTAAGAAGGATTTTAGACAGGAGATGTTTATTCTGTGATAAAGGATGTCAAGTTCTGGTTCTGAGCCACAGGCTCACTCACCTGTTCTCTTATCTCGGTCCTTCTTGTCCGCCTCGGTCCATTTGAGATGCCAGCCGGTCAGGACAGCCAGGTGTCTCTTATTCCCGACCCACAAACTTGACTCCAGTCTCAGGTCGGCCTCCATCTGGGTTTTCATTCACCCGGAATGTCCGCAAGCAACTCTGTCCCGACCGCCTCTCGCGTCCATAACTTTCATCCCCACCTTTTGAGGAAACAACAGCAGGTCGGTGCCAACAATCTGGAATCGGACGATAATCGAAAAATAGCCCGCCTTCTTTTTTTTGCCTGGTGTCACAGAGTCATCTTCATCTGGATGAAATGCTGTCGCCACCGCGCGAGCGTCGCCTCGCAGCTCCCCCTTCCCTCGTGGCACCTGCAGCTTCCATTTGCATAAAGCCGCTGATTGGACAGGAGTTTACCTGAGGGCGCGAGCGTTTGGGGAATTTCTATTCACCTGTTTATCAGACCTGAGCATGCTGAGAAAAGTGCAATTCCTAATTACACGACTACAATAACGGAGAGTAAGTTGTAAATACGAAGTCATTTGGGCTCATTTCGACAGTCAGCACATCTTCTTCAAAATGCAGAGTGAAAGTGTTCTCATGATGTGTATCTGGTGTCACACACTTGAGCGTAATTTTATCCTTGTAAGGATGATATATAAATATGGTCATGTTATTGTTTTGTTTCTTGAATGTTTCAAATTTAGTTTTCATATGTTTTCCAAATATACTGCTCAAAAAAATAAAGAGAACACTCAAACAACACAATATAACTCCAAGTACATCAAACTTCTGTGAAATCAAACTGTCCACTTAGGAAGCAACACTGATTGACAATCAACAATGATTTGTTGTCAGCACATTCAACTTTATACAGGACAAAGTATTCAATGAGAATATTTAATTCATTCAGATCTAGGATGTGTTATTTGAGTGTTCCCTTTATCTTCACAACCTGAGTTAATTTCTCTCATTTGACATGCCTAAAGTGGGCTGTGTCTACCTGACTGCTTTTTAGCTATTATATAGAACAGGAGCTTCCAACGTTGATAGGATCACAAATTGACGGGTTGTTCTGTTGTGCTCCTGTTCAGTTTAAAGAAATAACAAAAACGGTGAGAACAATAACATTCAAACCAAAGCTCTTACAAATGATTGAAACAACTACTGAGAATTGGATGCTGTATATGTTGAAAATGATGCCAACCTTTTGTGTTGACTTGTTGCAAATAGGGTCACAAGTCTCTTCCACTGTTATTTGTAGGGTTAGATGTTGAAAAGTTTGGAATCATCTGGTTTAAAACATCCCATTCCCATGAGAAAATGTTTTTTTTAATGTCTTATTCATAGAAGTACACACTTCACATTGATATGCTTTTAGACTACAGATGTTTAATGTTATTAGTTTGGACGTATAAAGAAAAGGGCAAAAACAGAAAGTTTTAAGATCTGACGTTTCAAACTGCGGATCAAGGGAAAACTATGATGCTGCATCCCATTCCATTTTATTTATTCTTATTCTGTTGTCTGGAAAAAAATATTTGTAGTTAATGTATGATGGGAAAGAATACCAATTCTGTAAAGTTAAACGATGTTGTATATTCTCTCATTGACTCTCGTTTTAAATAGTTTTGTCTTTGCTTTTAGACAAATTCGAGAGGTAATCATGGAAATCTATAAAGTTACCTCGCCATTAATTGTTTGTGTTGTCACAATAAAATAAAAGTGCACCGAAGGCTTTTATTGTGAAGTCGTGACACCGGAAGTGTTTACGTCTTTCCTCCTTCATTTCATGCTAGCTGTTTGATTCAGTTAGCTAGTGCGCCGGGTCTTTTAAATTCTCTCGTGTAGTTTGTTATTAAACGGTTAGTGGAAATAGTGTAAGTTAAAACCTTTTTTCCCGGAAGTTTCACTAAAATTCAAACAACAAAATGAATATACGAAACGCAAGGGTAAGCACACAGGAATCCCATGTCAGCCACGCTGCTTGACTACCTGTAAAAGCTAAGCTAACTGCTGCTCCTGCAAATTTCGGCCGTTTTTTCCCCCCTCCCTTTGTAATGGACTTTTGCGGTGGTGGTTTTATCTGTTTCAGCCGGAGGACCTTATGAACATGCAGCACTGTAACCTGTTGTGTCTCCCAGAAAACTACCAGATGAAATACTACTTCTATCACGGATTATCCTGGCCTCAGGTGCTGCTTCTGTCTCATTTCGCCTCTGCTACTTTGTCCTAAAAGACAGAATTTAATTGTTTCACTCTCTGTCTTCCTTTCATTTAGCTGTCCTATATAGCAGAGGACGAAAATGGTAAAATTGTTGGATATGTGCTGGCAAAAATGTGAGTATCTGACCACAACTGTGGATGCATCTCAGTAAGTTAGAATATGAAAATGTACATTTAAGAAAATCCTCTCGTAAAATGAAGCACCGATGTTCAAGGGTTTATTTTGATATTTGTGATGATTATAACTTAAATTACAGTGGCACAGTTGAAATGCTAGGGGAGTCCATGTTGCTTTAATAACCTGGTAATCACCTGGTATGATTAAAATAATAAAAAAAAAATGATGCAAATTATAAATATTGGTGTTGTGCAAATCCTGAATCAAACTGAATTTGGCTGTAAAATTCACTCATCAAAACTAACTTTTTTTAAAATTTTTTTGTAGGGAAGAGGACCCTGATGATGTACCTCATGGTCATATCACTTCATTGGTGAGTCTGAGTAAAGATACTTCGTTTCATTTTGGACCTCACTGAGAAATCTGTGTCTGACCTGGTTTGCGTCCTGCAGGCAGTGAAGCGATCCCACAGACGTCTCGGTCTGGCCCAGAAGTTGATGGATCAGGCGAGCCGGGCCATGATAGAAAACTTTAACGCTAAATATGTCTCGCTTCACGTTCGCAAAAGGTAACTTTCCGCATCCATAGGGCCACAGTGAAACTGGTTTTCTTATGGCCAGGTGTATCTAAGGTATTTTTGTTCTTCCAGACTGTTAACATTACTGATGGTTTGTTTGTTGTTGTTGTTTTTTTTCCCCACTGCAGCAACCGAGCAGCTCTACACTTGTACTCCAACACCCTCAAGTTTCAGTAAGCTTTTTTTGTGTCATGTGAGATATTAAGCCTTAGAAACTAACATTTTTAAGTAATTATTACTTTTTACTAAGCACACATTTTTGTCTTCATTTTTTTACTGGGCTAAAACAAAACTATAACCTTAAATGTTTTCATCAGATGTATACAAAAGGAAAATCATAATTATCAGGAAGAAAGGCTTTAAAACATCACTGTGTAATTACTATGTATTTGCTTGACTTGCGGAATTATGTTACTGCAAGAAATAAGCCCTCCAAGAATATAATTTATTGAATTTGACCTTATGTAAGCTGAAGTTTGATGTCGTCTCGCTTCAGGATCAGTGAAGTCGAACCAAAATATTATGCAGACGGAGAAGATGCCTACGCCATGAAGAGAGACCTGGCTCACATGGCCGATGAGGTGAATTAGACTCTGTAAATGTCCTCCTTTTTACTTCTTTGACATTCCTTAATTTGCTCTTAATTGAGATCTTTTTTTTCTTTTTTTTTTGGTGTGTGTAAATTTTGCTTCTTTCTGTGTCATCTTCGTGCAGCTGAGGAAGCCCGGCGTGCGCGTGTCGAGTCAAGAAGCAACATCTGGCCAGAGCCCATCAGGCTCCGGCGAACAAGAGAGAGAAAGCGAGAGAGACAGTGGAGGAGAGAGCAAAGAGTTGAGTGAAGTCAGCGAGGCGACGGAAAGCACAGACGTTAAAGATTCTTCTTCTGACTCACAATGACGCCGCAGTTCTTGACATTTTTTAAAGCGCCCATTTTTGTCACAATTTGCAGCTGTTTCTGACTTTGAAGGCTGGCTATCTGACTATCAAAGCTGCATCTCTTTTTTTTTTTTCTTTGCTGTGATGAACAGAGTTGAGTCAAGGTGTTATCCAAATTAAACTAAACTTATTGCTCGAAGCATTTTTACTTGATCGATGATTTCTGAAAAGTCCAAAATATCTGTAATTCACAATCACCGCTGGTCTCTTGATCTGCTGGAAAATAACTCAAGTACATTTTACTGTAATTTTCTTCATTATCTGTCATTTTCCCTATTATTGAAAGAAGAGAAATAGCTTTTTTTATTCTACAAATACACAGTTTAACACAACAAAAAATGTCCAGTGGGTGCAGTGCTCCTTTTTTTAATCAGATCATCGATCAGAATAAACTTGACTGTGTAAAAGCAGAGCGGTGTCCAGCGGTGAAATCGTTACAGAAAATAAGCTATTTCAAAGTCCCTTATAAGTTCCCTTTTATGGTGCCAAGAATAAATTTGAGCTCTCTGCAAATGTCTGTGCATGCTGTAAACCATTCATGCTTTGCAACTGCAGGTGGTTTTAGAATGAGTTAGAACTGCACACTGAAACTTGTTACCTCTACTCAAAGAAGGTGCACAAACCAAAGAGATGCAGTATAACAAAGTATGTTTAAAATGTGTTTCATTTTTGACACTCAAGAGGTTGTATTATGCTGTGCATTTGTTTTGCTTATTAAGAGATTGAGCACCTCGACGATACATCTCAAATACAAAGTTGATTTTAGGCCATATTTTATTGCCAGATGTAGGCAATTAAAAAATGGATCCTAAGCCGGAGCAAAGCGTCAAACTTGGGAGTCCCGGGGAAAGGAAGAACAAGACACATGAGCAGTCACAAACAATGATTCAGACTGAAGGTTTGACTCATTTAAAACCCGCAGCAAACTGGCACTTCAGGACCAGCGAGTTTATGACCAGTTCTCATAAACTTTCCTTTCCCTTGCTGAGAAAAAGCATCCCCACAGCCTCACATTGCTGCGGTGGTTGGAATTATTTCTAGATTATTTGTTGAAAGTCTGATATCAGTACCCTTTTACAAAGCAAATGTGTGCTACGCTCTCCAAAAGTAAAATAAGATCAAGTCTGTTGAGCTAGAGTCATAAAGGATATTTTAGCAAGGCATTGTATTATGCATGTTTCTGGAGTGTTAGGAGCTGGAGTACCTTGAGTACACTCTGATATAGGAGCAAGAAGCACATGCAAATTATTCATAAAGAGGTCTGCGGAGCGGTGATTTTACCGGGACACTGTTTTTGACTGAGGCAACCTTTGAGAGGAGGAAAAGCAAAGGTTAAGAATTATGTGTGAGTAAATTAATTTTTGGTGACTCCTAGTGGTAGCATTGTGGAAAAAAAAAAAAAAATCACTGTCCCTTCAACAAATCCCACAAAGATTAAGTGGGTAGGTGACAATATAAAAATGTAATCACTCTAATTAGATGCAACTCTAGATGCAACACAGACAGGTTTATTGATTCTCCAACCAAACTGTTTTAGTTCACAGCAGGGCTATAAACTGCAGCAACATGTCTGCAAGTTAAAAAAAAAAAAAAAAAAGACTACTCATTAAATCACAAATAGAGATGAGAACTTAAAAATGTCCTTCGTCACACTGATCAGAAAGTGTCTATTCAGGGAAATATTAATGTGCTTGTGCAACACTATCCAACTGTGAGTGTTTGAGGAAGGAAACGGCTAAAAGAGAGATACGCGGCAGAGACATGCAACCCATTTGCAGTGACCTTTCCCAAAAGTAGCTGTTTTACAGAAATCATAACATCTTCAGCTGTATATAAATAAATGAGAATTGTAGCAATCCCTCTCTTAAAAACAGACAGTGACCCCGAGTGTGTAATCGACTTACGTTATACATAGAATGTTTTCTTGGCTAAAAAAAAAAAAAAGGCAGGAAGAAGGATGCATCTGTGCTGGACAATTGCTATCCGTGCACAGTTAGGTCAAGGTAGGATTAAACAGCCAAAGAGACAGCAGTTACTTTTTTTTTTTTTGTATGCAAGAAACTTGTTTTCGTTCACACCAGATTTCACTGAAGTGTTGTCCTCTATCAGTACAGACCGTCTGCTATTGTCAACACATCAGTGCTCTGGCTTGAGTGTGTGTTGCTTGCAGGATGTCATGACAAAAAAAAAAAAACTGAGAGAACAACCTGACCAGGGACGGGGAAGTCCTGGAAGACAGAACAAAAACACTTCTCAAGCCTTGCAAACACCTCAACAACGCTGGTCAGAACTGGAGCAGACATTACAAAGTCCATCGGTCTTCTGCCAAAAGTTGAGTGGCTCAAATTACACTTATTTGACTCTGTGGCGAATTTAGTTTAAATTGTTCTGTAAGGTGCTTGGTTTGCTGCGTCTCCAGTCTAACGCGCTCGCCTGACCTTCTCTTTGCCGGACGGGTCATCACTTTATGAGCTCACATCCTCCATGAGAGACTCCACTCATTGCAGTCTCTCATTGAGAGACACCAAAGCAAAACAGCTTTGGTGTCAAAGCTGTTTTGCTTTGACACCAAGTTTGCCATTGTCACTCTTGACTTCTGTGTTCCCCCCCCCTTCACAGCTTTTCTCTATGTCTGTCATGGAAATTGATATATGTAACATAATCTACATGCCTGAATGTCATAGAAAGGAGAAGTTGATCTGTGGTTTCTTCCTCTGATGTCTTGTGGGTGAAAAAAAAACAAACTAAATATCTTTTTTTTTTTTTTTGTTTTTATTTTTTTTTTTTTTTTTTTTTTTTTTTTTTTTGTTGTTATTGTTTTTTTTTTTTTTTCACCTGGGCCCCAAACCAGACTGCGTCCAGTCACTGACGCCACACCTCTGAGGAGGGACTAATCAATAGCAACAGCTGGAGCGTGATTGGCGCCTGAGGCGTCCGAGAAGGCAACATGAAAAAGAAAGGAAGAAGGAAAGAAAGAAAGAAAGAGAGGAAGGGCTTGGCACAGACAGAAAAAAAAAAAAAAAAAAAGGTTGCCTTTCCTTTGCATGTCACGCTTGCACAATCACGCATCGAGCGGCATGTGTGAGCGGGACGGAGGCTGGGCGAGAAACAGCAAGTGCGTCTCTCTGAGAAACAGACACAAGTTCTGCTCCACCCACGAGCATCCAGGTCCACATTGCGGGGGAGGTGAAGCCGTTCAGAGTTGACTGAGCTGCTAAGTGGCGTCATTTAGTTGTTTGAGTCGGGAGAAAGGGGGCTTATCAACACACCAATTACAGGTAATGAATCTTGTTTTCTTCCCGGTTTCATTTGACCCTTTTTTATTATTATTATTATTATTATTATTCTAGATCTCCTTTTGATCACATTAAAACAAACTGTGCTCGATTCTCACGAGACGTGCCCGGCTATCTGTAGCTTTTTACTGCAGCCCTGTTATCGCTTTATAACCCTGTCAGATTTCATGTCGTTACCTGTGAGACTCGGGTGGCAAAATGGGACGCAAGGCGATTTTAACCAGCTCTATTACTTGCCGCGAGACCGAAACTGCACTGGTGTTAAAGTTGTTAATTGCGCAGAGAAAAGAATGAACTTCTAAATGTGGAAAAGGTGACACGGGTTGTAAAAAAAAAAAAAAATTAATTAATTAATTAAAAAAACAAAAACAAAACAGCTTTTGTCACTCTGGCAGGTCAGCTGGATGAAAAGGAGAGTCCAAGGCTTTAAGCTGGAAAAGAGCTGATGAGCGTCTGATTTTTTTTAAAAAATGGCCAAGAAAAAGGGGAAGTTTAAAAGTGCAGAGAGAAATGTGGTGCTGATCGTGAATACAGTTTTTATGAGCCAGCAAGAAAACAAAACAAAAAAAAAAAAGAAACCTTCGTTCTTCCTCTTTCTGCTGTGCTTTATGTTACAGTAATGAAACAATAAAATAAAAATAAGTAGGTTCATGGTGGAAATATTTAAAATAAAAATATTTTCATTTATTTGTCTCCTCCTTATGAAAGCAGGCCAAAAGGTAACTCTTTTTTTTTTTTTTTTTTTTTTGTCTGGACTTTAATGTCCCAATCCAACATGTCTTGCTAAACCTCATGATACAAAACTCTCTGTGACGAGTTATTCGAGTGAAGAGTCAAACCTTGTGGGATCTGCAGCGACTGCATCAGTAAAGTTCAGCGTCGTTGCTCGACCACCTGTCGTCTCTGAAGCACACATCCCCTCAAGAGTTTTCTGCCTCATGGTTCAGCCTATTTTTAGGACAAAGCTAAGATGGAGCTTTTTTTTTTTTTTTTTTTTTTGCACCTTCTGCAAAAAGCCCTGCAGTGCAAACTGGTCTGGTGTGTGGGTGTGTGGGTGCATGTGTGCAGGGCCACACTTGTGCCCAACTGCTGCTTTTGCCCGCTCAGAGAAGCATGGTAGAGGGCCTCCAGTTTGAGAGAGATGTGTTGCAGTAAGATGAACGAGCTGTCTTGACTTCTCTTTTCACTTTTAAGCGGCAGGAAGATGCGGCAGGTTTTGGTCGCTCGAGAGACCGGGGGCGTGAAATCTTCTGAAAAAAATTTTAAAAAAGTGTGATTGGTGCAGCAACAGGGCATAGCTTTTGGGTGCTGCAGTGTGTCCAGTTAAATGCCAGGAGATGGTTGCTGTTGCCATTTTTTGAAGTGAACGCAGCTAATGGGTTGTTTCTGTCGTGATTTCCTCTTTACTTGACAGAATTCCAGCCTGTTGGAGGAGCAATGACTTCTGCTAAGCTTCGAAAGGTGGGAGTGGTGGACTATGACACACAGATAAAAGGTAAAAGCACTCATATAAGTAATTTTCACACCCGTCACGCCTATTCCTGAATGTGACCAGCATTTCGTGGGGGAAATCCTGCTGCAACACTTTCAGAATGAGTGACTGGTTTGTTTTTGTTTGTGGGTCTGTCTGGTTATTGCGCGTCTCTCCTTTTTCGATGAATATTTCCAGAGATGCGTTGCCAGCTCCTGGACCAGCTGAAGGTGCTGGACGCGCAGCTGGAGCAGAAGACCCAGCAGCTGCAGGACATGACGGACTACCTGCGGCGACGGGGCGAGATCGAAAGCGAATATTCGCGCTCCCTGGAGAAACTGGCGGAAAGGTTCACCCTGAGGGGCAAAAGGTGACGGCCCGGCGAAAGCAGTTGGCGGTTCATTAGAGAGAGCACCGCACTGTCTCAAACTGGTTTTCCCCTCTCAGGAAGGAGCCAAGCTCCCACTCCGTCTCCCAGGTCTGGCTGGCTCTGCTGTCTCAGACCCGCCAGGAAAGTAAGGACCACAGCGGACTGAGTGAAAGCTGCAGCAACATCCTCATAATGCCGGTCACGCACTGTCTGGATTACACACAGCGTCTGGCTAAGAAGGTACTGTCAGAACCGGCCCATTTAAGAACCATAGAACTTTTTGTTGTTGTTTGTTTTCTGGCTTGCAACTAATGAATATCCGAAATCTTTCCGTTTGTTTTCTTTTGTCGAATGAAAAACTGACTTAAGACCAGTTTGCTGAGCAGTTAAATAAATTGATATCTCGGTCATCAAAGCGGGTATTTGTGCTTCTGACAGAGTGAGCGGCTGTTAATTGCTTCTGGAAAATAAAATCGGCATTTCCCCCGCAGCTTGTCTGCAGAGAGAAATGTAATTGCAGAGCTGTTTCGGTTTTACTCGGATGAGAAGACGCACCAGATCAACACAAGAAGATGAACGGTTTACCAAATCCCCAAAAGTTTAATAATCTGCTGTTATCCCTGCTGCTTGAAGACCTTTTTCTACCACACGTTTTTTCCTGCTGCTCATTTTTCCATTAATATGCTTGGACTCTCCTAGACAGCCTCATTAAACACTGACCTTCTAGTAATTTGTAGAGGGAAGTAATGTCTGTTTGCTGATTGTGTTGTCCAGAACATCAAAGGATTAAAATATATTTTTCTGTTTAATTTTTAATTTTTTTTTTTTTTATTGCTTGATGTTTAGCTTTTATTTCTGGTAAGTTAAAATGATCATAATTAACAACTTCAGATATATCGGTATGTCTGTGATGAACTGCAACAGTTTCATTTTTAAAATTGATTTACTAAAGTTAACATTTTGATTATGGTGCAATTCATTGAAATAAAGTGCATCTCCCCATTGCAGTTGTGTCAAAATTCACCGATTTTAAGGCTCGCTTTCGTTCCCTTGTTTTGGTGTCAACTGTGATGTTTTGTCTCCATGTTATGTTTTCAGAGTAAAGACCTTTGTACTCAGCTGCAAGACGGACTACTCAAGGTTACCACGGAGCTGCAGACAGTAAGAAAGAAACCAACCACATAAAACGGCTTCTGCTTCCTAAACACGGGAGAGAAAAAAAAAAAAAAAAAAAAGCACTTGCTTGTGCCTCTGTGCAGGCATGGCGGACTTACCACCAATACCACTCAGAGTTTGTGTGTGCAGAGGGGAAGCTGAGGGAGGCCGAGAAACAAGAGGAAAAGCAAAAGCAGAGTGCGGCCAAAAAACTGGAGCGGTTGATAGAAAAAGTAAATGGAAATGGTTCCTGTAAATCCCGCGTTCTGTCGACGTGGCTCCTCCAATTCTCATGTGAAACGATTGTGTTGCGTAGAGGCAAATGAAAGTCCAGGAGATACAGCTGAAGTGCAGCAAGGCCAGGAACGACTACCTCCTCAACCTGTCCGCAGCCAACTCTTCCATGAACAAATACTACCTTCAGGACATCACCACGCTTATAGATGTAAGAGCTTCATTTTACACCTTAAACTTCAGGTATATTCCCATCGGCAGCTCATTTAGCCTCTTTCCCACAGTGTGCAGATGTGGGTTACCACTTCTCTTTGGGTCGGGTGATGAAGGCCTACCTGTCCAGACAGTCGTGGGCCCAGCAGAACCTCGGCACGGGTCTGCAGCAGCTCCAGGAGGCCGTGGCGGGACTGGACCAGAGCCGAGACAGAGACGCCCTCCTGCAGGACCATGGCAACACCTTCTCCATGCCCCTCCGCTTCCCCTACCAGCCCCACGAGGAAGACCAGGTGGGCTTTTTCGAGACGGTTTTTAGTCCACTACTTTCAAGCGGCAGAGATGACTGAAGACTTCTTGGCGTGTTGCAGATTTCTGAAGTTAGTGCAGAGTGCGAAATGAGGTGTGAAATGGAGACCCGGTTCAAGCAGATACAGGCCCGGCTGAAAACTGTGACTGAAGAAACGGAAGAGGTAACGATCATGTCACAAAACTTAGCACCTTAATTTAACACGTCAATATATACTTAATGAAAGGATCTGGATTGAAGAATAATTCAAATGTCCTCATGGTCGTGTTTCCCTGCACTCTCCCAGAAAAAGAGTGCAGGGAACCAAGAACAGAGCAGCGTTAATATCATCAATCCAATTTATCAAAGCCAAATAAGTCATAGCAATGCATAGAAACAACAGAGAGACAGTTTACCGTGTCAGCACTGGACTGCTGCCATGAGTCCTTAAACCGTTTCACTTTTTGCACGGTATGAACAGAAAGTGGCTCAAAATCCCCAAAGCATTGTGTCAAAACCGGCACGTTTCAACATGATCAATGTGACGTGCAGTAGTGGTTCTATCAACACACTAGCTGCATTGTAGTTATGTTTTATTTAAAGACCTTTTGCATAAAGAGACCACACTGCTCATTATTGTAATGGGATGTCTATAAAAGCAAATTGGCTTTACTTGCAAAAAAGGAACCGATTCAATTCAAATCTTTATTTATAGACATGTTTCCCTTATATTCTTCTTTTAAATGTTTTTCTATTCTCTTTTCTTTTTTTTGACTTGTGCTCATTTGCATCACTGTTCTGTCCTGCAGCTCAACAGGATGACCTGTTGCTTGAGCCGATGTGTTTTCTCTGTCACATAGGCTGGTAAAAGCATGTCAACAGCCAAGTCCACGCTGCTGAACGAAATTGGTGTTGACGATCTGGAGTCCAGCATGGGTGGTGGTCCTTCTCAGGAGGGCAGCATTGAGAATTTGACTGTTAAACCCAGCGTAGCGCGGCGTCGGGCCAGCGTACTGGAAATAGAAAACGCCTACTTCGCTGTGAGCCTTCAGACCAAAATAATTAACGTTTTAATGTTCAGGGGATCTCTGAGTCTATTTTGACTCGATAGTCAATCATAACTGTGTATTTGACTTGTTTTATTTTTTTCAGAAAGTAAAAGAATATTTGGTTGGCAGCTCACTGATGTCTAAGCTCCAAGCAAAACATGACCTACTTAAAGTGGCGGTGGAAAAAGGTAGCACTTCTGCATTTTTCATGTTTAAAAAATAAAAAGCAAGCTGCAGACACAATGTGCCATTGTAAAAGACCCAGTGTACTGGCATGATGTTACAGTATTTCCCATTTAAATTTTAAATCATGTTCCCTTTTTTTTTTTTTTTTTTTTTTGCTGCTGACTGAGTAATTTAATGAAACGGTTGGAAGCTGAACTGGAGTTTCATGTCGTTTTCAAAAGATCTCTTGTTTCCCCTTAGCTGAAGGATCAAATGGACATCAGCCCAGGTACATGCTCAAATTCTGCATTTTTTTTGTTCCTTTTTATTTGTCCTTTGATGACTTGGTGTGAAATCAAGCTGTGCAATATGGGGGGGGGGGGACAAAAACAAGAAAGACATGCGTCAATGTTTTGGGTTCTGCAGGTTTTCTGGAAAGTCACTGCGTATGAGAAAGAATCACTCAAGTGCCAGTCTGATCCACAATCACAAACTTTTCAGTGGAGACATGCTGTCCTTCATAAAGGTAGAAGAATCCTTATTCCTCATTGCACTTGCATCTTTTACTCTTGCTTGCTTTTCAAAAACAAGCAATTATTATTGTGTTAATATTGCATAATTTTTTTAACACCATTACTATTTTTTGTTAGTAATTTGTGATATATTTTTGCTACAAATGTTATTTTATCACAAACTGCTGTTTATTTGCCATAGTGTTGTCTGTGGTAGAAATGGTTGCAGTTTCTATTAACAAATTTGAAATTATTTTATGTATACCACACTTTAGATATTTATTGAATTTTTGCGTAGGTTATTTGATGAGGTTATTTTACCCATATTTTAAACAAAATCTGTACTTCTTGTTTAGGCTTCAGGACAACAGATACCATATGTTGTGGAAAGCTGCATTCGCTTTATCAATCTTTATGGTAAGCATTCAAGATTTTAGGAGCAGTAAACAAGCCACTTTCATCGCTCATCAGTCTTTAGAGCTTCATACTCTGTCTGTGTTTCTGTATAGTGTTCCAGTTGAAATATAAAGTCTTTGCTTCATGGCAAAAATATGACTGTAATTTATGCTTTCCTTATCAGGTCTCCACCATGAAGGGATTTTTAGAGTACCAGGATCTCAGATGGAGGTCAATGTTCTAAGAGATGCATTTGAACGAGGTAGATCTGTGTGTGCGTCTGCATTTGTTACAATGAACCTCGCTCCCTATGGAGAGTTAATAATGTTGGACAGTGTGTCCTCGCCTTCCCTGCAGGAGAGGACCCACTGTCTGAGCGAAGATATGATCTGGACTCGGTAGCAGGAGTGCTGAAGCTCTACTTCAGATGTCTGGACAATCCCCTGTTTCCTGTCAACAGCACCAGTCAGCTCTTGGAGTGCAATCGTAAGGGCTTGTGTGAGGGGAAACGCTTGACTTGACCGAAGATGAGTAGCAACAGCAGCTGATCTTTCTTTCGTTACGTTTCCTTAGAGATAAAGGACGATGCGGCGCGAGCAGCTCAGCTCAAGGCACTTGTGTCTTCTTACCCTGAGCCAGTCATTGTTGTCATGAGATACCTCTTTGCCTTCCTTTATCAGTGAGTACTGCGACTTCATTAGCTATAAAAAGAAAATCTAGCACAGAGAAGAAAAACTGAGAAACAAAACTGAAAATTCAAACTGTATGTGGCTGCAGTGCCAAGCTAACATAGACGAGGGCATAAGCCAACAAAATCAGACGGTTAGTGGTTCCCAAACTTCTTGAATTCCACCCGAGACGTCACCAGACTCTGTGAAGCACCAACATGACTGAATATGTTCTTTTAAATTTTGGTATTTAAAAAAAAAAAACTCCTTGAAAAGTGTTTACGCACACTGCACTTTTTGTCACAACCACACGAAAGGTCATAGGTCTCAATGACGGTTTGCCAAAAGCCTTACTGTTAAACAAAAAAGCTCTGTGGCAGAAAGCCAATTTATGCACCATGTTTCCAGTCAGACCAGCTACTGGAGTCTCATGAAGTCCAGCCACACTAACAATGTTCTCACCAACATACACTGCTGAAGAATATTCAGGAAATTAAAAAAAAAGTAAAATACAAATACTTTTTGGTTAATTTTTTGACTTGGAGTTTTATTCAGAGGCGGCTTTTTAAAATTCTACTGACATATTTGTCTTGTGCTTTCCTCTAGCAACCACCTCCAAGAAAAAGCCATACATTTCCTGTCTTTAATTGTAGTGAGACATACTTTAACATTAAACATGCTGAATTCTGTAGATTCTGACATGAAGCTCAATTTTTTTTTGTACTTATTATTTTAATTTTTATTTTTTTACGAGTTCTCTGATCATTGATTGTGTTGTCTGAATTTGGGGTGATTTTGCTGGGACTGGCGATCCTAGGAAAGTTGGCAACCTTAATTCTTTGGCTTGAGAAATTATCTTTCTGACAAAATTTCTTTTTCTTTTGCATAAAAAGATAATGTCCCATCCCTCATTGAAATTGCAACTGAATACACAGCATAAATTGCATAATTTTGTTGAATTTGTGCAAATGAGGGCTCAATATTGTGCTCTCAGATGTCTTCAGCAGCATTCCTGTTTGGTCTTCTGCTGCTGTTGCCAAAAACTTCAGGGCTTCATTGAGCTTCATTCAGAGATGGTGGCTCACAAGCCTCGATAGTAAATACAAAATAAGGTTATGAGCAACTGTTCCCTCTATTATAATTACAGTCCACGCTGTGCATTTTCTGACATCATCAGCAGTACATTTTCATCCACACAAATATAGTCATATGAGGTCGAATGTAGAACCACATTGACGTTTGAAGGAGAACGCTTAAAAAGAATAAATGAGAAAAAAAAGACACATTTTGGTAGCTACAAATGTCATGGTGGGGGGAGTTTCCACAATATACAAAGTTCCCTTCGCCTAATTTTCCATCCAAAATGTCAGTCTGACCACAAAACAGTGGTGAGAGCAAAACATCTTCTGACAGCAACTTGACCCTGAACAAGAACTAAAAAAAACTTCCAAGCTCAAAGAACAGTTTGAGGTCATGCTTCCACTGCATTGTGGTCAAGTTTTTATTTTGTTACTTTGACAACGCTTATTAATAAATCTTGAATGATCACAAATTATTCTGTGCCTTCAGTGTGTCTCAGTACAGCGATGAGAACATGATGCAGCCGTACAATCTGGCTGTGTGTTTCGGCCCCAGTCTGGTGAAAGGCCTGCAGGACGATGAAGTTGTGACTCTGCAGCCTCAGATCAACGCCCTGGTGAAGGGCATCATCCTGCAGCATGAAAGCATTTTTCCCAGTCAGACTGAAGTACCAGGACCAATGTACGAGAAGTGCATGACTCTCGAACAGGACGACTGGTGAGACGATGAAGCACATTTGAGGTTGCAGATAGAAGTGAATGTGGAACATGTGTTGAAAAAGTGGAACTGTGACTGGGACTCATCTACTTTGCAGTGAGGTTATTATTGAAGGAGAAGTGGAGGTGGATTACAGCCAAGGCAGAGATGGTAAATATGCTCTTCATTTTGACTTCAGAACCTAAATTTGTATATTTAAAAAAAAAAAACTATTTTGCAACAGATTTAGAAATGGGATTTCCGGCAGTTATTGGTCCAGATGTATCTGCAGCAACTGCACTGACAAAGGCTGAGCGTCCAAGAGCAAACAGCAGCGGCTGCTTGGATTACAGTAAGGTACCTGCAGGGGGCGTCCTTTCTGCGTCCGGAAAGCTAACACTGCAGATTCCAGTTGGACCACAATTCAGGCCTAAAAAAGCGCTCTCTCCATCTTATACGCGCAAAGAGTAAGTAACACTGCTATTAATCTATGAACCAAAGAGGAATAAAATACTCATTAAAAAAAATTATATATATTTACTTGCGTTTATACTCAGTTGTATCTGAATTTATTCCAGTTCTGATCAACAGTATTTGCATTTTTTTTTCATTGCAACACGCAATTAAATAAATGCAGAAAGGAAGAAAAATGGAAATGCATGAGTTCTTAAAAATGTTTCTGTAATTGACATGCCTGCAAAAATTTTAATGTTACATAATTTGTTATGGAAACAACTTGGTTTACTTTGTCAGTAATGTTGGACGGTTGCTTGTAAGTTTGCGTTTTGGCACCAGAGGAAGAAAGATGGAGGTTATATTTACAGCTACGTTCAATAATGGCAGTGTGTCTGTAAAGGTTAAAATCCTTATAAAAGTTTTCATTTCCACATGCATTAAGAACGCTGCAAGAAATGTGGGACTGTTTAAAAAGTGTTTTCTGATGTTACAAAAATATAACAGTCACTGTTTAAAATTGTTTAGCATTATCAATAAAACATTGTATTAGAAAAAAAAACGGCATTTAGTTGCATAAAAACTGTTTGAGAAGTGAGTGTTGGACCACATTCCTGAATTTCTTACCTCAGAAACAGAGCGTTTAACGTTTGTTCACAGATCTTATAGTGGATTCATTAATCTTGTCGGTCTGGCTGGAACTTCCTTCTTTTAAGGCTTGGATTGTTATTTTAGTAAAATGCTCATTTCAAAAGCATTTCCTCTTCAGCATAAGGCAGTATGACTTTTTCAATCAATTGGATGCCTTCAGACTGATCTCTTATCCCTAGAGTGTAGTGTATCATATTATAAGAAACATTCCCATATCACCGGATTCACCATGCTTCAGTGTATTATTCAGTGTTTGGTTTTCACAAAACAACCTAAGTTTCATCAAACCTTCAAAGGTTATGTAATTTCTCTTTAAGTTAGCCGATATATAATTAGGGAAATTAGAACCTTGTCAGCCTATTTTCATGGGGTTCTTGTTGATGGTGTCACAATACATCACTCACACCTTCTGTGAGCATCCTGGAACTGATAAACCTTTCATTTTTTTGCTCAAGAATGGTAGAATGTTTTTTATTTTTTTCTTAGAAAGTGGGATATTTTAGTTTTTATTTCTTTACGTTTTTCTTTTCTGCATGCAGATATCAACATTCATCCTCGGAGGACTTGCTTGTCAAAGTTGATAAGGTTAGCTTTTTTGCTTCTACATTTAAAAAAAATATACTTGTTACAGGGAATATGTTTTACAGCTGTGAATGACACAAACCTTTTGAAAATCGATATTGTGTGAAGTATTCGATATTTTCAAATAAAAAATTACTGGTATAAATTGATTATCAACAAGGTAGCTTTCTTTTTTCCTCTTTGCTTTCATTTATTTTGTATTTCAGGAGGTCTGCAATAACATGGAGTCGGTCTTCAAGGAGCTTCTGACACGACAAACGCCGCAAGACGTTGCCATCTTGGCTACTTCTGGCCAGGCTCAACAAAAAAAAGGGAAACGTGAGGGACGGAAAGGGAAAGGAACCAGTCTTTTCAGATCAACAGATCAAGTGGACTGAGTGGACCAGCATCAGCACATGACAGCAACAGAGATGATGCTAATGAAAAGCGAGGGGCAGAGTGACGGGTTCTGACAGCAGCTTTCAGCGCATCTATTTCTAGAAACCAGAGGCCAGTGACCCATGACCCCTGCTCCGAGGCACCCGTGACTCGGTATCCTCTGTCATGATTTTTCACTTTCACATCCGCCGGAGTGACTTCAGACCTACAGTAATTTATAAAAGCTGGAAATGACTTGAAATGAAAAGATGTTTGCGTAGAACTAAATGAAGATTGGTTATCAGCTGAAAGCAGAAAACTTATAGATGAACGTGAATACAAACTGAGACTGTAGTTGTTGTATTTGATATCTTGTTTCCTATTTTGATTTTTCTGTATATAATAAATACATTTCCTTTATTTTCTAATTTTATTCCTAGGCAAATATGCACTTAATGCCTAAGGCTTGCAAAAGCTCTACAACAGTCAGATTATTCTGATTTTTTTTTCACAAATACTTAATGATGGAAAAAGAACTGAACATAAAATCTGAGCCACATTGTAAAAGTTGATTTTCATTCAATGCAGTCTGTTTCCTTTATGTGCAGGAATAACTGCAAATAAACATTCCTCCTAATTTTGCCACCTTCTTTGAACATTTCGGCCCCCTCTTCTGTACATGAGTGTATCAACGACATTGGCTTTCCTTGCCTTAAATCACAGAACCACTATAAACTGTTAAACTTTTTTTTTGAGATTATCAAAACAATAAATATACTTATGCTATGTCCAAACCTCTTGGCCTCTTTATTTTCATGCCAGTAGAGACATGCTAAAAGCTGGTTAGCTCTTATAAGAACGGTTTGATTGCTGTAATGTCAATAAAGAATTTTTTTTTAAATTAATTATTAATGCAGGCATGAACAATTTTAAGCAAATTTGTACAGTAAAATGTAAAAAAGAAACCGTAGTTTTCAATTTTACACTTATTTTACCTGATTTGTTTTTTCTTGTATATTTTAAAATAAATCACTGGTTAAATTAAAACAAGGGGTGTGAATAATTTTGGACCTAACTGTAATACTGTATAAATCATTAAACCAACTCTACTTACAGCTCAGAATATACTACAGTAAAATATGACTAATCTACATAAAAAAAACAAAAACAAAAATCCAATCAAATGTCCTTCTTCCCCACTCCCCAAGAAATCCATTTCAAAATCAGATGAAATTTACTATTATTATATATATTGTTGCAAAATAATAGTATTTCCTGTGAGTGTTGAGATTTGGAAATTGAGATATCAGAACATATTTAAGTGTTTCTGGAAGAATTTTCAAAATCAGATCTTGCATGAAAAAGTATATTCCACTGTTATAATTGGTCTTCAGACAGGGTCACACTATGAAAATATCATATTTTCTTCAGGATAGTATTTTTTCTTAACCCCACCTTTTTTAAAAAAAAAATCTACTGACGCAAGTATTAAATTGTTGCAATAGTAATAAAAAAAACAGTCACAATCTGCATGTAAGTGACTTCATGAATAATTATTTCTATTTTTTCCACATTTTTCTTCGCAGCATATGAATATACAATATCAGATTGTATATTCGTATACAATCTGATATTGTATATCAGATTGTATATTCATATGTTGTTTTTTTCTTCTTCTGTGGCACTTTTAGTTTCTGTGTTGTGCGCCTTGCTGTATTGTTTTATATTTAATTTTTAATAAAGAATTGGTTTAAAAAAAATGTCTCTGTTGACGTGTCTCCAATGTAGTTTCCCAGAATGCTGTGCGGCGCTACGTACACCTCTTTGCAGCGCAGGCGCACTGGCGTGTTAGCGGTAGGCTGAGGTGTACTTCATTCAGTGTGGCCAGTTTACAGCGGTACTTTTTATTACACTTATTTAAGGATAAAAAGCGACTCGTCAGACTTCAGGATGATTCGGATAGCTGCGTTTTTGACAACACTGGTGGTTGCCTGTTTGGGTAAGTGTAAGGGAATCATGAAAGGAGGTCTATTGTCTTCAATTAGCTTGTAACTGCTAATATTCACCCCCTCAAAACACTCTTAAACGTCTTCCTGCCATTTGTCAAGCCCGTGTTAATTCATTGCGTCTGCTCAGATGGCGTGTTAGTGTCTCCAATATTTAGCTAATCTTCATTATTCGTTGTTAGGGGAGAGCTGCAAGGACCCAGTGATCACCCCGTCGGCCTACACGACCTCTGACGCCGTCATCTCGTCGGAGTCTGTGTTCATCGTGGAGCTCAGCCTGACCTGCGCTAACGGAGCCCAGGTAACCCAGAGAGCTGCTTCAGTGAGTTACTGCTCTGTTGCCGAGGGGACTGACCGTGTTCTGATGATCGCTGCTCTTCTCTGCAGAGTGTCACTCTGTATGCTGATGTCAATGGAAGACAGTTCCCTGTGACCAGAGGTCAAGATGTTGGAAAATACCAGGTATGGAGCCACAGATGGATTAATTTGTTTAGTAAGTTTCTGTTTGCAAATTAGAGGTGCACGACGTTAGAAATGACGTCATGAGTCTGGCTCGATGGAGGTAATATTGGTAAATAGTAATTGCCATACTATTAATCTATAAACTCTACACCATTAGCATTTTGAGGAATGTCATTTGTAGTGTTTGCTAAATCTTCCCCACTATAAAATATGGCAGTTGTAGAATAATGTGGAAATGGTCTAGTCAAAGCATATTTGGAACCTCTCTTGTTTTATGTCAGTAAAAATGAACAAAATTGTCTTTATTTGCTAAATGCCTCAATAATGAGATAATATATCAGGATTTATTGTTAGTAATGTCTCCAAAATCAGAAGTTTACTCGCATTTTCTCAGGATTTGGTCGAATTGCCTTTGAACTGTTTGACTTCGGTTAAACCTTTTGGGGATTCTTTCACAAGCTTCTCACACAAATTTGTTATCATTCTAGTTTATTCCTCCCAAGCCTTTTCAGACACTAAAATAATTTTGTAAACTCTAGCTGACGTAAAACAAGAGGAACTTATATTTTTTTATTCTGTTTCTGTAAACGTTTGATTTCAAATGTATGTGTTGGAACGGCGACTCAAAGGTCAGACACGAACATTTATGCTCACAGGAGCTCGGATTTAAGGTTCCGAGACATTAGAAACATTTCTAATTGCAATATTGTTTCTGAATATTGGATGATAATATCAGTTATGATGAACCCACAGTTTCCTGTCCCTTCCCTTTTTCTCCGTTAACCCCAGTCACTCTTTGCAAGCTTTAGTGTCTGAACTCTAAAAATAGACAAATTGTTCAGACAATAGGTCAAACAGGTTTTTGGCATGCATAATTTACAGAATTTACCTTTAAGCAGCTATTAGTAAGTTGACCAAACTTGTAAAATATAACATTTTTAAGAACTAAACTGAAATTTAAATGGTCAACATGTATTTTTTTTTTTTTTTTTCATACCTTTAGAAAGTGGAATGGTTACCAAGACTGGCATGTGTTGGCTGTGGTTTAATTTAAAGGCAACATGCTTCTACATTTAAAACGGTCATGCAGCTCGATTTGTGGTTAACATCATGACTAGATTTCTTGACACGTGTTCTATTTGAGGTTGAATCCTTAAAGGGTACAAACCTTTTCCTAAAAGAACACTGAATGGGTTTGAATCAGTTTTTTTTTTCCTGCTTCTCTTCCAGGTGTCCTGGAGTCTTCCCCACAAACAGGCCAGCTCAGGAACGTATCAGGTCAAATTCTTCGACGAGGAGTCCTACAGCGCCCTCCGAAAGGCATGTTTTAGTACACAACGGTTTCTCTTACTGTAAAGTGTTTAATCTCATTTTAAGTAAAACGTTTAATCTCGTCTGTTTTAGGCTCAGAGGAACAACGAAGACGTGAATGCAATTCAGCCTCTCTTCACCGTCAACATTGACCACCGGGTGAGTCGCCTACAGATGACTGCAGCTCTTTTCGTTTTAAGTCGAGTAGCTTGGATTAATAAAACTACAGCACGGCTAAAGCAACGCCTTACAAAGTCATTCATTTAATGATCCAAATTTACGGCCTTTTAAATGCTTTAATAGGTCCTGAATTCAATTTTGTGAAGGTTCTCTCTTGCTCATTATTTCTATGTAATTAGCTATTTTGAAAAATGTGCTCTTGGTGTTTGTTTTTGTCATTTGTAGTTCTGGCAGATAAATCTGGATGTTACTAAGCTGTGATAAAACTACAGAAACCCCCAAGTAGCAGGGAAGCAACTAAAGAGGATTCTGCTACTAAAACTGCCTTATTGTGTTTAAGTGATGAAAATCAAATCCTTGTTGTTTGTTCGGTTGCTAGTTGCCTCTTCATGGTGATGTGTGTATTTAACAAAACCTGCTGTGAAAACAGGGATTTTAATATTTGAGTCAAACCTGCCATTTAGTATAAACTGCAGATGAGGTTTGGTAATCCAAAAGAACTGCCAGAAGAAGACAATTTAAGTCTTAGTTATATTTAACTTGGTTGTACTAAATAAATTGAAAATTTTTTTTTTTTCTTAAGCCACTCTTATCAACTCATGATGTCATTTCCTGTCAAACTTATCAACATGTCATATCAACTCATGCTGAGGTTTGAAAAGTATTCAAAAGTTTTGTCTCACACATCAGTAAAATACATTTTCTAACATCTTTATTAGAATATGATTTCTCTGGCTTCATAACTGACGTGATGTCGTGCAAAAACACGCAGCTTTGAATGCATCACTTGCATGTTGACCCATTTGTTCCACGCTTCTTCTTTCAGGGTGCGTGGAGCGGCCCCTGGGTGTCGACTGAAGTCGTGGCTGGCCTGATTGGCATCCTGGTCTATTACATGGCCTTCAGTGCCAAGAGCACCATCCAAGCATAACAACCGGATCTTTGAAAAGACTGAATTCTGGCGGAGCTGGATTAACTAAATCCATCACCATCGCTGCAGCCGAACCAACAGGCTTCTGCCGCTTTCTGCTTCCGGGAAACAAGCAGAGGTTGCAGTCTTTATTTCTTTCATTCAGGCTGTTTTTGTCTTTTCAGACAATTTTTTTTTTTTTTTTGTCACAACCTGTCCTGTCCATTTATATGGGCATTTTTTTTATTTTTTTCTAGCATCAAATCAGATTAATCTGAACAAACGTCAAACACGCTCTGTATTCAGACCAGTTTAAAACCCATTGATTGAGCCACACCAGAACTGTCTTCTGAGTGGGAGAGCTGGTCAGAGTGGGACGCGCAGATGGTTTGAACGCCGGTCGAGTTGAGCTTTCCGCAAACAAGAAATGTCAACAGAGTGAGAGCGTTGACTGGTCAGAACAAGCCTTTGTAGACACGTCTCTTCCAGGAATATTAATAAATGGCTTCTTGTTATTTCTGTATGGCTTGTTGATTCTCTTCAGCTCTAATTTTTCTTTCTCCGAAAGGACACGGGAAAACGGAATCATATTCCTTAACAACACACATTGGCTACGCTGAGGGGTTTTTAGTGAGCTGATGTATTGGAACTGTTTGTGTCTAATCATTTGTGTGACCATAGCAACATGTCTCCAGTCACTTTTTTTTTAAAGGATTGTCATTTAAGAAAAATCTCATGAGTCAATGAGTTTGCTTAAATAAGTGTTATTATTAAAAATCCAGCAAGAACCCGAGAGATGTTTAATCTTTCAGTAAGTCGTTACTGCTTAGCTAACAGACCTTTAAGTTACATCTTGGTAAAATATTAGTTTCATGCACCTCAAATGTCTTTTTAAAAGCTTCAACATCAACAGCAGCAAAACAATATATGATCAAGATTAGATTTAGAGATTAACAAAATCTCAATCAATCCTTGAATCACGTCATAACAAAATAAGAGTAAACATGAAGAATTAAGAGTGACTTAAAAAGGAATTAAGGTAATTCAGTAAACAGCTGTTTGGATCTGCTGGTGTTTTCTGATTTCAGAGCCTGCAGTACCACCAACTAAACACATGGTGGCAGCACCGAGCTGCATTGTTGAAGGCGTCTGACCTGACAACAGAAGAAAGACAAACCTGACATTATCTAATGCTGCATACATGGCATTTAAATAGTTTTTCTAGGACACTTGTCTGAAAGGCTACATGTATCAGCTCATCAAAGACATTTAAGAGAATTATTTTTGTTTTCATGCCGCTGTCATCACATTGTGATTCATGTATCTTGAGTAGCAAATTCTTTTTCTATGAATACATTTCTCTGTTGCTGGTCATTACCCATAATCTACACAAATCTTTGTTTTGTCTTAGTGTGTCATATATCAAAGACATTTTAATAGACAAAGATAACTTGAATTGATTCAAAAGGCTGTTTTCAACAGATGATTGCATTTACAAACAAAAGCCATTTAAAAAATTAACCTATTGCAGAAATAATTGCGGCCCCTTCGAAGAAACGCCGATTGACGTTTAGACGATAATTAGCGAAACAACCTCAAACCATCAAACTACCCTCACCATGTCTGAATAGAGTTGGAGTTTCCTCCTTCTGAAATGATACTAGTTTTGCAACAAACGTAATGAGGCGTGCCAAAAAGTTCAACTTGTCTCAGCAGTCCGCAGAATATTGACCCAAAAGTGTTGGCAATCATCAACATGTGTTTTGGGAAATGAAACAAGGGCCTCTGTGTTCTTGTTGATCAGCAGTTGTATAATCCATAGAAATCTCCCTTGAGTGCCATTTTTATTTATTTATTTTGTATTGTTGCTGAGTCATGCACAGGGACTTTAGGTGGGGTAATTGACTCATTCAGTACTTCAGTTGTTATTCTGTCCTCTTTTCAACCTGAGTAATATGGATAGTATGACAATAAGTCAATGGATTTATTTGAATCTATTCTTAAATATGTAGACATGACATGTTACTTTTGAGGTACAGCAGCCTAATTGACGTCGTCAAACTGGGTCTGTTGAAATGATTTATGTCCCGACAAGTGTAGCAGTAATTTGATAATAGTGTTGAAATTTAACTCAGGTTTCCAAAAATTAATTTTAATCACAGTTTAATCTCAATTTAAAAAAAAAAAAATACATGGGAATAAATACGTTTTTCACTTACAGCAAAGTTATTCTTGATAGCATGTTCCTCCCTTAATAAGTCATTAACAAACTGCTTTGTGATATTAAAATGTATTTGATTATATAAAACTTTTGAGCGTAACAAAGAAGGCAAAAACAGAAGGAAGACGTAAGGGGATAAGACACTTATTCACGTAGCTTTATGAAACAGTTGTGAGACAGATGGTGGTTCGGAGAAATCCGGAGCTGGAAAAGACCCACACACCCATTCATGCAGACCTAATAAACTGTGGGAAGAGGGGGACAGCTGGATGGATGGAGGGATATAAATGGAACAAGCAAACAAACAGACAAAGACCTTTGAATCGGTGCTGACTGACTCTCTTCCTTGTTTCCGTTCAGAACGGAGAACTCCAACCCACATGTCGATGTCGAGACCCGATGATGAAGAGTTAAAAACTGACTTACAGCTGTTGTTTGAAAAAAAAAAAAAAAAAAAACACAAGAAAGTGTTTATTTTGCCAGGCAGCAAATGGTTAAAGATGAGGTTTTTTTTTTTTTATATGACAAATTCTGATTTACAAAGAAAAATACGTCTGAGAATTAATTTTTCATTGTATTTGAACAATTTTGCAACACATAATGTAAAATTCTCCTTGAGGATACTTCATATTTATAATAAATTGATCAACGTTGTTATACAAATATTTTGTCATGTGGCGAGAGTAACTCTGGAAGAACGATGCATGATCAGAGTCATCCTATTTTTTAATAACGTGGTTTTATTTTTATGTATTGCTTTTGCTATTTACATGAAACATATTTCTTCCTTTATGTTGTTGCACAATAATTGTCTTGCGTGACATTTTACCTATATGCCAGGTTTCAAACATCCCCTGATTGCTTTGATGTAAAAAAAAAAACATACAAGTTTAACAAACATTTGGAGACCAATAAGTTGCATATTATATTTCAGTTATTGACAGAAATGTTGTTCAAAAAACAGTGTGTGTTTGTGCATGCATCGGTGGGTGCGTGTGTGTGTGTGTGTATGCGTGCACATGTGCTGTAAGGCAGATAAAAGCTGCTTTGACAGAGGTGTGTGAAGCACCGACTCCTGGGCAGACACTGATGGGCTTATTGGGAGTCAGCAATGTGGAAACTGGCGTCTCGGAGATGATCTTCACATGGGGTCACACTTTCTGTCTAAAAGCGTTGCTTTCGCTGCTCTTTAATCTCGCTTTCTGTAAGACAGGACAAGGTCAACAAACGCTGGGCTAACTCAGCAATCTTACAGAGGGCCGAGTCTTTTTACTGCGCTGGCCACGTCCCTCCCTACACTGACAGTTTTTGTTTAACGCGTTAAATGTTTACCTCCTTCTAATAAAACAGTTCAGAGCAGCTTCACTTCTCCACAATAGCTATTGTCTCTGTCTGGTCTGTGCTCTTTGTGACCTGCTTTGTCTGTCTATGTTTCTTTTGGAGTTTAGGCGACAGATCAACACCAAGTGCTGAAGCAGCACAGTGAAATAAAAATGACTGATGGTTTTCTACATTTCTTTGCAAATACGGATCGGAAAATCGTGACTTGGATCTGCGTTCAGCCCTTCCGAGTCAGAGGCTGGAACCAGCCACTTTCACGCGTTTGTCGCCGTCGCGACTCATGAAAATGCCTTTAATCTAAACCAGTCCGTATTTGTGGAATGCATGATTCTACCACAATGGAGGGGTCATTTTTCCCCCCCCCTTTTCATACAATCATGCTCTACATTGTGTTGGTCTGTCCAACACATTTGGATCAAATACGCTGACGCTTGTGGTTTCAAAGAGACGAAATGTAAAAATCTTAGCGATAGAAATGTTTTTGTATGTTGCTGTATATGCTTGAAATGACCTCTTTCCTCCTTTATCACTTCAGACGCTCCCCATGCATGCCGCGTTTACGTGCATGGATCAGCTGGCTCAGTCGCCATGAAATACTGCAGGTTCAAGCAGAGCAGACACATCACAACAAGACGTTTCGCAGCACATAAATCCTGTAAAATGCATACTGAACAAACCCCATAAACCAGGTTTCATCAGACAGCGTCCACATGCCTCTGGTTTTGGTTTTGTTTTTTTCTTACTCTAATGAGACGAAACGCTGCAAAGGCAGCTTGTTGAGGTGGTAGAAAAACACCCCTGGGTTAATGAAAACAAGGCGTCTTAGAGTGTCAAAAGATAACCTCCATCCCAGAGAGCCACCTTTTTCGAATCACTTAATATTTTTCTTTCTTGAGAACATAAGGCAGAATAACGAGCGTTAAAACATGACGAGGGCCTGAAATTTAAACACATCTCTCTCGAGATGAAGAAATAAATGAAGAAAAAGTGTAGCGGTGATTGTATGTAACATTGCAAATGTGAAAGAAAACGCAATCCGGGGGTCATAAAAGCAGCGTCATTTTTCTTTTACTTTATCTAGACATGTAGTCTAATGCTCCTTCTAACGCACACGGCCAAGTTGTTGTGGTATATAGGACTCCTGCAGTCCTGGAATGATCTGAGCACCAGCTTCAGCAGACAGCAGGTCTGCAGACAGACAAGGGTTCCTCAGTAAGACAGATCACTGCTGATGTGGTTTCTGATTTATACAGACAGCGATAAAGGTTGGATCCCCCACCCTGTCATTCCTCAGCTGACTTCGCACCGATCTTAGGAGGGAGGACGCACCGTTTCCCCACCTACCCCCCTTTCTCCGTCCTTGCGGCCATCCAGCTCAGGTCATTTGTTTTCCCTCACACCCCATTGCGGCCGCAGGCCCGGCAGAACACGCCGCCTGGCTGTGATGACGAGGTGACCTTGAATGTCGACGTTGACCGGTGTTCGGTTTAAAAACGAGGGGCATCAGGACACCCAAACTGCCCCACATGATCACGGATACATCGACCCATCGATCTCGTTTTATGAAAAGAGAGGAAGGATGATGTCTCCGGTGATGCCGGCTCTCTACTCTCAGGAGTCAAACATAAATTCACTGCAAGGATGGATCTATTTTTAGTTGGTGTTCAAAGATGTGTATGTCAGTAATTTTTCTCTCTCCATCAGAGCCCATTCGTTATTAAGCTGTTTTTAATGTGCTTACCAACTAAAAGAAATTCATAATGGGAAGATCAAGCGTGCCTGATCTGAAGTCTGGGCCTTGTCTTGCAGAGGAATCATCCTTTGACCTCTCTGCTTCCTGACAGAAAGAGAGGAAAAACACACGAATCCTCCTAAGGCTTGGAAGAAGTTTATCCATTTCCTGATATAACAAAGTGAGACACGGGACGTTGTTGCAATAACCTTTTGTTTGGCCGAGAATCAAAGTAGGAGGCCTTGCATATGGGGAACAAATGCGCGGTGGCGTGCTGGAAGCCCAAACACTTTGGGCTCACAGAGGAAAAGGTGAGGCACTCCTTCAACAAGGGCGAGGGCTCCTCAGACACCTTGAAAGTCTCCCAGTATTGTCCTGAAGACTCGCATAACACTGCTGCTGCCGCTGCCGCTGCCGCTGCTGCTGCTGCTGCTGCTGCTGCTGCTGCTCGGGTGAAAACACGAGAACGAGCTGAACCGAACAGCCTTGAACAAAACGCAACGTTATATTCAGGAACATCTGAGCTGAAATGGACACTTAAACTCTAACCTAACTTTACAGTTGGGTTACAGTCCTGGTCAGAAATTTGAACACACCTAGCATTTAAATGTATTTTATTTTAAAGAAAGTCTTTATGATGTATTGAAATTGTTCTTTTTTTATTTAGTGAGGAATAAATACAGCTTCAATTAGTACTGAAAGTAAGAGATGCGCAATTTAAGTAAGAGATGCGCAATTTAATAAATTGTGAATTTTATCAAATGTGCATTGGTCAAAATTATACATTACACACAAGTTTGGATAAATACATACTCCTCCACTGATATTTACTGTCGATGTACATTCCTTATTTGATTTGTATAGATTAATTTTCCGTTTTGACCTCATTTTTAAGCGGTCTGTGTACACCGTGTTCCAAATTATTTTGCAAGTGATATTTTCTCAGATTTTCTTAAATGGTCAATGCAAATGATGGTCAGTGTAATTTTCAAGTCATGAACTATTGCAGTATAAATCAAATTTTACTGAACAAAGATCCCCATGGGGACAGTATTTTTTCAAAACTAACTCAAAATGCACTGTTCCAAATTATTATGCACAGCAGATTTTCTAAACATTTTATGGATTATAAAGAACTGCAAATGGTCATTCTTTGAATGTGCAGCATTGTACAGGGAGTAAAATCAAAAGCTATTTCAATCAAAATCATCTTAACAGACCCAGTTACATGTTGACATTGGACCCCTTCTTTCATATCACCTGCACAATTCTTGCCTCCATTGAACTTGTGAGTTTGTGGAAAGTTTCTGCTTGAATTTCTTTGCAGGATGTCAGAAAACCTTCCCAGAGCTGCTGTTTTTATATGAACTGCATTCTCCCTTCAGATCTTCTGCTTGAGGAAACTCCAAAGGTTCTCAATAGGCTTGAGGTCACAGGAGGATGGTGACCACACCATGAGTTTCTCCCCTTTTCGCCCAGAGCAGCCAATGACACAGTGGTATTCCTTGCAGCATGAGATCTTGCATTGTCATGCATGGCGATGATTTTGCTACTGAAGGTACGGCTCTTCTTTTTGAACCATGAAAGAAAGTGATCAGTCAGAAAGTCCATATATTTTGCTGAGGTCATTTTCACACCTTCGGGGTCTCTGACGGGGCCGACCAGCTCTCTCTCTCCCCCTATGAGCCCAAAACGTGACTCCACCACCTCCTTGCTGACGTCACAGCTGTGTTGGGACGTGGTGGCCATCCACCACCCATCCACTACTGCGTCCATCGAGGGTTGTACAGAAGTCATCAGTGAACAAGTCTGCTTGAAAATTAATCTTCATGTACAGCTAGGCCCACTGCGACTGTTTCTGCTTGTGAGCTCTGCTTAGGGTTGGCCGAATAGTAGGTTTATGCACCGCCAGCTTCTGGAGGATCCTCCACCTTGAGGCTCCAAAGGCACCAGCATCTTCAAATAACTGTTTGCTGCTTTGTAAGAGCATTTTAACAGCTGCTCTCTGAATTCGATGAATTCGTCTGACAGAAACCTTCCTCATTATGCCTTTATCTGTACAAACCCATCTTTGTTCTACACCTCTTCACAGTACAAAAACACTTCAGTTTTTGTCAAATATCTAATGTTTTCATACTTTGTCATATGGCTTTACACTAACTGGTGATTTTCGTCGGCAGAGATCCTTTCTGTTTCCCATATTGCTTGAAACCTGTGGCCTGCTTTATAATGCGGAACATCCTTCTTAAGTAGGATTGACCTTAATTGAGCTCACCAGATAAACTAATCAACCAGCTCCGAAATTAATTATAATGATTCAAAGAGCCCTGACACACGATACCATCTATAAATTTAACAGCACAACAAAAAATGTCATCTTTATGACACTTAAATTCAATTTGCAAAATAATGTGGAACACAGTGTACATTCCAAAACTCCATTGTTTACCTCCTTCTATGTTATTTATGATTTTTAGGATACCAGTCTGATCAAACTGTTACCCCCAGATGAAATGAAATTGATTGAGATATTCAGGAACCAAACAGAAGCCAAGAACAACCTGATCACAACCGTCTGCGGCGAAGTGACTTTTACAACAATATAGACTGAAAGACTGCTGACTCAGAAACAAACAAACTTTGGGGAAAGCCTGAACTTGATGACTCCATACCCAGTACAATGTGTGTGTCTTATCGGGACCCTGCCGCATCAAAGCTGATTGAAATGATTACACTCTCTCCTCAGCGTCTCTTGAAGTCGAACACGATTTTCTGCCTTCTCTCGATAAGCGAAAATCCACAATGAACGTATGTATTTATTCAATTTCCCGCTGGGTTCAAAAAAGTGCTTTTAAAACTGAAATTTGAAACTTGTGTACCCTAAACCTGTTAACATAAACATTCAGAAGCGTGATGAAACGTCTGTGCAGATGTACTGCATCAGCTTATATTATAACACTTTTATATATATATATATATATATATATATATATATATATATATATATATATATATAAACATTTAGTTTGCCATGCAGTGAAGGGGCATAATGTAATACACAGAAAGAAAAATAATGTGGAAAAAAGATATATATTCTTTAAACAATAAATAAAAAAGTAAAATGTATAAATGGCTCATAACAAATCTTCCAATCCCTGCTCTGTTGGTAGCTCTGTCTAATAATAACACAGCTGACATCATTTGGAGATTAAAACGGTGAGGGAGGCCCTTCTAACAACATCAATAACTCACATCCCAGGCACTTTGTTTGGACTCATTTCCCTCTTAATGTGGACTTCCTTCTCAACAGTTCGGTTAAAATGCGGCGATTTCCGGCACGTCTGTTGAAGCTCGTTACTGTTAAGACCTGCGTAGCTAAAACTTTGGTTTGACATCTTTTTGTTTTCCCTCAACGCACCATCACATTCGATGGTTCACATTCAACTTTTAAATAAAAGGTAGTATCTGTTGTGCCATACGTGGTCAATAAATACACTTTACATCATCTGCACTGCGCCTGGAATGTAACTTCTTCATCCTTGTGTTTGTGGTTCATACTTTCGGAGTCTCCATAATTGGAAAGTCTTGTATGTTTACTCAAACTGCAGCCACACCGTTCACAGCAAGAGTCGCTCATAGAGAATCTGTTTGTTCGTTTCTGCTCTTTCCTCCTTCCTCCCTCCTGTTTGAGAGTGCTTTATGCATGTTTTTCTACAGCTTCTTGGAGGACTCCGCTTTACTTCAACTCAGCATCCTCAGGAGTGAATACGTGTCCAACTTCTGAAGGCCTCCTTCAAAGTGTGAATTCAGCCTTTGATCTTTCATTAAAATAAATAATAATAATAATAATAATAATATCTATATATTAGAAAAAACATTTGTTCACTTTGGTTTCGGATCCCACTTATAGCTGTAGCAATCTCTCTTATTGCTGTTTGGGTTCCTCTGGATCCACAGTTTTGTCTGCTGCCTTGTGCATTTGGCACGCCAAGAGGATATTAATGCAGCGATCCATCCTTTGCATTCCTGGTGTTCTCCGCTGTGTTAGAGTCAGCCAGTGTTTTCTTTTTATTTTCCCCACATGAGTCGCTCCACAAGACCCGAGCCAGAAGCTACTGAAGTGAAAATCTCTTTACTTTCCAGGTCATTTTGCATTGCAGATGCACTGCGAGGCTCGGCAGCGCGTGTTGTCGGCATCGTCAATGACATCTTTCCGGTAGGTACAGTGGGGGCGGAGCAGGCAGGTGAGTACAGATGGATGTCCTGCTGAGGGTACAGCTGTCCTTTGTCAAAGCAAACATCTGGTAAAGGTCGGACCGTTCTCAAGCGGATGCAGATGGCGACGGCGGCGGCAGAAGCATCGACCCTTGCAGCACGGTGTTCATGCAGCCCCGCCGCCATGTATTTTCAAGCGCGTCTCGGCGTGTCCGTCTTCTAGGTGTTTGTCAGTACAGGTTGTCCTTCGTGGTGGAAGTGTGCGTGGCCGTAGAGTCGTCCGGGAGGGAGCCGCGTCGGCCGAGTCGTGACCGACACTGCAGCAGGTTCTGAAGCTCCCTGGACACGCTGCTGGAGAAAGCCGTGTAGATCCACGGGTTGGTGCACGAGTTCAGGCTGGCCAACAGCATCAGGATTGTGAAGGCCACTCCTGCAGAGGACACAGGAAAACGAGAGCGTGAATATAGTCCAGCATTAGCACATTTCTCCACTTTCTCATCAAGCAGCCAGGAAGTTCAGTGTATTTAATTTGGGATTTTATTGGACAAAAATGTTTTGATAATTCTTCTTTTACTGAGCAGCTCAAGCTAAGGCAGGTTGAATGGACGGCATCTCAGGAGATCGGTTTGCAAGTTTTCCCACAGATTGTCAGCAACTTAGAGGTTTAAACTTTGACTGGGCCATGCTGACACATTAATATTAATATTAATTTTAATATTAACATTAATATAACATTAATATTGTCCTGCACTCTTCTCCATTCATCTTGAGATGAAACTGCTCTACTTACCTGTCTGCTGAAAAAAGGCTTCCCCACAGCATAATGCTACCATCACCATGTTTTATTATTGCAACTGTGTTTTGGGTGTGATGTGTCAGTGTCCTGCCTCTCATTTTACATGTGTCCTGCTCCCACATGTTTGCCCTTAGGTGGATTGTGACGCATTTAACCAGCATTTCTACTGACATTCTCTCAGCAATGCGTTTCCTCTTGTCAAGCATCTGTGAACAGCAGGCTGCACAAGTCCGGTCACTCCCAGCTGAGCTGTGGATCTCTGCAGATTCGTCAACTTTACCATGATTCTCGTGTCTGATTCTGTGATTAATGCTCTTGTAAAGGTGAGCATGTGTTCGTGGGTCTAAGGTCATCCCAGACTTGCGTGTTCCTTTAGCTTTTATGGTGCGGTTTGTTCACTAATGTTCTTTTAAAAAAAAAACCCTCTGAGGCTTTTAAACACATCTGGATTTGCATTGAGAAGTAATTGCTCAAAGGTGGGCTCTATTTACGAGTTAGGTCATTTCTGAAAGCGATTGGTTTGACTGGATTTCATTTAGGATTGTCAGAGTAAAGGGGGCTGAATAAGAATGCATGGTAAGCTTTTCATACTTTCTTTTCTAATTCGCTTTGATCTATTTAATTAAATAATGTGATGTTCTTTTTTTTTTTTAATTAAAACACGACAATTCTGAATAAGTTCAAGTGGAGTGAATACTTTTTGACCAATACAGTAAGAAGTGAGGGACAATTTACAGTTTACATGGTATTGATTTCTCTCCAGAAACAAACATAACTATTCAGGACAGTTTGGACTACCAATATATATATCTATATGTAACATTTGTGGTTGTTGTATTATGAATATCCCAGGGGGAAAAAACTGTACCTACTCCCTTTTTTAAATTTTGTTATGGATCTAACAATATGTTGTTTATATAACTAGAATAGTTCACTTCACTCGGGAACAGCAGAAACCCTGAAACCACTGTTTTGAACGCAGAGCTGATAACAATCATGTGCTTGTGCGCGTGTGTGTGTGTGTGTTTCTATTTGTGTGTTTTTGTGGAGCTGCATGCAAGGAAGGGCTCATTCATATTTAAACTTTGCATATGTACACGCGTGTCCGCTCGTGCGGGTGCTTACAAGCTTAGGTGACTCATCCGGCGTCGTCCAGCCATGTGTTTTTGGCACTGTGTGCAAGCTGTGAATGAAATGTGAACACCTGGCTGTGTCGCAGAATTAGCATGGATATAAACAAGTTATTTACTGTGGCTCACCCACTCGCCCGGCTGAAGGCGGAAGCAGCCGTTGTTGGTTGCACCGGCTCTGGCTGCCAGTAAATGCATCAACTAATGTTGTTTTGTGCTGAAAATTTACAGCGACATGATCCGGGGGGTTCTGGTTGCAGGTCAAAACAAACATTGTTTTCGACCTTGTGTTTCATTCGCTGTTACATCATCTGAGTTGCAGCCGGTTCTTGGAATCAGAAAATGGACCCTTGGAATAACGAGGGATCCTTTCCCAATGAGATGGACAACAGCAGTGATCGGAGGCCGCTGGGTAACGTAATCGCTTAGTCCTTTTGGGCTGTGTGATGTGGCAAAACAGATCAGGGTTGCCCATTTAAAGCAATTAAAAGGATTAACATGGCTCAGGAGAATGAATGCATGTGGGACAAAACAGCATCAAGGATGTTCCCTGGATGCAGATGTTTGGTTGTCTTGCTTTTTTGTTTAAGGATTTAAAACAAACTGTGACTTAAACCATCCTTCCTACTTCTAAGACTTTTTGTCACACGTGAAAGCAAAAACTTTCTTGAATTTGATTGAGGCTTTATGTGACTGACACACAAAGTACTGTATAATCCTGAAGCTGAGTGACAGTGGATATCAATTTCCAAGTCGCAGATTCTCGGTTAGACTTTGACTGCATCGCAGCACTGGTTATGTGAGTCGCTCCGTTAGAAGGTGAAGGTGGTTGGCGCTATCCATCAACGCTAACCAGTGTCTCCACAGTATGACTCTGCCACTACCATGTTTGTTCATGTAGAAAGCTTTTGCATCCGTTACATGTGAGAAAAAGTGCAGAAGGGACCTCTTATGACTTCTTTATTGCCTCTTAACTATAAGTTGTTCCATCCGCAGATTATTACACCTGAGCTGTGAGGTTCTCCATCTCCTCCAGTTGCAACTTCTGTCTTGGGTTTTTCTCTGATTATTGGTCTCCTTGCCCATATTTTCTCTTTATAGTTATTCTTTAACTTACTAGTGTGTCCCCTGTGTTTTTTTACTTGTTTTATTTATTATTATTTTTATGTTTCTATTCTCTAATGTTCTCCAACAAAATCTGAGGAACATCTGGCTTTGGAGGGGGATTTGGTTGAACTGGATTTTATTTTGTAATATCAGAGTAAAGAGGAGTTGCATATTTTGCAGTTAAATTCAGAAAAAAAAAAGCATGTTTTGCAGCATTTTTACTGCAAAACATGCATGTAAGTTTGTTGCGCTACACTTTTACGAGATGTTTGTCACCGACCTTGGTTTGGAGGGTCTGGATCCCAGGCCGCCCACAGCTGGACGATGAAGAATGGCGACCAGCAGACGGTGTAGACCAACACTATGACCAGGGTCATCCTCACCGTCTTGGACATTGCCTTGGTGATGCTGGGGGGTGGAGTGACGGGATGTGGAGGGGGTGCATAGTCCAGGGAGCAGCGGGTGGAGTTGGCACAGGATTCCCGGAAAGCTGAGCCGTTCTGCATCTGCTCCTGCGTCAGCATTGAGGCTGCTGTCTGATGCTCGCCGCAGCAGCTACTATACTGAATAACAGACGGCACATAGTCGTAATGTTCTCCCACTTCGCAGTCGTGGGCGTCGTTGTCCTTCAGGAGCTGTCCTCCTCCTTCTCTCCCGGTCGCCTGTCTTCCCCTCTCCCTCTCTCGCTCGTCCTCCTTCCTGAGGCCCTGGAAGCGAAGAAGGATTTCACTCCTCTTGAGCTCGGCCATCATTATCCTCTCCGACTTCAAGTAGATGTTGTTGTGGATCTCCCGGAAGATCCTTATCTGAAACACAGGTTTTGCAGCAGCGGATTAATGCGAGGAAACCAGGCGAGTTTCATAAACGCCACGTGCCAGAAGAAAGAGAAAGAATTTGAACACTGAATGGACATAAAAACGAAACTATGTTGGCACCAGTTGTCTGCAATAAAAACTGACTGTGAAACTTTTTAGTAGCATCACTAAACAGGTTTATATCTCCACTGCCTTAGAGAAAGGTGACAATTAAATTTTACTGCAGTGAAATGTTTATGGAGCTCTTTTTAACCACTCAATCTCTTGCTTCAGTCCCACTTTTCCTTCAACAAGAATTCTGAAACCCATGTTAGAGGGATTTTATGATCTCTAATTCTCCGCTACCTCCAAGGTTATGGATCTAATTAGCCACAAGTAACTATCGGACTCACTTCGTTCAGCATTTTTTTCAGGTTTTGATCATATCTTTCGAAATACAGTGGCTCTCAAAAGTGCACACTTTCCTGTGAAGTAAAAAACTAGTTCACGATGAAAAATCTCCTGTTTTTTTCCACTTCTAACGTGGAATTAATTTTGTCCAACTGAACTGAAGCCGACAAGAGAAAAATAGTTTTTTTTTTTTTTTAATAAACTGCAATAAACTGGTTGCGTACATGTGGACACCCTTAAACGAATATATGCTGCTGGAATGTGTTTTGACACTTTCTCAGAATGGAGTCTAAGTTCACATCTATTAATAATTATTTTGAATCCAATTAAGGGGAAACAAATTTCAGTTGCCCCAGTGTGCTTTTTATGTCTTCTGCATATTTCAGGTAAAACCATAGTTAGCAGAGAGACTACAGGATCAGGAGAATCTCATTGTTTGGAGGAACCAACTGTGGCACAATGAAGTCAGTCATCAGTGACTGGGAGAAAAAAAAAGAAGTAAGTAGTAAAATTACAAAAAGTGGAAGTTTCTCCAAACTACCAAAAGAGACAGTTAGGCGGCCATTGAGTCAGAGGTCGTAGAGCCGTGAGACAGAAACCTTTTCTTCAGGCAAAAAAACTCTCAAACCTGCAACTCCCATGCAGCTACGTATTATGATCTAAAGAAATTAAACTTAAAAGTATTGGAATTGGGACACAATTCCAAAACGTGTGGTAGAAAACACAGGTCATCTCCAAAAGAACCCCACACCCAGAGTATTATGGTCCAGGGTTAATTTTGGCTAAGTTCACACTTGATCCATTTGATCAGATGGAACTAATCATTTTATTAAAGGTCTCAATAGTTCCAAATACCTGTCAGCTCTGCTTCAAACCTCCTGCTGTCTGCTGGAAGCTAAGAATAAAGAGCAATTTTAGTTTAGTTCTTAAAGAATTACTTTTGGTGATGAAAATTTAATTGCAGATTGTAGATTTAATTCCGACAATCAACATGATTACAGACCTGGAGGATGGTACATGACAGAGTGGGTAAATATTGTCATGTCAAGATGTAAGACGTCGACAGACTCATGCTAAAGAAGACTGAACACTGAGTCAAAATGTGTTTTAGCAAAGTGTTAGTGTAGGGTGCTTGGCACCTTTTTAATATTTTTCTGTCCCGGATGTTCATTTGTCTCTCAGCTGCATTGTAAAGAATCATGGGAAACAAAGCAAATGTGACCTCATTTTTAAATGGCAAACATGAACACCTTGTGTTTTGACACATGCATAGCTACATTTGAAAACCTTTGTATATAAAATTACTATTCTTGATATGAAAGGCCAGATTGAGAAATGGGCCACTAATTTGGTGACCTCCTGGCAGGTCGCTCTCAGAGCGAGCAGGCAGCCGCCTCAACAGTGGACCAGTGTTTTAATTAGGGAGAAATGACCAGACTCTTGAAATATCTTTCCCCAAATAGAGCAGGACCGCTGGGAGGCAGTCCAGAATGCCTGTCCGCCACATAACACCAACTGCAGCGTCCCGTGGGTGATTGGACAATGGGTGCCAAGTGCACCTCACATTTCATTCATGCCACATGCATCATTATCTGATGAGGTTGCCTTGAGCATGTAATCCTGTGACCAATAATCTGTGCACGCTGCAGGGAAGCGGCCGGCGCAACCGGTATTACCTGACAGATGGTGATGATGAGGGCGGGCAGCAGGAACACAGCCACGGTCATCCAGGTGACGTAGGCCTTCAGCCCCCACGGCTCGGCGAAGTGACCCCAGCACTCAAACTCACCCTGAGCCACCTCCGTGCGGGAGAAGATGAACACCTGAGAGATGTAACAAGAACCTGTGGTCACCACTCCCTCAGACCTGACACAAAGTAGTTTCCAGTCACCTGAACCTGTAGTGACCTCATATAGCTAAAAATAAACCACCAACACCTTGAGCTGGTCTGTTAAAGCCAGGGTGTGGAGGCCTGATTAGGGCTTATTTCTCTATTTCAACATGTGTGTGTGTGTGTTTTTGTTTGCCCCTCCCTACCTGCGGTATGCTGAGGACCAGAGCCAGAGCCCACGCCACTATCACAGGGGTGTTCCAGCGGGACATAGCCCCAACGCGGTAGGCCTGCAGCGGGCAGCAGATGGCATGGTGTCGGTCGACTGTCATGGCAACTATCATGTAGGAAGAAGCAAACATCCCCACAATCTGCAAATACTTGATGAACCGGCAGAGCACGTCGGGCCCCTGAAACGTCTCTGTTATGTCCCATATCAGCTGGGGCAGAACCTGGACACAAACATTTAGAAAACTGCTTTCAGTTGCAGCTCGTTTCAAAGCATTGTTGTTTTGTGTGTGTGTGCGTGTGTGCGTGTGTGTGTGTGTGTGTGTGTTGTGGTGCAGAAATGTAGAGGTGAAACACTGAAGGTCATCGCAGGTGATACTGGCTGTTATCTCTTTTGCAAAGCTTATCCTTCTGCACCACAGGCTCCTATTCTTATCCAGACGCACATCCGTAAATCACAATGTTACAGTGGATTACAGACCTCCGTGATCACCTGAACATCAAGAGTCTATTTATATGCACCCGAAAACTGTTCCAGCAATTGACCTCAAACTTCTTGACTTGTGACTGGGCTTTACGAAAAAAACAACAAGAAAAACACTGAACTACACGAAAACAAATCAGCAAAACAGTGTCATTTTAATTGTTCACAGTCAGATGCTTCATTTTAGTCTCTGTGAATATTTCCATCTAATACACATTAACAATCTTCAAAGGTACAACCTACACTTTTACTTTGAGTTCTACATTTGTTTACATCCAGAAATGTGTTTGTGTCAGATAAATGTAAAGTGGTATGTTCTTGTGAAGTAGAAGAAAAAAGTCAAGCCTCTTTTCCCAGGGTTGCCCTGTTTGTAGCCCCATCAGGTCCTCCAACTGAAGTGAAGAAAAGCATCTCCTTTTCAACCTCGGAGCGTGTGTGAAGGGTGTGTGTAGTGTTCAATCTTTATATTCTGATTAGGTGACATCTGGAGGCTGTTGACTGTGCCGGATTTTACTGAGTGCATTGTATCATGAGGGCTGAATTGATGTTAATAATTATAAATGGAAAATTTAAAGAATTTTCCCAAATATCAGATGAGATCTCAGTAGAATACGTTGAAGTTTATGGGTCTCATTAGAAAAATAATCTAGTAATACATTCTACCTGCTATTAATACATTTTATTGTGTTAACAGATGATTCTATTGCATTATCATGACAAACACATAAAAATATGACTGAGACATCACATGACGGTTCTTATTAGCAAGAGTTCAAAGCTGCAATGATGTAACAGTCTTTGAAAAAGTGCAGTGGCTGAAAGTCGTCTGAACGCATCATTAACATCGCAAATCGTCATGATGGCACAAATCGGTTCCGTTCGGTTTATGCAAAACAAGACCTGTTATCAAAACAGACCTGGCACCAGAGAAGCCTCATCCTGGCGAAAGAGCTGGCATGTTCACTCTGATTGTTTTTGGTTCGCTGCAAGATCTTCTTCTCTGAGTGAGCAGTCTCCAAAATGTGCTTTTCATAATGACGAAAACATCAGTGCAGAAGCATAACCAGCGTGTCTCTTTTACTTAGTTTTAAAGCCCTGTGGAAATATCTTGTCCGGATCTGAGATGCTCAACTGGCAAAACACGTCAGTTGGTGTTGACAGAGAGTTGGAAGAAGTTCAGAGGTGATTCAGTATTTTATGCAAACACATGCAAAGGAAATAAGATCTGGATGAGATTGCTAAAGGAAAATGTTCTTTTTATTTATTTATTTATTTTTTTTTTTTTTTACATAATTCTTCTTCTCAGGAACTCAAAACAAACCATTTGTAATTTTGTAAACCAGCCAGGTGAACTGACAAAGATAAACCTGGAGGACACACCATGTGCTGCAACCTTTGACCTTCTATTCTGTTGCAACACTGAGGAAGTTGGGCGTGAATCACCGACAAATTTGCACATTACCCATTAACAAACTAAAGATTTAAACATTGCTCTGTATATTTAACAAAATAATGACCAGCTATGTATGTTTGCATTTATTTTTGTTTGTGTGTTTACTGACCTCCATACATTCTTCCATACTATCATAACTCCAACACTCATTACTCATTCACTTATACTCCAAGTTAATGATCAAAATACCAATTTATTTAGTTTATATTTTCATTAAATTTACTTTCTAACCCAACTACTTACATTCTTTCCAGCTTATTTACTCGCCTGATTTTGCACTCAAGCACTTGCCTGCTTGTATACTAACCTGATTACTTTCTATTATACATATTTACTCAACTACTGTTTTTGTAATTATTTACCTACTTTTTAATCACATTTTTTTTAACTTATTTGTCCAAATATTTACTTAGTTTCTTGCTTCCTTTTTTTACTTAGCCACCCACCAAATTATGTTTTTTTTATTTATTTATAGATTCAGTGACTTTCCTGTTTGTTTCTTTTGCTCCCTTTCTTTTTTTCATCCTTAACATTACTAAAATTAATTATTTATTAGTGGTATTACACACTAGCCAAATTATTTACTTTCTTAGTTACTTAGTACTAAATTACTGATTACTTACTCATATGTCTAAATACTTACCTTCTAACTTATTTGATTACAAGTCTAATTGTTTTCTACCTTGATTTCTTGCTTTGTTTCTTTTTTACCTGATTAATTATCTAATTAATTACTTACTTAGTAACTTATATATTTAACCACTTAATACATTGATTACATATACTGCATCGTATTTTTTAGTTACCCATTGACCTACATAAAATTACATCCTTACATATATTTGCCTTCCTAAGTACTCATTCATCTACTTCTTTGCTTACTTCATTTCATAAAGAACAATTTGTCACATTTTGATCTGCTGTCAGCGCTTCAGTTAAACTAGATGAACTGACCTGAAAGAGCGCCACCACCAGGTCAGCCACACACAGGTTGACCATGAACAGGTGCATCGGTGCATTGTGCTTCCTCCTTCTCAAAAGCACCCACAACACGAAGCTGTTGCCCAGCGTGGTGAGAGCCAGCACCACCCCCAGGATGGCGATCTCGGCCCGGGCCAGGCCTTGGTCCCTCACCCTGGATGGAGGAGCGGCGTGAGTCGTGGCGTTGGAGCCGTTCTCTATTAAGATCCCAAAGAGGGACCCTCCAGCGCGAGAAATGTTGAACGAGTTCAGCTCAGTAACAAACGAGGAGATGTTGTTTCTTCCCTTGGCGCCCGGAGAGGAGAGACCTAACCCATCCCAGTCTGTTTCCACGCTGATCCTTTCCATTCCTAAGAAAACAAGCAAAGTGTTAATGTGTTTATTATTTAGAAAAACAATTTCCGGCTGAAGATAACAAGAAGTTAAACTTCGACATGCACTCAGAAGCCCGTGTACACGCAGTCTTGTCACGACACAAGTATCATGTTAGATAATTAAATTACTCATTATTAAATTATCCAAATGGAAACTATTTTTGTTTGCTGGGTTCTGTTGGGTGCTTTTTTTTTTTTTTTTTTCTGTTTTCCATATTTACCCAAACCCTTGGACCTTTCAAAACACAAGGATTCATAGATTGACCACAGAAAAAGTTTCACATTAAGAACCGCAAATAGATTTTCCTAACTAGTTTTATGAAGTTTTGACTGAAAGGTAGATGTTGTGCTGATCATGTTCCATTTCGGTGCTTTCTCTGGTTTTTTTTAATAACCCGACAACGTCTCCGCTTGTCCGTCTTTCGAAACTTCCAATTTTTCTCCTGACGCAAGTCCACTTCAGCTTATTTTCTTTTTCAAACTTTCTCAAGGTTGAATTGACAGTTTTTCCCTTTATCCCACCAGCCTACATTCATTCACCTCTGCTCTCAATCGCTCTCATCCCATGGTTACCCCGGCCCCCGGCATTCCTGTTTTCCCTTGTTTTTGTTCCCTTCTCTGCTGACTTTTCTCTCTCTCTCTCTCTCTCTCTCATACATTGTTTCATTTTCTCCCCCCCCCTTCCATCATGTCGCACTGGTTCTCGATCGCAATAAACTTTTTGGTTTATTTTTCTTTGCTTCAAAATAAATACCAAATGAGAATGGAAAGTTGAGAGGGGCGAGATGATAATTTGAGAAACAGAGTCATGGGTAGCTCAGGGTGAGGGGTTCAAACTTGGTCAAATAAACTGGATGTAGGCTGAAGGATGTAAGGACAAATGAAGGGAATGGAAAACAGAGACATGAAATCCAAAAATACATTTGTTGTAGGACATAAAGCTGGGTTTATGGAGGATAGGGATGTGGCCAAATCTGAAGTCATAAATGTTTCAAATTATTAAAAAATAAAAAAATACAACCATCTCCTTGTCTTAGTTCATGAGGTAGACACTCTTTCCACTTTTAAGAAGAGCAGTAAAACTTTTCTTTTTGGTAAAACTTGGTTGACGTTATCCAGAGCCATCTCTATAGGTACGCTGCTTCAGACTGATGCTGCTGGCCTACAAAATGACTACTGTTTCTCACTACTTTCTACTTTCTTCTAATACTCTCCAATTTACACGCCGTAAGTTGCCTTTATTTGCAACTTTACATTGTTTCTCAGTATTTTTAGCTCCGTAAAAGTGTTTAGTTTTGACTCTCCCCTGAAGGGGATCATCACTTCACATGATGTTGTGAATAACTAAACGTTCTTCTTACGCTTAACATTTTACTATTCTTTAACATAAGATGGACTCTATTTCTTTTTTGTACTCTTTCATCTGAAACATTTATGTGTGACAAAAAAGAAAGAAAAAGAAAAAGAATCTGTATGAGAAAAAAGGCATTTTAAATCATTGTGCACATTGCAGGCTTTTAAATGTAAATATTCACTCTAGTGCCTTAAATATAGTTGAGCTGCAGATAGATTTGCTTTTCATCAGTATTCTGATCTCTTAATGGCTTCATATGTATCAGTGGGGGTATTGGGAATAACTATTTAGTTTTTCCTGTATTTTTTTTTCCCCCTTCTGAGATGTTTCTGTAATCTCCTAAAATGAAACTCTGAGCCTTTTGTTGTTGAAACCTTTCATTGTAATTTGATAAGGAATTTTGCTCGGGCACCCAGGATTTACCCCTGGTGCAGCTGTGCCAGTAAAATGTTTATGATAACATTTAAGGTGGTGTTACCTCTCAGGATCTATGTCCTATGAATTATCACCAAGTGCCATCTGGCCGGCTTCCTCCCGGTTTAATAACTTCTGTGTCTTTCAGTGCAAATGTCACAATGAATGGATGCCACCCCTATAAATAGCCCTGAACCGACGAGTGACGATATCGAGTGATCAAATGTGACTAATACTCCATTATGAGGTTATTGTCACTGCTACACTGAGGCCTAATGACCAATTTGCAAATAATAACCCCTTCAGTGACGGCCTTGTGAGATAACAGAGCTCATAATACCCCCGGACTTATGTAATGGCTGTGGCTGAGGAACTTTCCAAGCGGGTCCAGCTGGTCCAGTTGGTCCTCTGTGTCCAACAGGAGGTTGGAGATGTGGAAAGAGGGAGAGATACTCTTTTGGTTTATAAGATTTCTTACGTGTGTTTTGTTTTTTTTATTATTATTATTCAAATAAAAAACGAGCAATATTGTTTGAATTCAGAGCTTCAGAATGCCTTCCTGTTGCATTTTAATTATATTCCTCTGCACACAGCAAGGTCTTCCACTCCACCAAGGGATCTTCTGACCTTGTGTTGGTACGACTCATGTCCTTCTCTGTAATTACAGCACAATTTATGAGCTCATTAATAAAAGCTGCTGTGCTACTTCCAAACCAATAAATAATCTTATTAAAAAGCATCTCCCTGGGTCATCAGTTTCTCATGCGAAATCCCGTTTTTTTTAGCCACATGTGCAAATGAAGTACATGGAGATCATAGAAAATATTAAGAGTATTGAAGGAAAATCAAATAAACTATATTAAGTTTAAGTAAAGCAATCTATGAACTTAATGCAGAGGTGCATGTCTGAAAACGTCTCTCTTCATTTTAAGCTCCTGCTGTTCTAAACCGTCAAAAGACGTGGTGTTTTTAGCCGATCGCTTCAGCTTCATTTGCTTTGCTTGTGCTTCAGAGACAGGCTGCCGTCTCCTTGCTCGGTGAGCTACATGAACAGGAGAGCCGAAAACTTCTGCTGCTCATTTTTCCCGTATTCAAAGAGGAAAGCTTGCCGCTGCATGATGCGAGAACATCACGTCTCCAGAACCGTGCCGGATGCTGTTTAATGTATTCCGAGCACATTGCATCAATCCCCGTTTGTCCGACTGGCTTATTGTAAAGCTCAAATTATTCCATCTCCCTACGCCGGATGGACTGTAAACACTGCTTTTCGGAGTTAGTCCACTACATTGCTTCCCCTCTTTACTCTAAAGCTTTCAGTCTGATTAATGATAGAGTTGGAAGCCCCACACACCCCCAAAAGCCCTCCCTCCGCCTTCCTCCCCACGGACAAGCTGATGTGCAACCATCCATTTACCGCTCTGTCTTATGCTGCCTTCCAGCATGAGGCCCAAACATACAAAGCCTCAGGCAGACAGAAACAGATTGTTAAAAGTGTATAAAAACATTACAAGTCAGCCCCTCGCGCCTTTTCAGTCTTTTCTACCACATGTTTTGGTGATTTTCTTAAATGACATCATGTGTTAGCTATGCCAAGTTAAAAAAGCAATAAAAGTTCAGGACCAGATGTCCTAAAGAAAAGTTTTTAGGTGAACATGGTTGACAAGGTGTTAAATTGTAGAGACACATAGAGAGTGCTCTGAGATTCTCCTTCTCTTTGCTAAGATGGACACAAAAGCCTTGGGATAAATAGCAATTGTCTTTATGTCTTGTTCGTCTTTACTATTTTGAAGAGGGGCTGAGAGAAATGGCCGTCTGTGCCAGTTCATAGTCATACTTCAGGCAAATAGGAGATCATGGATGGAAAAATCCTAAACCAGGGATCATCAGTCGTTACAATCCAAAGAGTCAGTGCCTCGCTTCCTCCTGCCAAATAACATTTCTGTACTGAAGGAAAAACCGATGCTGAGAGAAAAAAAAACCCCACAGTTTCTCAAAATGCAAAGCTATCATATAAGATTATGTTTATAAGATTACCAGTAAAAACTAAAGAAATGCAACCAAGTAATTGGGTTTTGAGACAAACAAGACAACACTTAGATCTGTGAAACAGCCTTTGTTCCAGGATGGAAAATAAATAGAAATGGATTAACATTTCTTCTTCTTTTTCTTCCTCTCCTTCTAAATATTAACAAGAAGTTTCTCTGTCATTAAATTACAAAATTCTTCAGTTACAGTTAATCATTCAACAAATGTGCTACCACTGGTTTTGCAAAATAAAAAAAAATTTACATATGTATATGTTTTTTTCTCATTTTTCAGGTTTAGGTCATGCCTTCGATGGATTTGGAGGGATTTGTATTGTGTCGGTTTTAAGATGATCTGTGCTGCATTGGTAACTGAGGATGACATAAAAAAAAACTCCTTAAACTCTCTGAGTTGTAAAATAAAAAGTACTTGACATAAAATTGAGGTCGAGTCTGACACCCGGGAAAGATTAAAAGCATGCATTGCTTCCAAACAGTGCTGATTTTTAAAAGCAAATGTGTTAAAGTTCACACATCTTAGTACGCTGACTAAAAACAATTCCAGCAATAGTAGCATTAAAACTAGAGATTTTTTTTTCTCTCTTTAGCACCAAACTTCACAGGTGGCGGTGGTGGTGGGGCAGGGGCAAAATATAACAAATAAAACTTAAAACAAAAGCACATTTTGTCACAAAAAAATCCTGCATCCAAACCTGTTACAAACTGAACAGAAAAAAAATACACAATTAGAAAAAAAAAAAAAAAAAAGAGTAGAAGAGACCCCACCCAAGAAGGCTGAAAAGCTGATATCAAGAACATTCAAAACATGCTGTGCTCCCAGAATGGAAATAATAAACTTGTCAAACTCTTACAAAGCTTGAGGAAAGCGACATGATGAATTCCTCTCCAAGTTTGGATCAGAAAACGTTAGGAGAATGTTGTTAGTATTATAAGGAGATTTTTAATTGTCTTGACAGGTCGTACATATGTCTGTTTGTGTGACAAGATGACAAAAGTGTTGAAGAATTCAACAAAAAAATCGTGAAAGAAAAGTTTACATTATAAAATTGAGACTTAGCTGGGACATGCAGTGATGTGTGTACAATATTTATATTAACCACCTTTAACCAAATAAGTATTTTTAAGGAAGCCAAAATGTTTTTGTGCCAATTGGCAAGAAACAAGTTTTCACACATCAGGTGTTGTAATCCAAACACAATTAGAAATCAATCACTTTCCCCTGCAGCCTTGCTCGTCTTGATTGCACTTGTCAGTCCCTTGATTAGTTTCCGTTGACAAGGTCCAACCCGATCTGATCGATGGGAACCTCTCAGTCCTCATTAGCAGCCCTGCGTGAACCACAACAACATGCTGCAGATTCCCTCCTCTAATCTTCTCTTCTTCTGCTTTTGTTCTCACCTCTCGTTTCCATCACTTCTTCATCTGTCAAAGTGCCTGCAATACATCTAATTGTTACTTAGCAACAAATAACTCCTAATTTATAGGGCATGGCAGCAGGAAAAGGCACGCTTAAAGCAAACTCAAGCTGACAGGCGCTAAACATTTGATATTAAGCATGTTGCTGGGAGTATCATATGCAGCTCTCCTTCATACAGCTTGGCACTTCACATACAGATCAATAGATTCCTACAGTATAAAGGCTTGGATGAGTCATGTGGTGCCACCAGCTCGGACGGCTGACATTTCATCTGCATGATAAAGTGGCTGTGACCACAATTTCATTTTTTGAAACCCCATATTTCATCAGAACCTCGCTATCGCGCTCACATCCAGTGTAAATTCACCTTCCGAATGATTCTCAATGACATCTTGATGCTATATACATGCTTATGCATTTCAATTTGTAGAGGGTAAATTCAAGGCTTTGTGTTACCGACTACCTCTGTCATGGGTTGACTAAAAACTTTGAGTCCAAAACCATCCAAAAGGTCAAATATTATTTGATATTGTTAGAGGTCAGGGATCATTTGTGTGGCCCTCAAAAACCTGAAGGGCCACATAAATAGAAGGTTCAATGTAACATTTATGTGCCTAAATCTTTTTTAATCAATAAAATCAAATGTGTTATTTGTAAAGTGTCAAAATGCATTGAGTGTGAGAAAAATGTTCAATAACTCATTGAACACTTAATATTAATATTAATGATCATCAGATGCAGCTTATTGTTAATATTTTGTTTGTTAACATGTAGTTTTATCAATCCGCCTAATCAATACAATCTGCCACAATCGGCCATTTGAGGATATTTATGATCTAGATGTGGCCCGAAATGAAAAATGAGTTTGACGACCCCTGCTCTGAAGCAACTACAGCGCATGGATGATCAAGCCCATCTGAAGATATGTGGTAAAGTGGTTTCCCACTTTGTGTTTGATGTCTCTATTTGGTTTAAGTTTGCTCACCAAAGCCTGGTCACTACTTTGGTGGTCACTCCCAGAAACCACTTGAACTGGACATCTCTAAAAATGTGAAGTAGGCTAAAAGTAAGTGATGCATTCTGAGTCGATCTAAAGAAATTTAGGAAAAGATGAGAAACAAAGACATCGGCATCGATCAGCCTGAAAAGAGTTCGAGAGCCCGTTTCTGCAGCATTTAGATTGCAGTCAACCACAGAGCAATTATCCACACATGGAGAAGACATCATGGAAGCTTCCCAGAAGTGTCCAGTTTACCAAAATAAGTTTAAGAGGACATTACCAACACATCCAGGGGGTGCCACAGATTTATTACAAACGTTCTTACAAATTAGTGGGACACTTACATTGGGTGGAAAACTTACACAGCATATCAGACAATTACCCAAAACATGAACAAAATCAAAGAGGTCTAGAAAAACCTCCAATGTGGCTGTATAGAAACAAATTAGCAAACAACAGCAAAATTTCTTCACAGATATAAAAAAAAAAAAAACACTGATAATCAGTTATTAGAATGGCAGAAATTGCTGCAAAGCGTGGCAAAAGGCAGCTATTAATATCAGGACGACATTAACTTTCTAAAATCTGCAGCAGGTTGGTTCTGACAACACTGTTCCTGTGGTTATTGAAAGCATTATTTTAAAACACATTGTGGTATTTATTCTGATAACCATTCTGTGTTATCAGTATTACTTTGATCATCTGAAATCTTTCAGTGTGCCAAAAAAAAATAAATAAATAAAAGTAAAAGTAAAACACTTGAGCTGATAATCGGTTAAACTAATTTAAGGGACGCATGAGGTTTCTCAGATGAGAAAAGGAGGGCACTGAGTTATCCATCGATATGCGAGTGTGGTTCTCCAAATCATCCCCCTTTGGAAACTTTCAGCTGTTCCTGACACTGTTTTGTGCTTCTTCTTTTTTTCTTTCTTTTATTCATGCATTTTTATACATTTCTCTTCTTCTGACATGAAGTGAATATGACTTCAGTGGGCTTCGAGCTCTAGCACTATTGAGAAAAAAGAGAAAAATGGAGATGTGTGCTCTTTAAATTTTAATGATGTGAGGCCGAACCTCGTTGGGCTTATTTATTAGGGTCACTGGCTAACCTCCTCTCAAATGAGGTTAGCTGCGTCTTGCATTCGCAGAAAAGGCAGGGAGCGCGTTTCCATCCTCCAGCCAATGGGGAGGTCTGATGTAGAAGAGGGTCCAAGTCCTCTTATCATTACTGATAATGTCTGTTCATGAGACCATGGGTTGTTTTCCTTGTTATGTATCATTAACCAGCGCACCAACATCAAACCTTACACAAAACCGGACGTCTCGCAGCCTATGTAAAATTCAGAGCATCGCCTCTGCAGACTGAAAAGAAAGCTGCAGTGTTACAACTCCAACTAAAATAAGCCTGGAGGTTGGCAGCTGATATGGTCAGACCTGCACCACATGATGAAATGATTCCCTTTTAGAAACCAGGGCGAACACAGTGTGACAATAACAGTGTTGATTGCGATTATTCCTGGCGGGGGCCACAATCAAGCGGCTGATTTCGTGCACATCGTTAGAAAAATTTGCCCTTTGTGAGGAAAAGTCAGCTTCCTGTTTTCTCTTACTGCGGTTTCTTGATTCCGCTGATAAGCCAGACAGATTTACTTAACAGCTCAATCTAGACACTATTCTGACATAAAGACATGCTTCACTGTGAAAACCCTGCGATTATCACTTCACTGGCAAAGAAAATATTGCTGTATAATAATCCCCTCTGTTTTGTAAATCTCCTTCTGAACTCGGGCAATAAATCATTAATCTTTGAGAAACCAAAATGCCCAACACCCTTTCTTGGGATAAATCGTCTCTGGTCATTTTCAGAGCCATAATTTTCTCCTTTGACAACATGGGCAGGACGCTGATGTATTTGAAAAAATAAAAAATAAAAATTTTTTGTTAAACCGCAAACATAGGCTGCATAGGTAGGGAAGCGCAAGGTGAGCAACTTGCCTCACTATGCCTCACCTACCTCGCTATCAGTGCATTGTAGGTTGCCTCATGCGTGTCCTTCTTCTCTCTCTCCCTCTGTTTGGGTATAAGACAAAGCGTTAAGAGGAGTCATCATTAAAGTCCATTAATATTACTTGCTACAGCGGCTCACATTAACAACCTGACAGCCACCCCTCTCCCCTGCTTATCCCCCCCAGACCTTCTCTCTAATCCATGGAAAAACTTAGACAAACAAGTTCTCTGGGAAGAACTGGGGAAAAATACTTCAACTGGAGGACAGTCAGCAAGACGTGAAATATTGTTTGACAGTGCTGTGTTGCATATGTTCAAAAAGGTTTGTTCTTTTCGATTTTCTTCCTGTGATATTCCAGCATCTGATGGAAATATTGAATCTAAGAGTATTTTTTTTTTTATGTGAAAATGAATAAATATAATTGAACAAGTGTTTTTGTCAGTATATTTTCAGGCAAAACGTCAAACACGCGATGTTTCCATATGTGACATGACATGGAAAAGTCAACAGAAATCAGACCTCCACACGTCCTTGGGGACAATTTCCAGATGCCTGCAGGTGCCACATTTGTCTGTTCAAGTAATTACATAAAACTGTAAACACCATGAGAGTGTCCAGCTATTAAATGGTTTAGCTAGGAGACGGCTGCTGTGTCCCAGAGGTGAATTTGACTTGGTGTGAAATGCGCGTATCAACTCTTGAGCAAAAACAAAGGACGATGCGAAGACTCTGGTGGAAGTTTGTTAGGGCAGGTGGTTATCGTAAGTGAAACTAAAGCTGTACTGAAAAACCGTTCATGGAGGAAGAAGACAATAAAAAGGCAAAATGGTTTGCAAATGCACTGAGAGAGAAACACATTTGATTTTAGTTCAAACTAAAATTAAACTGGTCGGCTGTAATAATCACTGTTAAATCTTAAAGGAAAAGAGGGCAAACTTGTGGGTGGCAGCATCATGATGTGGGCATGGTTCAATGTTTGCAGGAGGGAGTGGTGCAAGTTACAAAAATACATGACATTACAAGGAAAAAACAATACATGAAAATATTAAATCAACATTTCAGGACATCAGAAAAATAATGTCCCACAGTAAATTTGCAACGACCTAAATCATAATACAAGAGAAGATCTAAAGTGGATTAAGGACAACAGTGTCAATATCTTTTGAGTGTCTGGGGCAACGTTTTTGGGTGGGGTATCAAAGGTGTGTTTATGAGCTAAATGGCCAACAGTTCTGACTCAGCCATGTTTGTTCTGTCAGGAGGAATGAGTCAATTAGGGCAAACGGACGAGAAAAGTTTCTCAAAGGAAAACACCTGACCCAAGTCGTACAGTTTGAAAGGTCATTCCACTAAATACAAAGGAACTCTATATAAACTGTGAAAAAAAAATCTCAGATTATTCTGGCATTTCGCAAAGTAGAATAACTTTGGTCATCTTATTTGATTCAGAACAGGAAACATTTTGACAGATTTAATGTCACACGGTGAGGATTGTCTGCAAATTCTAGTTACGTTACACTTAACAAAAACTACGATAGTTATATACATGTAATTATGTATAAATACTTAATAATATATACATGATGTTATTTATATTATCTGTAAAAATTTTAACCACAAACAACAACTTATCAACAAAACATGTTTTTTTTCTGACTTACAGTGAAAACAAGGTGAACTGCTGTTCTGGCATAACGTAGATAATTTCATTAACCCATTTTATTATTTTTTTTATGTGTGTGTGATTTCTAGTTTATGTAAAAATATTACAATAAGAAATCCCTCAACAGCAAAGGGATTTTCATAACATGTCCATGATTTTTATCTTGTGTATTTGTCTCTTTTGAATGTTTTATAAGCGTGTGTAGAGTCCTGTCGAAGACAAATTTCTATTACCTCAGGTTTCACATAAATACATTTTTCTATTCTATTCTATTCTATTTTAAATAAGATAATGTTGAGTTTATTTATTGCTATTGATGAGTGTATGCCCGTGTTTTAATGTACACGGAGCATGTAATCTAATTAATAGTAAGAATGTGCACAACACAGCAATATTTACATTTACAACACTACATTTTCCCTGTGAAAACAGAAGCATACACTGTGCTGACTCAGGTACCTCAAGAAACAAATATGGATTCTTTTTATTATTTTAGCCACTACATGAAATGAACAACATTTACAGAAGATTAAAAAAAAAAAGATTAAATATCTATAAATAGTATCGTTTCTGTCGAGGTGATAGTATAAAGACACCAACATGACACAATACAAATCAGTGTCAGCCATAAAAACAAAAAAACAAAATCACCTCTGACTAAGGAAAGATTTCTACTTACTGCTGCTCTGCTTTTGTTCCCAGATCCAGGTCAAAACCTTTAGTTCTTCAGCTTTTTCAGGCACTGCTCACCGTCCCATCAGCTGACTCCTCAATGAATCTGTCAGAACTGAAGAAAAAAAAAGAAAAAAAAAAAAGCCTGCCAACTTTTTTCCTGGCCAGTGCTTCAAAGACAGAGTCTGTGCAGGTCCCTCTATGTTGTCCTTTCTGGGCTGTAAGTCACAACTGTTTACTGGCGAGGTCCATTTAAAAGCCATGTGCGTCTCAGTTCTTTTCACTCCCTCGATTTGCTTTTGCCCATTGTGCCGTGCCTCCAATACCACCAGCACAACTGAATCTCAGCTCCGTGCCCGCTCCCCACCCACCCCGCAACCCCCGACTTCCCACCTCCCGTTCTTAGCTTTCTCCTCCTCCCAGGTCAACCAGCCTGTCCTCTGTGACTGAGGGTGGAGCCTGCTGTCAGCAGCGGAGGGAGGATGTTACACATACCTATGAAGAGAGAGAGTACATGAGCGTGTGTGTGTAAGACAAAAAAAACACACACAGGGACAACGCTGTTCATGCATGTGCGTGTGTTGTATGTGTCCGTGGCTGCGATGTGAAGAAGAAAGCCATGTTTATTATTGTGAGGAGGACAGACCAAGGTGAAGGTTACGCAGCGACACACCCATCCCCTTTCCAATCCAATAATTTGTCTCTTGTGTAACTCATTGGTCGTGTTTGTTTTCAGTCCAAGCTCACACCTTATGTTTAACGCTTTGTTTTCTTTTTCATGTTTTTTTTTTTTTTTTTTTTTTTACTCCTTTGTTGATGGAGGACAAGAACCGGAGCACCTGGTGAGGAATGCGGGGCGGCTGAGTCAGCTGGGTTACACCCTTGATGTATTCACTCAGGTTTACACAAAATAAATAAAATGATTATGTATTTAAATTTCGGCATAACAGCTTTTTCTCTCTCTGTCTCTCTCTGCCTCTGTTTCTCTCTCTGTCTTGGGTGTGTACGGTACTTGTGATTGTAAGGAAATACTGCTGGCACGCATGAAAACATTCACAGGTGTGCACAAGGAGGGGGTTCGCAAATCTATGTTTGCTCCAACACAAATACACTGAAACGGCAACAGGAATATTGTGGCCATAAAGCAACAGTGTGGTGAAACTTTCCGTCATTGTGTTGCTGCACAGCCAGAAACACTATCTGAAGCGTATTTGACAGACAAAATATGAAATAGTGCAATAGTCGTGAGATGGAAGGGAAATGTGACACTGTTTTCAATTTCTTTGCGTAAATAAAAATCGGAGGTGATTTGCATGCGCATATTTTCAGCTCCCTTCACTTCGAAATCTCGAAATAAGACTGCAACTGAAGCCGTCAGTCACTTAGTCTTTTAATATACCAAATCAAAACGTAACTGAAAGGTGGAAGAGCAATTATGAACAAAATTCTTCTAAAACTAAAATGGCTTATAGGATGTACTTATTTTTGAACCACCTGTCATACAGCTTTACATCTTTAGGGGATGTTTCCATGTTGCGCATCCAAAGACTCAAATTTGTGGTGATTTTTCTTTATGAAATAGTTGCGGTTCAGTCTGATTGGATCAAAAGTTTCTGTTGGCATCAATTTTTAATTCTTGCCACAGAATCTCAATTGGATTTTGTTTCTTTGCCTTTGGCTAGACCATTCCAACTCATAAATATACTTTTATTTAAATGTTTCCATCTTTGCCAAGGCTGTATGTCTTGGCCCACCCGGAGGGTGAATGACTGCCTAAGTCTCAAGAATTTTAGATATTTAGTGTTAAGCTTTCTTCCAGGATCGCCATGTATTTAGCCCCAACTTATAAAGAAAAACATCCCCAAAGCCTCAGGCCGCCAGCACCAGTTTTTACTGGAGGGATGTTTCAGGGTGATATTTTTCCTGTCAGCGCTCAACATTTTTGCTGCCTTTTAATACTGCAGTGCACAAAAATGGACTCTGTTCATTAATTGGGTGGCGTCTGAAGCCGGTTGAGTGAATAGGAGCAACATTTTGTCAGGTCTTTACTTGCAAACATTAAAAAAAAAACATGCATCATTTTCCTTTTACTTCACAACTTTGGGAATTTGTGTCGGTCTCTCAAAGAAAAAGTTCGAAGTTTGTAAAAGTCAATCACGTCAAAATGTGAAAAATATTAAAGGGGTATGAAAAATATGCAAAGCACTCCAAAAATTATTTTAAAAGTTAAGGTAAGGTCATTTTATTTCTATTGCACAAAATTTTCAGCAAAATGGCAATTCACAAGTGCTTTACATGAATTCCTAATTCCTTTAAGTTTAGAAAATTAATGCAGCTAAACTCTTTTTTTCCACAAAACTTTATGGGAATGGGGATATCTACAGACATTTCTGTTTGTAATATTTAAATCCGGGCCACCCTCCTCAACAATCTGATACCAGATTGTGCCATAATGTTAGAAAATGTGTTTCTTTCCCTCAGGTATCGCTTGACTCCCCTCCTCAAGCTGAACCGTTTTATCCCAACTTGAAGAGGTGGGACAATAGGTTTCACTCTAACACGATTATCCTGGCTGCCTGGATCCTGGAGAACATTTTGTTTTAATGCAGCAAAATTAATCCAATTTGCTCGCTGCCAAAATTGACAACTGATGAGATAGGGAGAAGTAAGAAGAAATTCTAGTAAAAAAATCACGAAATAAGTCAATTCTTAAGGTCATGACCAAAAAAATAATAATAAAATAAATTCCAGATATATGCAGTTTTTTGGGGGTGGGTTTGTTCCAATACAACATTTTTTCTGCTCTGTCCATCATCCACTGGAGCATCTTTTGCTCAACATGTTAAGTCGCTTGGCAGGAGTGAAGCTCAAAAGGAATGTGGAGACTTTAAATATCTCAGATCATGACAGTCTTTTCCTTTGAGATTTCTAGCTGGTCATTCTCCCACATGTTGGAGCTTATTTTCAGCTGCGGTTTGTGCCAGAAATAAAAACGACAGCTGTTTCTCTTTGAGATGGGCTCTCACCTGCTAACGTCTCTACCCTAACTCCTTTCTTTAGGCCCGAGCAGCTAAGCGCTGCGAAGGCCTATTGTTTTTGTACTGTTTTTTGTTGGCTTAAAACACGCAGTAAATGTAGAGTTTTGTTAGTAACTGTTATTTACTACCGCAAGTAAATGCATCAATTTCACTTGTCCCTACCTTATTGGTCAGTCAAGGGCAAAATCAAATTTAAGCAGTTTGATTGGTTGTGATGGACTGAATTGTACTGTAGCTTTGCCTGTAAGCTAGGTATTGGCAGTTGGCCGGCGGCCATTTATGGTCAAGGTTCGGTGTATTCAGCTGTGGACTGTACATTTTTTTTTGCTCACCAGTTGGAGCTGCTAACTTTTCCTGAACATTTTGCCTGGTTTTTGGAGCCACAGAACCGGACCACGCTCAACGTTTTGCTTTGGTTTTGGAGCTGCAAATCCGAACCACGCTCGTGAGCCGGAACGGACCGTTGGACCGGAGTTGGAGCAGTTTTATTGCCGTTCGTTTAAAAACTGGTAACTGGCGATGCGGTGAGTAAAACATTCCTCTGCTGGTTTAGGGAGCCACCATGTTTGGAACTGCTGTTCCGAGGACGATGCTAACCGAGTCCCTCAGGCCTGAAACGTTGCGCTTTACTAATTCAAGAGACCGAATAGTGTGTTTGATACATTCAGTTTCATACATTCAGCCTTGTTTGTTGTTATGTATAGAACCTGTTTAAAGGCTTGTTTCAAAGAGCTCTGAGAAAATGCTAAGTATCTTATTACTGATCCATTAGGGTTATAATATTTAGTTGTAGCGCCATGGATTAGTGGCAGACAATTGATGGATGGACGGACGGACAGATTGATGGAAGGACGGACGGATGGATGGAAGGACTGACGGACAGAACTTTTTCACGTGGGATTTCCTTTTTCTGTTTGCCGTTGGTTTTACATTTTTTACAGCACATATGTCAAAGTCAAGTCAGAGCAAAGATCAACTTTCAGGTCTGTAACTATGTATATAATAAACTATTATTTATTTAACAGTAAATAATAGTTATTTAATGTTAAATAGTTCCAGTAAATGGTTATTTACTGTTAACAGTGTTAACATTTTTTACTGTTATTTACTGTTAATTAAAGCCGCACAACGTCGCTTGCGGCTTTAATTAATTTGTTTTTTTTGGCACAAAGATTTCTTACAAATACATGAGTAAGGTTGCATAATAAGCCGGATGGTCAGTGAAGTCAGAGGCCCTGTACAGTATGAAGTAAAGTTTGATGGGAACACTAAAACACGAAGGGAACTCCAATAAAAAAGAGAAAATAAATCAATCATGTTCACTTTCCAGTCCAAAGAAGTTGGCAGGAGACTGCGCTACCTTCAGCTGGAGCTCAGAAACAAACAACGCATATGTAGTGGAAGTCCATTCAAAAGAGTCAAGCTGTGCACACAGTGCAGAAAAAACCACCAGGCCACAGGGAAGAAAAATGTTGGGGAACATCTGAGGGAATCATTAACTGTCAGATGACCATTAAATACCCGAGACGGTCGGAGAATTTGGGGTTCATCTTTTTGAGGGCTCATAATAACCAGGAAACCCAACATCTCAAAGCGCCTTTTCATGAGATTACTTTTGCAAACCTGTGACTGGCCTTCAAATGGATGCATTCCACATCTGTTTCAAGCATCTGGGTACAGCTTTAATGTTGAGCCAAAAAAAAACAGTAAAAAAAAAAAAGAGGTAACTGTATTCTAATTTTCTTTTATTAAAGGTAATAATGTGTAATGAAACACTTCAGTCTGGATGGCTCAGCTATCCAGATTGAATAGTACTGCTGTAAATGCTGTTTTCCTCGGCTGTTTTTTTTTTTTTTTTTTTTTTTTTTTTTTTTTTTTTAGAAAACCGTCAAATGTGGTGCTCACAGCACAATTGTTTTATAAAATATCTATTTTTCTTCACTTCCTTTCTTTAGAAAGAAATAACAGGAATCAGTTCTAAACAAATTTCTTAACTAAAGTTTTTCTTCATGAAAAACCTTAACGTGTACAAACAAAAGAAGATTTGAGTGTTACATTTTTATCATTTTACATTTAAAGTTGTTTCAAGACTTCTTACAAACAAAAATCTGAAAAGTGTGTCTTGCATTTGAATCCAGTCTTGCTGAGTAAATGCTTTTCACTTATGGCCACAAGTTTATCTCTACGAACCGCTGTCAAAGTCAGAGTGCAGACATCTGAAGAGTGTCTAGAAAAATGCTAAATGTCCAAACAAATACTTCAACAAGGCAAATGTTATTTTTTTTCTCATGCTTAACTTTATAATAGAGTTTACAAAGAACAGAACATAATCTATGGATGATGCAATCACATGGACTTCTCTGTTTAAAGTGTTTTTAAATGTTAGAGAGAAAACAGAAAGAGGTTTATGTTCTTAAAACAGCTTTATAGTCATAATTTGAACAGTTCTTTGGCTGTAATTAACTCACAGCGACTGTTTAGATTTTGTCCGTTTGAAAGACTCCTGGAATGACAAAAACCGATTGGATTCAGATGTTTAAATATCACTTGTAGACAAATTTGTGATTTCAGTGTACACTTATTTCTAATGAGGAAGTTAATCAAAGCTTAAAAGAAATCAAAGGAGAGATTAAAAAGTCTAACCCATATGCATTCTGCATCATGGTTCCAAAATAATCTGTCCTCTGGTTTACCAACACAAAGAGTCAGTAGAAGCAGTCTTACCGTTTTGTGGGCTAATGAAGTAAGACGTACATCGTACTGCTCTAGCTGGAGCTCATTTGAGCTAATCAAGGCAGACTTAAAAGAGTGGCAGAGGAAACAGTGACTTCTCAGTTTTATCTGTGATTGATTGGTTCCAGTTATGGAAGCGTAACCCCTACAGCACCTTCTCCAGCAGCTGAATGTAAACATGTAGAAAAGATTTCAAATAATTGTTTGATTTTTTTTGGCAATTTTATTCCTACTACACCAATTAAACCAATTATTTTCTAAAAAAAAAAAAAAAAAAAAAAGGGGGAGAACACAAAGAAACATCGCCGTTTTCAGATTTTAATTCGAACAAAATTCAACAAAAACGTATGAGGTCCTTCCACCTCATACCTGTGCACTATTTTACTACCTTGTGTTGATCTATCACATAAAATCTCAATAAAAATCATTAACGTGTATGGCTGAAGTAAAACAAAATGCTGAAGATTTCCAGGGATTTCAATACTTTTGTTCCGTAAAACATTTTTATAATTAGGTAAAAACCAGCCTTTCACCTTTAAAAAAAAAAAAGGTTCAGTCACAGCACCATGTCATTTGAGAGCTGCTGCTAGGATCACATTTGTGATCTGCTTTACTTCAAGGTGATGTCAACTAACAAATAATCCTCCTAAAATAGTCCAGACGTGCTTAATGTTTTTTTTTTCCTGCTCGTATCAAAGGATTCTCTATGACATAAACTGTTTATGAAAATTAAAGGATGGGGTGGGGGCTAAATTAATTTGTCGCATATGTGTGTATGCATGTGGTCACAGTTTGATAGCCAGAATCTCTTCTCATACAATTATTATCTCCACATGCTTTATCATACTAATAGCCATAATGGACACAGATGAATGCGCTGAATGGCCTTGCTGCGAGACTCACTGCCAGCCGGGTTATAAATGGAAGCTTGTGAAGACAGATCAGAGCCACCAGCCTGCACAGATACGGCTGGAGCACGACCTGATAGCAGAGCTAAACACAGCACTGCTGCATTCATTCTAGTATGTTTTTGTGCACTCTTGTACAATCTGTGTGAACAGCCAAGGCCATAATTAAAACAGTAATCTCGGGGGGAGATTAGCAGAGGTTCGTTCTGTGAGTAAAATGGCTTTGTGTTCATGATGAGAAGTCAGATACGGCCAACAAATCCATTTAAGCTAAATGTTTACGCAAATGCTTTCCTTGATTTTCAGGAGGGGGGGGTTTCTCCACTTGAACCATCAGACATATTTATTACACCATTTTTCTGTGAACACTTAATGTTTTTTAATGAGGTTGACGAAAAACGTAAGTATGAGAAAAAACAGATAGGAATCAATGATGACATGTGGTGGTGGTGGACTGATGTTATCAGTCACACATGAATCAAGAGTTTGACTTTTTTTTTCTTTTTTTTTAGCTGAAGCCATTTAAAGTGGAAAGTAGTTGTTTTGGCTTTGTTTTTTTAAAAATCACTATTTGGCTGGAAGTTGAGACTTAATTCGTGGCAGAAGTGCTTCCACGATCCAAAATTACAGGGTTTATTTGACTTACATTATTATTTTAGATTTTTTTCTACTTATAAAAATAAGACAGTTTGCCAAACCCATTTACATTTAATTCAATCAGCGCAGGTCACACATACTATTTAACTTTCAGAAGGGATCGGAGTGCACAGCTCAATCAGTACACTGCAAAAAAACACAAAATTAAGACAAAAAATAAGGCAGAGTTAACTTACAAATAACTTTTTAGCGAGATACATGAGCTTGTTTTAGGTCTTTTTTTTCCTTAATATTTGATGAAAAAGTATTTGTTCCACTGACAGATTATTTCACTTATAACAAGATATTTTTTCTATATTTTTAGTGGAATAATCTTCCAAAGGAACTAGTACTTTTTCCTCGATATTAACGAATTATTGACTTAAGCACTCAAGTAATCTGAGAGATTACTTCTTAATTAGTTTTCTCTTATTTCAAACCTGCAGGACAATGGCCCTGAAGGACCAGAATTGGACACCCTTGACTTAAGAGAACCAGTAGGGAGATCCCAAATCGTTCAACTTGTTTTTTTGTTGATTTAATTCCATTCTTTCCCCTCTTGTCAATCTGGATTAAATAGTCATTGCGTCCTGTGTGTCAACCACGTGTTTTACCCTCTCTGGGATGTACAGTAGCCAACCTGGCAACCATCACAAAACACATCAGAACATCCCTCGCTAACATGCGATGCAAAGAGCTGCTTTCATCTTCTTCTCCTGTTCCTCGGATCACTTTCTGTTTTGATGTTTAGCAGAGATTAACAGAAAAAAACTTGTTTAACAGGGACTAACAGAGAAAACCTGTACTTAGAAGTCAAACAAAACAAAGTCTAAAACTTGGCTTAAACTCACATTCAAAATCATTGAGGTTGGACTTCGACTTGAGATCTCTAACTTGAGTTTCATAAACAATCTGGTTCTCCATTAATCAGGGATGAAATAAGCCGTTAAGTAAGCCACAAGCATCTGAAGTTAATATGTACATTATATTTTTCAAAGGGCACTTTTGATTTATTAGAAAGGGATGTTTGCTTTTAACAGTTTACAACAATTTGTTCATGTCAGCTGTAGTTTCACAATAGAGACCAGAGAGATGTCTCTCCAGCTCGGTGTGAAATTATGCTGGATTATTTAAAAAAAAAAAAAAAAAAAAAAAAGAAAAGATACTTACCTTCCTTTAAAGTTCTGTGAAAAATGAGTAAAAAGGGTTCAAACTCACACCTCCTTTTTTACACATCTTTGAGCAAAAGATGAAAAACATTTTTTCCTTCTACCTCACACTGCTTAGTATCAGTTTACTTTATGCTGCTGTGTTGTGTAAAATCTCAATAGAAACCTTTAATGAACTTTTTAATGAATTCCATAGTGAAACCCTTTTTTCAATCCATCATACAGTGAAAAATTACCATGTTTTTGTGTTTTGTGACTAAATGAACAGAACTTTAAGTCATGCTGACCACTCAAAGTGTTTTACTCTAGAGCCACATTCACCCATTCGTGCTCACTGATATCAAGATACTGGGGTAGGAGACTTGGGGATGAATGATTTGCATATCATCGCTGTGGCAGAAAGAAGCTGCAAATGAGAACAAATGTCACAGATTTCAAAATAACTACTCTTCCCACTGAAAAAGGCAAAGTCTTGTCGCACTACCATTACAGTAAATTGTAAAACGCCTCCAAAGCGACTTTCACTCGATCATGCACACTGCTGGTGGTAAGCTACACTGTAGACGCAGCTCCCCTGCAGCAGTCTGACAGAAGCGAGGTGAACGTTGGCGCCACCGCGCCCTCTGACCACCACCAGCAGACAAGGTGAGTGAAGGACAACAGGCTGAGTAGATACAGATTACAGGACGACCTCCTTCCTCCTGAGCCTCCGTCGCCCTGACGGTCATGAGCTATCTGTCAAAATGGTGCTATTAACCGAGGGGGTCCTCGTTGTAAAAAGCTTGAGAACTACTGCCTATAGGGTAAATAAATGTGGCCAGCTGACCTGAACCTCTGGAGATTAGTGAATACGCAGTGAAGAAAGAACGGTGAAAGAAAAATTAAGCCTGCAATGAGAGTGAAATTAATAGACCACTGTGATTTGAATAAACAAGGACTGGAACGTTGCTTACTCTACAGTGTATGCGGAGTATCAATATTTACAGTGTATGAATAGGGGTCCTGAGAACAGACCTTTTCTGCATATTGGTGCACATGTAGGGTGACTGTCAAGACCTTAAAACATTTTTTTCCTCCTCTCGTTCACATTTTTTTTTTCACAAGTTCTTGTTTATGAGTCTTTTTGTGCTCCTGTCAAAACCCTTTTACTAGATGGCATTGATGGATTGTGTGGGGTTGGGGGGGGATAGGTGGTTGCATGTGGGTGAGTGTGTACAGCAAACATACAAAGGCTTAAGGGTCTGATAAGAAAGGGAAAACAACCAAGCATCGACTGAGACCAAGCAGGAAGGAGGACAGGGGACCGAGAAGAGAAAAAAATGAAGGAAAGAAGCTTGAAAATCAATGACTGTTAAACAACTGAGGCAGCAAAGTTTCTTTTTATCCAAAGTGAAGAAGCCTCTAAATGGTTTTATGATAATGCAGTGATGAGGGCAGCATTTAAAAGACTGCCTTCAAGCATTTTAAAATGTTTGTCACTTTAAGCTGAAATAAAACAAATATGTTTGGGTGTTTTTAAAATTATTCTTTGCACTGTTAAGTATGTTAACTCAGTATTTTGTCAGGGATCATTTTGCATAAATTACTGAATCAGAGTAACATGGATTCAATCCACCCCCGGTTCTGCCCAGATTATTTAGCTGCATTGTTGGCTCTGGAGTCTATTGTCTTCCTTTTAATCAACATATTTTGCTGAAAATCTGTTGTTAAAAGATTGCAAACTTTTTGTGCAGCATCTCAGAGACTCTCTGCTTAACGGCTTGGTCAGCAGTCTTCCTCTCGGATTGTGTATTAAAATATATTTTTCAATAGTCTGTTGTAGCATTCAAATTGTCTGAGGAACTGATTTCGGCTCAAAATTCACCGATTATTCTAAGTTTCACTTTTTTAAGTTAAATTGCTTAAATAAGTTCAACTTTTTGATGCTGTTGTGACGAACCTGTAAATAAGTCAGAAAAAAAGAGCTGACTTGGCACAGATGGTAACCCGTACATGTTCAGAGGGGGGCAAAAGGGGGAGAACAGGAGTGACGCCATTGCATTAAGGACTGAGTGATCTTCCAGAATAAAAAAATACCAGCCTGCAAGCACAACGTGACTGCAGGGGGAGGCGGTGTGGCCAGTGTTTACTCAGAATGTGTACATAGGTAAGCAGCACCGTGTTTCCATGCAGAAGAAAGTTTGTTTATAGTTGTGCTGAGTGCAAGAAGTGAGAATGCAGATGTACTGAGTAGCACTCTGTGTTCTTCAGAGGGGTTCAGTGGAAAACGATGAGAATCGGGATTTCTATCTTCCACCTCCTTTCCTTCCTGCTGCATCACACTCACTGTCCTCCTGAGGCGGGTTATTGTATTTGCATCATTAGCAAATGAACGTATTACTGTTCGAAGGTGTGCATTTGCACTTGAATGGATTTGAACAGGTTAAAGTGTTTAGGTTGGTTTATCAGAAGTGGAGTAGATTCATGTGATGTCTTCCAGTTTTATTTATTCCATTATTTGACAGCAAAAACTAATGGTTAGTAGAGGATAAATTTGAGAAATTTATCCTCTACGCTATCACAAAGTAGCGTATAAAGAAGACAAAGTGGATTGTGAGATATGAACATATTTATGCAATAAAAGCTCAAAATTGATCAGTTTGCTCCAGCCCTGTCGCATATTTTCCACGTTTGATGTCTTTCTGTTATGAGGCTTCAGGTTCAGCAACTGGATGCTGGAAGATCCATCTCAGAGGACCTTGATTCCAGCTGCTTAGGAAAGAGCAGGTTTTTCTCTCTTGAGGAAGCTTAGATCCTTCGGTGTTTACTGAAATGTGCTGCATATCTTCTGAAAGTGTGTTGTGGAGAGTGTAGTCGACTCCGTCATCATCTGTTTGGGTAGCAACATCAAAGCCAGGGACTTAAAAAGGCTCGCTAACCTGATCAAGGAGTACTCTGGAAAATCTGGAGATTATTATGCAAAGAAAGATTATTCGTTACAGGCATCTTTTTTTGAGCACCTCTTTCATGACATGTCTCCAACAACAGAGTGTCTTCAGTCAGAGGCTTCCTTTGAACCACTGTAACACAAACTGCCACAGGAGATCCTTCTCGCCCACAGCCATCAGCATCTACAACTACTCTTTGAAGAGAACTGAACGAGTCACAACGACTTTTAGCTTCCTTCTGGGACTAATACAGTATTTTTGTTTACTGAACTGAATTGAAGAAAATTGAAGTGAACTTCAGCCTTTATGAAGCAAAATCAGGCTTTGGTATGAAGGCTGAATTTCAACACGCGCCATGCCTTTCATATGTGTATAAACTCCAAGTAAAATACGTTGATATTTGCTGGGGGGGTTTTTGCACAGAAAAATACGCTAAAATGTTTGAAGGGTTTGAACACACCTTTTAGAAACTAATAATGTTCACATATTAAAGATCTTCCCTCAAACACTCCCATGAGAGAAAACGCCATTAGTGAGGCTTCATATCAGCACACACTATAGGACTTTAACTGCATGTGTGCTCTGTATGTTACATACACAGTGCTTCATTGAAGCATAAAATCAATCTTCAGTCATGTCCTTACTCTGTAGAGCCATCCTACCGGTAACAATCTCCTTCAAGTGCTTCTTCTTCATATTGGACATTCATGGTTCCTATTTCCAATTAAAACCGTCTTTGATCAAATTGCCATGAAAACACACAACATATCTGGGACAAGGTGGAACTCCAACAACAAAAAAAAGCAATAGTCTGTTTCTGTTGCTTTAGGCAAAATATAATTAAGATGCCATGTGCAGTAGACTGTGTGCTTGATTGATACCTATAGGTGGATATGCACAGAGGAGAGAGTAGGGTAAATAGAAGCAAACGCTCTGATGTAGGTTCGCTCCGGGGCATCTTGCAGCAGGCCGCTCTCGATGCGTGTACCTGCATTTCTGCGCGCAGTATGGATTTTTAAATAATCGAGAGCAGCAGCGCATGAAAAGAAGACTGGCAGTGATGGAATAGAGACAAGCATCAGATGAGCTGCAGCTGTTTGTTTTGACAGCGCTCCCTGAATCCTGGAACGTCCCCGTTGTTTCCAAAAGACAGCACTCAGTGAGTCAGTGTTGGGTAAAGTGGAAGAGACAGGTGAGGAGTTTCAACTGGACAGACACACACAACACACACGCACACATGCACAGCAACACAGACGATGGAGGTGTATCAATTTCACTTTGTAAATACAGAGTCAAAAAGAGGAAGCCAGGGTAGAGACGTAAAGCTTTCCATGACAGTAGGTTGGTGAGTGGGAATCCAAGCGGAGGGGAATCCAAGCTGGCATTTCATATGGCTCTTTGACCAGGACTGCATTAGCACTAATTTTTTGTTTCTTTGCAATTAGTCAATGAGGAGTGAGGGCGTTTGGAAGTTTTGAGGACTATGGCTGATCAAGCAGATTCTTCAGCATAGCTTCCATGCCTTCCATTGGCGAGTTTTGTTTGTGTCACATACACATTACACTCCGCTACCTCTGGTCTCCGCTCACTATCTGTCAGCCCCGCTCATTAAAGCTGTTACTCAACTGTAATCAGGGGCGCCGTACTGGGGGGAAAAGTTTTGACAATTCAAAGGGCACCAAATTTGATTTTTTGTCAGGGGGCCCAAGATTCCTGGCAGCGCCCCTGACTGTAATGGAAAACTACCTGAACTGTTTAGAGTAGGGTTCGAGCAGCGCTTCTTGGTGCTACTGGGAAAAGGCCAAAGGAAAACCGGCCTTTGCTGGATGAGGACTCTGGGTTTGGTTTCTGATCCATAAGTAAAGCAGCTTCCGCGTCTGCCAAGAATTAAAGGAGTATTCCACTGTTTTTTTTTTAAAGGATTTTAAAAAACAGTGGTCTAGTTGTCTAGTGTTTTTTTTCGTCATCCATAACATTATCTTTGTACAGCACACGACTAGTATTGAACAAAACAGCATTATTTTTCCTGAGCTAAAATCTCTTTTTGGAGGAAATGTTGGCGTTTTCGTCAACATATGGTCATTTATTATTAATGAACCAGACTTTTTCCAGCTTAAATTTGCATTTCTGTGTGTTTTTGCACCTGTCATGCGTGGCTCTACATGAATTACAGCACAGACATAGTTTTAATGATGATGCTGTTTAATTACCTGCAGTCACAAAAAAAAAAACAGGCATGGCCTGAAAGAGTGCAGTGTGAAGAAAACTGAGGGAAGGAGTGGAAAGAGGAACGGAGGGATGACTGGTTCTCTGTTTGAGGACTGAAAGAAAAGAGAGGGACTTCTGCGGTGTGTTTACATGTCAGCAGCATAGTTCCTTGTCTGATTGTTTGCACGTACGCGTTTGAGCATCTGTGCGCGCCTGGGCTGGTGTGCATTTCCACATTCAAATGCTTCGCATACCATAAGTTAAAGGGAAGCAACGTTATATCTGGCCATGAGCTACGGTTCTTATGGTGACGTGCAGCTGGGTGTAATTTCACTTAAGTCCACTCTGAGTGATAATTAATGCTCCGAGGGGCTGAAAAGCTTAAAAATGCTCATTGCAGATTGTTTTAATCCTTCATTGTAATTTATAGTGGCACAAACCCACTTCAGAGTGGCAGGGAGTGTAAATTTGAGTTTGGCTAAGTATAATTTTGGCCAGATAGAAACCAGTGAGACGAAAGCATGCAAAAATACAGTTAGAATTTCCATGAGCTAAGGGAATAAAATTGAAGATTATATAATTATTTCATGTTCCAACGAAAACTGCTTTTTTATTTCTGATATTAGCAGCATTAGGGTGGACAAAAACGGAGGGAAGGATTAAAGGAAAATCTTTAGCTATGTTTGGTTAAGTTTTATTCCTGTACATTACAAGACAAATTTATTGGCACACTTGGAACCAAAAGGCTTTAAAATAAATTCAGCTTTTATTTTGTCTCATTAAATTACTCTGAAAACATTCACCAAAAGTTGATTTTAATTTTGTTTGCGCAATATTTTTTAGCAAAATCACTGCAGGCGTACTTATTGCTTACTCCTGCTGGGATTTATTTATAAAACTCATTTTTCAGTGGGACAGCACTCGGTTATTATCTTTAACATTTCAAACGGTTGGAGCAAATCCAAAGAAGGATTTCTGGGTTAATCAACTTCTTCTTCCAAAAAGAAAGCTCCTGCTTCTATCAGATAACCATGGCATCGTCCTCTTATGACGATTTTCAAAGTGGTCTTGGTCATGGGACAAAGAAGGCTAATGCAAAACCTCCAGCTCAGGAGGCATAAGCAAACTAAGCAGCCACTTAGGTCTTAGGACTCACCTGGTACTCATTTAATTTTTAGGTATTGGAGTAACGCTTAAGAGAAACTTATTTAATCAAACAATGTCATGAATATGTGTGTAGGGCTGCACCAATTGGAGTTTTATGGTCAATCCCTGGCTACCGATCTTTATTAGGAGATAGGATGGGATTCACATGTAAGTATCAGCAGATCATGATCCCCCAAAATTAAGGAAATCGGCACCCAGAAATCAGCTGCAGAACCAGAGGGCCCCAAGACCAGATTTCTCCTTGGGCCCCATGGAGGCTTGGGCCAGCCCTGCTCCAGCTTGAACCTTTTGAGGTCTTGAAGTCCTTTAATCGAGTTTGCAGAAGTTTACTTCCTGAATTTGCTGGGTGAATGCAGATAAATCCACGAGTCCCTCCACCAGTTCCACGTTCTCAGTGACACAAACAACAGCCGAGGCCTGCTTGTGATCAATTTGAAGAGGTGTTTTTTTATTTTTTATTTTTTTCATGGAAATGTGCATCTTTATTATTCCCTAAACATCAGGTTTCTTGCAGCCAAAACATTGTTTTTAAACATCATCAGTCCTTGTGAACTGATTCCAAAATCTATCAGACTTGTTTAGGTGTTTTTTGCAAACAGTGGAGGCTGAATGTTTAAAGAATAGTAGAAAGAGTTTTCGGCTGTTGACCCTTTAATGAAGGTCTGCTTATTTCTACAAATATAACAGTGCAGTAAAACATTGCATCCTCTCTGTTTGACCAGGAGGTTCTCCAAAGGCTGGCTGAGAATCATAATAGGAAAAGTCTGCAGCAAGTTGGAGCCCATATCTTGAACTCTCTGAGATGCTGTGGTATGACTTGAACATGTAAAAACCTCTAAAATACTCTACATTTTCACAAATTGATGTTCAGCTCTGGTGGACGGATACAACAAGCAACTCACTGAAGTTATTTCAACCAAGGAGGAAGGATTGGGTTTCTCAGTTTTTTGTTTTGTTTTTACTTTTTGAATGCAGGTTAATTTCGGGGGTTAAGTTGCAATTATAGTCTTTAAAAACAATAAGAAAAGGGTTAGACATTGGTATGTGAAATTTTAATTTGCAAGATCTAAAAATTTATTGGGGTGGCCTTACTTTTAACATGACTGGCATCCGGTAAAAGGTGTTGTAAAAGTCGCTTTCATCTCCTGTTACAGTCAATGAAACATTGAGTGTCTCTCACCATATATAGCACACAGCAGGGGTGTCAAGTTTTTACTCTGTGCTGAAAGGCCATCCTCACCTGTCTGCGTGTGTGTGTTTGCATGTGCATGCACGAGTGTCCACCCGTCCCGTTTGCTTCCCTTTGTGTAAAACGAGTCTCAAAACTCGATCGGCCTCAGCGCATAAGCCTGACCCCGAGTGCTTGTTTGTTAGATTGACTTTCTCATGCGGATGTACATCAGCTTGGGCTGTGCCGAAATCGCTTTAGACTCACATCGGTGAAGTTGGTATCGTGCTAAAGTAAAGGATACTCTGGTAAGAAAGTCTTGTTTGGCACTGCTGCCGCAAATTCCTGTGCGGCGCAACTCTAGAAGACAGAAAAGCCAAAGGGGATCCAGAATCACTTTAACTTTAAGGACTACAAAATATCCCAGGACATGTTTTATCCCTCTTTTTCTCCAGAGACAGATAAAGGTGTAACTCACGTTAAGCAATCTGGGATGTGGAGAAAACCTGCGTCTTGCCTCAAAGCCCTAAAATTTACGGCGTTGGCGAACTGCTCTGACAGTGCGAGCTCAGCTCCTGTCTCCATCTGCTGTTGCTCAGTCTCTGGGCTCCTGCAATTTCAATGACAAGGCAGTGACAGGAATGCTATGCCAATGCATCAACCTGCCAAATGGGAAAGATGACAGCTCTCAGAGAATCAACAGTGGATTAGGTGTTCCCTTTTCCACAATGGTCATGTTTTGAAGGCCATGTGAAGCAATAAATGTCACTTTTTAAGTATTCCACACTGCACCTTCCATGAATAACTCATAAATGTTGAAGGGGAAACCCTTCAGGGCTATATATGGGGTTTAAGGAAAGGCTCTCTCTTGAAAGTAAACCATCCCTGGGTGGCCTCATTTCTTCTTTGCCTTTTAGCAATCGTCCTGAGCTAAATGGTTCACAATTCAGGCCAACTCATATGGGCATGTGTTAGCCATTATCCTGACAACTAGTCAAGCTTATTTCATATCAGGCCTCTTTAAAAGGCAGCCAGGAAGACACATGCAGCCCAGAATCCATTTCCAAGTGGCTCAAGCCATGGTTTTGATAGAAGAACCAAAAAGAAAACAATACATTTTGCTAGCCTATGAAAGTGAAAGTTCCTACAACTGTAAAGATCATGAATGCAACACTTGGCGGCATAGTAAACCCACAATGCACCTTATTGTATTTTTCTCTTGAGTAATGATTCTACCCAGCTTGATTCATACATGTTTTGATCAACACTGGAATGTAAACAGTGAAAACCGTAGATGCGGCCCCAATTGGATTCATGAACACTTGTTGATTTTACCATCGCATCCAAATGAAAACCCACTGTGCCTTTTTTATTTATTTATTTATTTTTATTTTTAAGTGAAAGCATGGCTCTAACTTTTGCATGCCTTTAATGTTAGTCATGCCAAAGACAATAAAAATTTCCTGGTCAGAATATCTGGCTCATCTTAGGACGTAATTTGGTAGGTCTAATTTAAATATATGTATAGTAAAATGAAGCTGATTTTATTTTGTTTTTTAATTTTTTGGAGATTGAGAACTTTCTGGAATATATTCTTGTGTCCAAATGACTATGTGGGATCTTTGGTCTTCAAAATATGACGATCAATCACTCACTCTTTGTAATGAGTGATTGCATGTATTGTGATAACAATCGGGTGGTACGGTGAGTTGATGAGTAATGGCGACGCGTCTTCAAGGCAATTTATAGAAGTGAGTTGTTTCCACATTCTTTCACTGCACGTATTGATTGTTTTCAAAGCAAAGCTACTTGCTTACAAATGAAAATCACCTGAATTTTTCCATCTCCAGTTTCAATTAGCCTTGACCAGAGTAAAAGGGAACATTTAGATGACTTATACTGCACTTCATCCAAGGTTTAACACCCTTTAAATTGTCCCAGAAATGGGCTATTTTGCTAAGAAGATTGGGCACAAGGTTCAGTCTCTTTATGCACCTCAAGAGACTTGCAGCTGTACCTGAAGTGGAATGTGGTTCTGCTATTAACTCGTTTTTTTGTGGGTTTTTTTATTATTATTATTAAACAAAACTACTGTGAGATTTTCCTCCTTCTTCACTGTTAGAGTATGCACCACTTTGTGTTGGTCTGTCGCATGAAATACATATACAACCTTTCATTGAAGGTTATATAACCGGACAAAATGTCAAGGAGTTCGTGGAATATAGATACGTTTAGCAAGGTGATACAGACACAAGAATCAGATTCATTTATTTTTTCCTCACACGTAACTCTGCTGTGCTTAAACAGCACCTGTTTTACATTCAGAGCCGCTGGTTTCTCAGGAGTGTGCTCGACCTAGTCCGGTAAAATTAGAGCATGAGGTCACTGCAAAAGTCTGAAAAATTAAGCCACATGTGAAACATTTTTTCCAGCTTTACCTTGTCTTTTTTTTGAGGATTATATGGAAATATGATGGGAAGCTGTTGATACTTAACAGCTTTGACGTAGATCAGGCAAGGGAGCCAGGAAGACGTGTGCAAGAAATCTGAGGTTGACAAAAGGAAAAAGAATGGGGAAAAATGTTGAGTCTTGCTTTGTTTTCAAAGTAACGAAAGAAGCGCTGAGTTTTTTTTTTTTTCATAAACAACTGGAAAACAAATAAAATTCAAAAAATAAAAGTGTGCCTGCTATTCTAATCTCATTATCCCATGAAATATCACACGATGCTCCATATAACAAGAACAAAATCATTAATATTTCTGCTTTGATTTATGTAAGAAAGAACCACAGAAGAAATTAAGTCTTATTTTATTTGTTCTCTGAAGATTTATTAAAAAAAAAAACACAAAAAAAACATGTCAATACCCTAACTTTATCCTCATCCTCTTTCAACTTTTCACTCAGAACAAGGCAAGAAAAACAACAAAATAAAAACCCCTGAATCCAGCCGTGACGTCACAGTGAATGGAGAAATCCAATCAAAGCTGAGTTTTCTGGTGGATTTGCGGAAACCAGTTTTCATCAAAACTTTAATGCGTGACCCGCAGACAAGGGAGGGGGCAGCACAGACAGTCAAGACATAAGTTGTCACAAGCAGGTAGAAATCAGAAAATGATCTAAAAACAAAGGAGAAAACTTTAAAACACAGCCCTCCACCCCACTTTGTTTTCCTGCAATTAGTTAAAATTGTTGACTTTCTGTTTGTCCAGAAAGTAAATCATTTACAGAATTTACTTTAAAATTGTAAAGCTTTTGAATGTAACAAACCTGCAGTCTTGAGAATGTTTCAGTTGGAATGACTGTGGCAATAATAATAATTAATAGAAAATATTTAAGGAGAACTAAAAATATGTGCCTGGGGTATGTGCCAAAAAGCCTGGCTCAGTTCTACCAGTCCTGTCAAGAGGAATGGGCCTAAATCACAGCAAGGAGGGAAATCCAATTTTACCAAATCCCCAGGAAATCTTAGTAAACTTATCTATGTAAATGTATGTCAAAATAATTTTTAAAACTGCCCTTGGCATTCCTAACTGAATCAAAGCAAAAGTTGTCTAATTTATTTCAAATTAGACGACTGTCTTCATTTCTTTTCATACACTCTGTGCAAACGTTTTTATCAATGCAATTGTGAAAAGAAATATGGGGAAGTACAATGGTTAACTACATGGGGAGTATTTCTTTTAGAATGGCGACATAAAATTAAATTGTAATCAAAGCAGATTGCGGGACAAATTATGTACAAGCCTTTTTGTTGTGACTTTCAGCCAGATGCCTAGGCGTAAATCCTGGAGAGGAAGGGGAGGTCTAGACTTCCGCAATCGTGGAAAAGTCTAGGATTGCCGAGCATCAGCCGACAGCTCTGTGTGGGAGCCGAGAGCAGCCGGAGGATAAACAAAATAAAGTATGTCTTTATTTCTTACCATCTTCAACTTGGAGCCTTTAAAACCACAAAATAAAATTTGAATATTCTTCTAGAAAACTCTGGCGCTGACCTTTAAGTTCTGATACTTCCCTGATATTCAATTTCTACATATTTATATGCATGTTTATAGGTTCTGACCCATCCAGGACAAGAACCTCCCTTTCCCCCCAAAAAAAATGTAACAATGAAAACGTTTAAAGCATGTCATGTGTTATTTAAGTTACAATTTCAATAACACATGACTTGCATTGAGAACCACTGCAATAAATCAATATTTATGAGGAATTTTAGTAAGAGGAGTTACTTATTAAAACTTTTTTTTTTTTTTAGAGCCTTAAGTTTTTGTAAAAGTGTAGCAGGGATTAGATCTGTGACGCTGAACCAAACTCATATCTAAGCAACATTTGAATCTCAGTTTGACTTTTATGGGTCTCAACAGGTGGTTTACTGAGAAAAACACTTTTGCTATTCATTGCTACTTACTAGTCATTTGTCAAGGTGCAACTTGACCACTCACACACACAAAAAAATTAAACCACAATTTACTGTAACTTTGCCGAACCCCCCAAAATTGCTCTTAAAGAATGTCCCTGTTTATGGTCCCCCCCAATAATGAGATGGGATTTATGCCCTTGGCCAGATGTGCTTTTGTTGTGTTTTGCACCTCAATAACAGTGACAACAGGTGGGAGACAGTTGATGAGCTGAGTCACAGGACACGCAGGAGATTGATCCCATTATTTGTAATAGTCCTCTCTGGAAAAGAAAAAAAAAGGCCTGTACATTGTTAACCAAGCACATCTGTATGTATATATATTTAACTTGTAAACTGAGTGTTGGAAAATGGAGGACTGCCAAGTTGACGAAGTGCCAAAATGCTACAAGTTCAAAAGCGTAGGACTTTCATGACATCAGGGCGGTGTAATGCAGGTTGTCATGAGTACAGCATGTTTGCTCTGATACGACTCCATTAAAACCCGCTGAACTCACAGTAATGGCACATGCAAAAACACATTTAATGGCCAGAGACCAAAAAAAACAGAGACAGAGAGAGAGAGAAAAAAGCAGGTAAGTAAAGCCAAGAAACGAGGAAGGTATTCAGCTGGAACAAATAATGCATCAATATCCAATCAATCACTGTCTTTACTTCTCCTCTTTTGTTTCCTCTTCAGCCAGCATGCCATAATGAACCAGACTGTTTTCTTCAGAATGAAGACAGCTCCTCTGCTTTTTATCATAAACATATAACCAAACAGAAATAGCCCACAGTCTCCACTCCATCTCACTTTGCCGTGGGGGGTTTAAGTGTCAGAGAGAGGGGAAAAGAAATAGTTTGTGAAGGGCTTCGGGAAAAGCGAGCAGGCTCTTATTCAGACACAATGCAATAAAGTACCTGACACACATTCCCAATACTTAGCCTCTCTGCAGCGATGACAGGTGGGGGCATTCAGGACCAGCGTGGTTAGCAGGTGGAAGAAGTGAGAGCATGGCTGCAGTAAAACTGCATGCAGATGTTTACCACATACCTGAGAGCGTGCCTAAACACCCGGCTGTGACTGGAGCCTTGGATCACATCCCCGGGGACGAAACAAGAGAGCGGTATGGATTTTTCAGATCTTGTTTGCGAGACACAACGAAAGCAACGCAGTTGCGCAACAAAAGCACGCGAGCGTTTTGTTTTGACTACGAGCACAAAGAGAGGAGATCCCTGTTAAACACTTGAGTGACGCCAAAGTTGAAGGCCGAAGCTCCTCGTTGACCGACGTGTGGCAACGCGGGTTTGTCGTGACCGTTTGCAGGTAAACAGGTCTAAAAATAAGAGGCGAGTGAAGCAACCTTACCTGGAGCAGATGAGCTATTTTACAGTTGGCTTCAAGTTTTATTGGAATAAAAGACACAACAACTTGACAACGTGCTACTGACGCCCCGGGAATTAAAATGACAGCTTAAAAATGCAGGATTGGACGCAGGCCTTGACACAAAGGTTTACTGGAGAGCAATGAGAGTTTCTTAGCGCTGAAAGGTTTTCTACATGATGTACATGATGCACAAAGGAAAAAAAAAAAACATTTGCCATGACACGATCACACACCTTCAAATAAAGTTATACATGACTTGAAATAGTTTTGCCTAAAAAATAAAAAATAAAAATGAATAAAATCGGAATAGTTTGGTGTGCTTTCCCGTTCATCCCACTTTACTCCAATACCTCTAAATAAAAAGCCACCTAACAATTTAGCTGCTTCACAAAATAAAATCTCAATAAAATGCATTTAAGTTTTTGATTGTAAAGTTGCAAAAATGTGGGAAAGCTAAAGGGCTGGGAATAGTTTTGTAAATCATTGTGAAACCGCTGGATAAAGTATGCCAAACAACATACTTTTCACAGCAGATACGCTTCCTTCACTCTTGTTTGCATCATTGTTTTCGGTTTCCTCCCCCCACCTTAATTTCCCCCCCTTTGCAAATACCGCCAGAAGCCCTTTTTCAGAGTGTCTCTGGTCGGAGACGCCACTGTGAACAGACAGGCAGGAGTCACACTCGGCAGCCCAATATAGCCGCACAGGATGGCACACGCAAGAAGAAATACCTGACTGCTCGTGTAACTCAGTGTGGCGAAGGCATAGTGTTTCAGAGGAAGGACTGAAGGAGAGAGGAGAACAAAGCTGCTGACTGGTTACAGCTGTTCCTCACGATGGCTGATCAAAGGCAAGCTGATAGATGAAAATCCCCTGCAACTCAAACAGCACTGATTATCAGGAGAGCCGATACATCTTAGATGCTTTCCAGAGGAAATTATATGCATTAGATCTTGGATCGCGTTGGTATAGCTTTTGAGTGTTCACTCTTTTCAGGGGGAAAAGAAGAAGTTATTTTAAACTGCTGGGGCTCGGTGCCAAATCTTTGATTGAAGCTGGGTAAAAATTGAAATGTAAAGTCACTTAAACTAATGATTGGTTGAAATTAAAACAACGTAACTTTTATTCAACATCCCATGTTTCTGCTCAAGTTGTCGGATTGTAATTCTGTGACTTCTGAATACATCTGGCTGCAGAGGATTTTAGTTCATCGTATTTGAGCTCTGAATGGAAAACTACGGTGAGCTTAGCAGATTTCCTTTTGAAAATGTTAAAAAAAAAAAAAACATTTGGAAAACGTGTCAAATCAAACTATGATTTAATTTGTCTTGGTTCATCCCATAAAGTCTCATTAAAATGTTCGGAACTTGAAGAAGTTCAGAAGGAAACTGAAAAAGCAAAACAGAAGAGTCACGAGACGCCAGCAGGAAGCTGGATTGTCTCATTCATCTTAAGAAACAAACCAATAGCTCTTACGAAAATTCAAAAGACCGAGTCATTTTACTTGTCTCGAACAGTTTATCGTTTATGTTGACTTAGCTTAAAACCCCCAACAGTTTTTGATATCAAGAGTACTGCCTGTTGGAGCACAATACTTTCTTGAATTAGAAAATGAAAAAAAAATAGAAGGAAAACAAAAGACATACTAAAAGACTTGGCTAAATTTTGTACAAAGTACCATTTATTGTGAAGAGAAACATTTCAGACTGGCTGGAAATGCTCAAGCCCTGAGCATTTTCAAAAAAGAAAAAAAAACAGTTGTTGATGTTTCAAAAGCAGCCCTCGCAGCACAAACCACAGTGAAAGTTTAAACGAGGTTTTTGGGGCTACTATTGAACGGCGACCCATGAAGGTCAAATGACCGCTGGTTTGTTGCAACATCTCTTTCTTTCTAAACCCATGTCCATCTGCTTCGGGGGTTTGGCTCCAGCTGAGGCTCAGAGGGGACGCAGCAGCAGCAGCAGCAGCAGCAGCTCAGAGGGGGGGAAACCAAAGTGGAGGAGGTCTCTCTTTCAGCAGTGATGAGAAGTGATGTGAACTATGCTGAGGTAAACAACCTGAGCGGACTCCACTGATTGAAAAAAGCTGCTTTGGAGCAGAAGAGCAAATGCAGAAAGTAGAATAAAACAGGTTGACTGTAAGCGAAATAGAGTGGAACCGTTGCAGGGCCAGTCGGCTGTCTCTGCAGAGTAAATAATTGACAGGAACGAGCGGACGGTCAAACCATTGCAGACAGACAGCGGGCAAACGCCGAAGTACTCACCTGCAGCTATTCCCTCCACACACTGCAGGACCCCACTGGGTTGCTGATTCCCTCAAACGACGCCATCTGAAGAGGAAAAGGCCTGATCTCCAAGGAGTCCTCTGTACCGTGCGCAAACGTTCAAACCAAGGGAGAAGTTTGCAACTTTCCCACACAAAATCGGTCAGAATCATTGCACTCAGATGTGCCCTCATGACCGAAGGTCTTATCAAGGGAAGAGGTGGACCGTGATTGTTTGTGGAGAACGTCACCAAGACGTCAGTCCTGATCAATGCGCCACTAATTTATCCCACTGTCTGTGTGGTCAGGGCTCCGGTTCCAACAAAAACCAGTGCGCTTATTTGGAGTTATGACAAAAAATAATAATAATAATTTTAGCAGAAGGTGTTGGAAGATGCAATCTTTTTCTAGTGTAGACCAGAGGAAAACTTAAGTTGACAACTCTGGAGCAAATTAACTGTGGACAGTTAATTTAAACAAAAATCTGCTTACTTTTGATTGTCGTTAGATAATGTGGCAAAAATAATAAAACACCCTCCATTTAGTGTTTTGTTCTTAAATGTTAAAACTTATGCAACCGAGTCCTTCGCATCAAAGCAGCTGCATAAAGTTGACCCTTGTTGCCACCTAGTGATGAAATGTAAATCAGCAGACTCTCGTCCAACACTGCAGGTCAGATGGTAATGATGCATGAAATTTTAAAACAAGCAGCAGGATCAGTGAGCTTAGGAGAAACATCATCTGGAGAAAAGAGCAAGGTTTGAAGCAACATTGATCCGTTTTATAAAAATAAGCTGTTTCATGGTCTGACTTAGGTAGAATTTAATAGCAGGGACGGTTTTTTTTTGCGAGGAATCTTGTTGCAGAGCTGCAAACACATTTATGTTTCCAATAAACATCCTTCATTGGGCATCCAAAATTAAAGTATGTTACAAAAATAAATATAGTTCCCATTTTTTTGTGTGTGTGTTTGTGTGTTATTGATCAGCAAAAAATGGCCACAGTAAAAAAGTGGACAGTTAACATGCAAGATTTTTTTTGTAAAATTAACAAATAATCAAGTAAATGCGGCATCAAATCTCCAAGTCATTTTTTTTTTTTTTTTTATTGCATGTGCGCATGAAGGTCAGACTTCTTGGAAATGTTTTCAGACACTAAATGTTTACTGTTGCTAAGATCTGAGACATTCGCAGAGCAGTTGGAATGACACTGAGATTAAAGCACTTGACTTTGTTTACATGTATTATATGAGACAAGTCTGAATTCACACAAGCACAAAATCTTTATAAGGGGTTGTAAACAAAGAAATTCAAAGCAATTCCTCATTTCCATTCCACATCACTATCCTGCTCAGCTTTGTGTTATTTTTCTCATAAAGTCCCATAAAATACAATTTACATTCTTTATGACAAAAATGTGAACATATTGAGGTTATATTTTACTGTACTTCAACATGCTTTGAATAAGGCTTTATATTCAAACCTCTATACAAAAGATGCACTGCTGATTAATTTCTTTATTGATAGCACATTATACAGTAACCATGACCCTATGCTTTCAAGACATTTTTCTGATTAAGCTATGATCTAATTCATTTAGTCAAATATTGCAAAAATACCATCAGAAAAGTTCATCAGTCACAGGAGTTACTTGATCTTCTCTGGTCTGTTCTGACATCACATATAGCTGAACCAGTTTTTTTTTTTTTATTTAAATCACAGATTGCATTCCAGTGACAATCTTTTATGACAAAAAAAAAAAAAAAAGACTTTACATGATCATGTAGCATTTTAGATAATTCCAGAAAGATGCTGCGTAACTTTAACACGAAAAATAAATAACTCACATTAGAAAGCCGTGAGAAGACAAGGCAGCCAAATGATACAGACTTTAATATTACTGCCTCCAATATACGATAGTTGGTGTGAAACAGTAAAAAAAAAAAAAAAAAAAAAAAATTATATGTTACCGTTATTTCTGATGATGCACTGATAAAACATCTCATCTCAGGGAAAAAAAAAATTACAGTAGTTTTTATTATCCAACAGGAGTGATACTGTATTTTCTTTACTCATGATTTTTTTTAAACTGGTAACTGTTTAGGGATTTGAACAGAAATGCTTGGACGTCCTGTGTTGCGTATTGTACAACCTGCTCAGATCCATAACCATGATTCCATACGGATGAAGCAGTGTTGACAGAGATGCATTAGATGTCTGCAGTGAGCTGCCCTTTGCTCTGGATGATCCTCATGACGGATTGGACCACCTCGGATGTGGTGCCCTGCCCCCCCAGATCCGCTGTGTGCAACTGCAACCACAAGAGCACGATGTAAGCAAATACCCAAGATCCCGTTAAAACAAAAACATACATGGTTCTTGGAGATTTGAATAATTTTAGCCGTTTTTAATTGAGGATTTGAACTGTTCTGCAATGGGAGCTCATATAATTCATGTCTTTGTTGCTCTTCGCTGGTTACCAGTTCATTTTAGATTCCAGTTTAATATATATATATATATATTTTTTTTACTTTTAAGGCCCTGTATGATCAGGCCCCCCAGTATGTATGTGACATGTTTCAGCCTCAGAGCTAGGAGGTCCGCTGATCAGAGGCTCTTGTTGGCACCACATGCTCCATTTAAAACCCGTGGGGATTGGTAGTTTCAAGCTGTTGCTCCCTGATTGTGGAATTTCCTCCCATTGTATTGATTCCATTGATCATTTTGAAAAACCAATTTGTACAGACAGGCTTTTAACTTAATTTGATGATATGTTTTGTGTGATTTTCCTAAGTGTTTTTGAAGAACTCTGTGATTTTTATCTGTGAAAGGTGCTACGCAAACAAAATTGCACTTAAACTGAGGATTTATACAGCATAAAAGTTCTTTTCATAAGAAAAGATGCAAACTCTACATCAGATTGAAACCATGCTCAGCTTTAGTGGACTCACCCCAGTTTCATTCATTGTGGTGAGCACTGCATTCCTTATCAAGTTGGCATAGGCGTAAAGCCTGGAGAAACAGCAGAAAGTGTTAGCTTAATGTGGTGGTAATGCTATGTCTTTTAATCGATACCAGGAGAACGTACTTGAGGTGGTCCAGCATCATGCAACTAGCCAGCAGCATAGCAGTGGGGTTAGCAATGTTTTTCCCTGCAACGCTTTTCCCTGTGTTCCTTGTAGCCTGATATCCACAAGAGAGAGAAAGAAAGAGAAATTAACCTCTTAAATTAAAAAATAAAATTTGAAATCACAGAACATTTACATATTTTTAAAGGGACAGGCATAACCGTGCTGCTAATTTACAGTCACTTACCGTTTCAAACACGGCATAGTCCCGACCATAATTCGCGCCGGGCACAAGGCCAGGTCCTCCCACCAGGCCGGCGCACACGTTGCTGACAACGTTCCCATACAGATTAGGCATCACCATCACGTCAAACTGCTGGGGTTTGGACACAAGCTGGAAACGCAGAAGAAATCACAGTAAGAAAAATAAATAAATAAATAACTTTTTCGAAAACTCCCACACTAAACCCAGACTCGTTAAGATTCCCACCTGCATGGTGGTGTTATCCACGATCATGCTGTCGAAAGTGATGTCGGGGTATCCAGAGGCCACTTCCCTGCAGCACTGCAGAAACAAGCCGTCTGCAAGCTTCCTGTGGTGATGAACAAACCAATGGATATTCCAAAAATAAATAAAAGAACAACAACAACAACAACAACGAGGGGTTGGTCTACTTGGAGTCGAAGTCACTCACATGATATTGGCTTTATGCACTGCAGTGACCCTGCGACGACCTTTCTCCCGAGCCAGCTGAAACGCATACTCAGCAATCCGGAGGGAATTGCTCCTGGTGATGATCTTCAGACTCTCCACTACCCCCGATACACTCTAAGACAAAAAACACATCAATTATCTTTCAAACAACCACCACAGTTCGGAGAACGTGTTCAAATGACACCTTAAAAACAAGATGGTGATCTGAGGAAATTAATACCGTTCAGGGTTTCCCCCGGGGTAATATAAGCCTGGCAGCCCGCTATGCTTTACTGGCTCCCAGCCAGGCTAAGCATCGTTTGTTTTTAGGAAAATAAGCATAATTAAAAAAAAAATTTTTTATTATTTTTTTTAATTAAGCCAGATTGCAAGCTTCTTTGCTGCTCTGAGCATTTCACTGGCAGAGCATATTTATTCCTAAAGTTATAAAGATTCTTTCATTACATGCAAGGTAATAGAGGGTTCGTCTTCTCATCGCACCTCAATTAGATTTGACGAACAAACATAATTCGCTGCTTAGTGAGACAGCTGCACCAGTTTAGACACTTTAATGAAGTCAGTATTGATTCATGTCAGCAGCTGAGTTGAGCAAGCTGTTTCTGTATTTTTAAGCTTACATAAATGGCAGAATGTACTTTAAAAAAAGAAACCCTACAAGCAGTGGGAGGAAAAGTAAAAGTCCAACAAAGCAACAGCAGCAGCAGCAGAAGCAGCACTGATTTATTTTTCTCAGTCTGACCTCATGCTCCAGACTGCTGTATTCTCCTTCTGTGTTCTCCCTGATGATCATGATGTCGATGTTCTTGTGCCGAGTTTGGACTCCAGGGAGGGACTGGCAGTGCATCACGTTGGCATACAGATCCAAACGTGTGCTGTTGAAGGAGAAAAATGATCGACCAAGTGCACACAGGGGACCAAATTAAGTTAGAAAGGTGAACCATCTGACAAAACAGGGCATTTATCAAGGGAGCTAAATATCTTATCTACACCTACCGTAGGAGATTATTTCTGGATTTCACAGATGGCGGCATGGTATGTTTGGTCTCTATGTTACCTAATAGGAGGGTTAGGTAATTTTGAAGTTAGACTGCAGTAATGTGGCGTCATAGCATGTCTGAATGGGGCCAAAAGACGTAGTTTAGCTTACCTTTAAGAGCAACTCCATTTCGGCGGATGGCGGTGATGGCATTTTCAATATCATCCTCGGTCTCCAGTGCAGAGTCGACATGCACCACCTCAAAGTCCACAGGCACACAGCTGAACCTACAAGCATGATTACTAGTGATGAAGGGAGTCGTCATCTTTTTATAGTCGAGTCTAATCAGACTATAGCTCTGAGAGAACTAACCTGAAAACCTCTCTAACGTGACTCAGAAGCTCTGGACCGATTCCATCCCCGGGTATCAGGGTCACAGTGTGTCGACCTCCGTACTTTGCAGGAGGGGGCTGCAATACCACCATGAAACCCCATATTACTTAATTGAACAGAACAGGAACCCTGCTATTTTGCTATCTTAAATTAAAAGGCTACAAAGGAGTTAAGCCAGACTTATGCATGTCTGTCAAGAACACATTTATTTTTGTCGCTTTTACAAAAAGGTCAGGAGTGTGTGGTAATCCTGAAGCGAATGACGCAGAATTGCACTAGGCCTCTTGCCCGCTTCTGTGATTAGTGCCAGACTTGCCGGCTACCAACGACATAAAACTGGGGGGAGGTTTATGTTCCAGCAGGACGACAACCATAAACATAAAGCAAGTTTTATAAAAACTTATAAAAAACGTATTAAGGTATTTTATCAAGCTCGAAAAGATCAATTTACTGTTGCTCACTACTGTGAACTGAGAACTTCAAGCAATCCTGACAAGTCAGCTGTGATGCAACAGTGAACTAAAACACCATAAATGTAACAATTGCTTACAATAAGAGACAAAGGAAAAAACTGTTTTTTGTTTTTATTTTAAACTGTTAATGTCAGTGTAAAGTATTTCAATATAAATCTCGCACAACTGGAATAGCTATTAGAATAGTTGTGAATGATTTTTTAAAATAAAAGTCCACATTTCCTGAATTACTTGAACACCTTATGTGATGCAAACTGATCACCTTCCATTTATTGCAAATGTTCTTAAATATAGAGTACAGTTACATGAAGAATGGAGAAACACCAATCAGGTTTTACACAGCAGGTTTGACATCTAAGCTCCCAGTCACCCCAAAGAGCAACACACATGCAGTAAAACCAAGAAAATTATGGGAATTATTTTATACAGGGAGCTATTTAGAATCTGACCAAAAATTAAGGAATAAAAAGATTATCCAGATTTATGCATCAAAGTATGTGGCCAACATGCAAACACCTAGTAGATGCGTTTATAAAGTGATGGACAGTTTTAATTTAATACATTTAATGTGTAGGAATAAAATGCCTTTGTGACCGGCTAGAACAATCAGATGATCCCAGTCTCAGACTGATAAATGAATGCATTCCTTCCAACAAGCAAACTAAAGTCCAGTCATGCATTTTAACCCAAAGCACGTTAAATCAAAAGTCAGCTACTTACAATGTTGTCGCTCTGTTGATAAAGAAGAAAGGGAGAAGAATAATCATCAGTTTGATTACAACCTACAAGAACAGATTAAAACTCAAAAATGTGAGAAATGAATAGAGGCTTTTTGTTTTTTGACTCCCGTGATCCCGCAGAAAGTGAAAAAGCAGTATGATTTATTGACAGAAATCAAAACCATGTTGTTGTTTTAGCCATTGTGTACTGAGTCGAGAGAAAAAAAAAACAAACTAGGATTTAAATCTGTTTTTTTTCCAGGTACTCACAACATGAAGTGTTTTATTCCGGTGACTGGTCAAAGTTGTCCCAAATACCTGAAAAGTTTAACAATAAGAGATTTTTGAGTGAACCCCAATAATACTCACAGGGTGGCCCCTATATTATTTGACCTTGTGTCTAGAGGGAAAATACGAGCCGAAACTGCAGCCTAAGAATAAAATTACGGAAGGATACAACGAATCAAGTTTGTTTCGTCTTACTTTAGCCGTATTTCCCAAGTGCCGACCCCAGAGAGGATTTATAATCCTGGAGACAGAGAGCGCAGCACTGTGAGCAGCCATCTTGATTATGAGGAAGCAGCCGTCGCGTGCGCCTGCAAGTTTCTCGTGCGTTTTGTATATTCGCTCTTATTATTTATTTATTTTTTTTAATGAAAAAAACAAAATAGATTTATTTTAACCTTTTTAAAGACAGCTTGAAAATAAATAAAAAGCTAAATAAAAATAGACCTAACGTAAAACCCACGTGAGTAGTTTTGCGCATGCTCAGTGCGTACCGACTGGACTCGGGCACATCCGGAAGTGATAACAGGATGAAAATAATCGGTTTTTGCTCGTCTTGCTGACAGCGCTCATCATAAAACGCAGAGTGGGATTGTGGACTTCTGTTTCTTCAGTCTACAATATGCCTGTTAAGCCTTCTCAATGAATAAACTGCGCAGAAAACATTGAAAGTCCGGCGCAAAGGGCAGTGGCTGATTAATTTGTGCGGCTGCGTCCCATCAAAGGAGACGAGCTGAAACCAACGCTCGCTCACCGTAGGACTAAATAAAGTAGGTAAGATTTGCTATTTTAATTGAAGCTATGAGGAGGAGAAACCAGGTATATGACTTACGCGTTCGTCTCTGTTTGTCTAGGATATACGTATCATGCTTATAGCAGACTTATTGTAATTTCAGCAGCGATATACCTACATGCTAAAAGAAATCTTAACCATTTCACATAAATGCATACTCTATTGCCTTCAAAAAGTTACATGAGAAGATGACTGAAAAGTCAGTTTATTTCATTCAGTTTGAAAAGGTTAAAATCATAATTTAGATTGATGACACACTAAACAATTAATTTATGGTGTAAACATTCTGTTACCATATTTATTGACACCATCTGTGAGGGTGGGGGTTATACATTTTGCTAAATTAATTTATTCATATGTACAATATACAGATTTATTTGAAGGTGAAATCAGTGACTCTTAACCATTCAAACTTTTCATCTAGGAATTTTCACTTCATGGATCCTTTTTGTTATTTCAGCAGCAGATCTTTCTAGCTCACCACACCAGCTTTGGATTAAAACTCCGGTCAGCATGAGGGAATTTGAGAAATGCTTTTCGTAGGACTCTTGTTCTTAGAAAGTTTACAAGCCACTCCTAATTTGAGAACTCCAACTGCTTTCAAACATCCTGACTTGCTTGAGACCAATGGGACATGATTTAAAACTATTTTTCAGTCCTCAAGGCCCACCGTTCTTTGTGTTTTTGTTGCCTCTGCTTCGACACACCTGATTTAAATACTATGCATGGCATAAAGTGCTGCAGAAAGCTGCCATCACTCATTTATTTAAGTCAGGTGTGTGACCTGAAACTGTGCAAATGCCAGCAGGGATATAAATACTTAATTTTAATGGGAGTAGTGGAACTGGAAGGAAGGATCTCGATAATGTTCCTTTGTGCATTAAGGACGCAGCAGTCTGTCACTAAAGGAGTTCTCTAGTTTAATGACATCTATCACAACTAACCGGTGGAAAGTAATTTATGTACAATATACATAAAATTCTTTGATACTCCATGTTAGTTAGCTATGAGTCACATAAAGGTGGTCATTCTGATCACCTGAAGAATTTGCCCACATACTATGCAAACTTAAAAACTTAAAAAATTTTAGACTTAAAAAAATCTGCAGATTTTTTTTTTTCACAAATAAAATCTGAACTAAATCTTAATCTGATTTAGTTTTTTCAAGCAAGATGTCATTGTTTATCAAGTGTGTTTCAAAAAAATAGTTTTTGATTCTGTTTCAACAAGCTGCCACTTATTAAAGCATTAACCATGACATTTTGTAATCATTTGAATATGATTATGGATCAAACAAAGGAATCATTCATAGACATTCAGACAAATATTCTTGAGTGGGGGGGGCATACATTTGTAAGAGTAAGACAATACATAATTTTTAAGGGCCCACATTCTTTCCTCTTGACATGCATTGCAGATTTATGTAAATTTGTAATACCCCAAGCAATGCTAAAAAACCAACTGATAAAATACTTTAAAACACTAGTCACAGACAAAAGTCTTCATACCCTTGTAGATTCAAATTTAAGCTAATTCCTACATTTATAAAATACCAGTGAGAACTTATAAAAAGTTGCGCAGCAGTTATAAGGAGGTTTTGATTGCTTTAATGCAAGTAAAGCTTTTTTCTGGATTATGAAGAATAGAAATTATTTTTAAGATCTATTTTGGGAAAATTAAAGTTCGCTATATGTTGTAGAAAATGCAATAAAAATATACATAAACATTTGAAGACCTGTTGAAATGGATGACAAAGACCATCAGCAGAGGAACAAATCCAGCAAGGCAGACTTCAGAAAGAAGAAAATAATGACATCCCCTTATTTTCTTATGACCAATATTTTGGAAGGAACCCTCAAATGTTTTGCACCTGAAAGAAAAACAGATTTCAGCAATCCTACAGATACAAACGAACAGCTGACGGAACAATTAAGTTATAAAATTAAACGCAGGTGAAGTACACAACCTTTAACTATGAGAACAGTTACAAACATATATAGCAAAATGCATATGAAACCCTGTATGCAATTACTTTTTAATTCTTGTAAAGAAAACACAAAATTGACTACTACTGGTTGCCAACCAGTCTACGGTAAGCATTGCTATGGTAACTACTAACTGTCAATTGTAGCGTCAACTTATAGAGTAATGAAAGTCAGCAGAAAATAACTTTTTGACTAAAAAAATGAATTTGAAGAAACCAATTATGATTTATAATATGGTTAAAATTAAACCCTATTACATATATTAAATTCACTCAATGTGCCTGAATCTAACCTCTTGTTTGTCCTGTCTACAGGTCTATGAGCCGGTGAATCATGAGACTGACAGGTGAGTTGTAAGTGTTCTGAGAGTTTTGTCTGAAGTGTCTTTTGCCTGAGCTTGTATGTTGTGATTCTGTTAACAGCCCCCCTGCGAGGTGTGGTGGTTCTGCTCCTGGTGGGCTTCACCTGGCTGCTCGCAAGCGCATTATTTGGAGGAGACAGCAGTTTATCTGTGCGAAACATCTTCACTGGTAAAATGTGTAATCGTCACTTATTTTGTAGGTTTAAGCAGAAATATCAAAGAAAGCTTTCAGACTTTTATCGATGTTTTTATTATTTTTGCAAGATTTAAGTTTCTTGTGGTTTTGTGTTTCTGACTAAACAGAAAAGCCAAGCTGAAAGCATCATAATGGGTTTCATCTTCCATTTCTGAAATTTTAGTCACTAAAGAGTAAATCAGTAAAAAATAAATAAATAAGAAAAAAAGATGAATCGGTTTCTCTGATGGACATTAGATGTACATGAAGAATCAGGGTTACTGCATAGCAAAATCAAATCAAGTGTTTTATTTTTGATATTTATTTTAATCAGAAAACCTGTTAATATTTTTAGGCACAAAAGAAGAGCCAACCCAACGTAAGTATGAAAGACAAAGTACGCAGCAATGCTTTTTTAGTTTGTGATTTAACTATTATTGACTCATATATCCTCTATTTTAGCTGAACCACGTCCTCGGAGGTACAAATGTGGACTTTCAGCACCCTGTCCTTCAAAGCATTTGGCTTTCCGTCTGGTGTCTGGAGCTGCAAACGTCATTGGCCCCAAAATCTGCTTGGAGGATAAGATGTGAGATTTGGCACTGTGAATTTCTCTTCTACTCGTTTACATCTTTATCTCCCCTGCTGTCCCCTTTTTATTCATTCCGTTTCACTCTGTTATGTTTTTCTTTTTCCCTTCTTCTTTGCTTTCCTAACAAGGCCTCCAAGTATCTCTGGGGAGCTTAATGCAAGTATTGTCATAGTTTGGTGGTGCTTTATTCTTTTGGATTGTTAGGCCTTTCCTTTGCACTGCTGCCTTGTTAGTGTGTAATGTAGTGTAAATAGGTGCAGAAATGTGCCCTAGCAATTCTCTACTAAAGTACTGATACTTAGACATGTTCATATTTTCCCACATTTGAACATTAACTTTTGTGTATTTTGTTGTGATATCAAGGGACAGACCCACACTGAGTGGAAGGAAAGTTTGGCATGATTTCCAAAATGTGATTACAAATAGCAAGCTCTCCCTTCTGATGCTTGAACATCGCTGATGCTAACTGTTTCATTGTAGCTGTGGCTGCATGTTTGAAGTTGACGTCCTGTTGCCTCTTTTAAAATCTCTAACAGACTTTCATCCAGGATTATCAAACATTTAGCTCCCTTCATACATGAATGAACTCTGGACTACTTCCTTGTCCCTCCAGATCTGAACTACCCCAAAGGAGGTTTTCATTTGTACAGTACTTAATGCATTTTCGGTGATAGACTAAACAGTATTGTGTGCTTTATAACATGACTCTGCTTTAAACTGCTTCAGACTCTAACTTTTCTGCTGCGTTCCTTGGTTTTCACAATGTTGTTTGTTCACTAACAAACTTCTGAGGCCTTCATAGAACTGCTGGATTCATAATCAGATTATATTACAAACATGTAGACTGAATATATAGATTAGCTGACTTCTGAAAGCAATGTACTTTATTTTAATTTGGGGGTTTCAATGTCACATTTATACTCACAATTATGCTGAAATTCTTGTTTTTCTATCATTTATATGTCTAAGAAAAATGTGTCTAGGTTTTACACATTATATTGTGACAGAATGTGTAAAAGTTCAAGGAAGAGAAACACTTCTGCTATGCACTGTAAGTGTATGTTAAAGACATGTGTCTCTGTCTCTTAGGTTAGTGAGCAGTGTGAAAAACAACGTTGGTAGAGGACTTAATATAGCTTTGGTGAATGGTGAGAGACTCATCTTCAGCTTATAATAAACATTGTTATATTTATATTTACTATTGATTGCAGTAAAGTTTTAACACTTTGTTTCTTTGGTTTAGGGGTGACAGGTGAACTGTTGGAGACTAAAACCTTTGACATGTGGGCAGGAGGTAATGAAATCCTGCAGGAAATGGTGCTTAATCTGTATTCCAGTCCTAGTGGCACAGAAGACGCATGAAGTGAAACTCACAGTTTATCTAATGCTTCTTTTAGATGTGTCCAACTTATTGAAGTTTCTGCGGCCCCTTCATGAAGGAACACTTGTGTTTGTTGCTTCTTTTGACGATGCTGCTACAAAGTAAGAATCAAGGACGTGGGATTAGCTTAGTGTGAGAACTCTGCTTATTTATTTATTTGTTGTCCCCCCAAAATTTTAGTTTTATGTCGAACATGTTGCTTCAACCTCTAATTGATAGAACTGGACAAATAGCCAATTTTGCATTGTTGGTTATAATTTAACACAACAATTATATTAAATGCAAAATTGTGCCCAACAGTGATGCATTTACATTGTAAATGGTGCTTCATTTGTAATGATCTTGTTCAACTGATTCACATACTTGGCATTTCCAGTGTACATAAAGAAAAAACATCAATGCATAAGTTGTAAAACATCAAAATATTTAAATGGTGTGCCATTTAGTATGTGTACTAGTTTACATGCAGGGGTGGAAATTTGGTTTTCATAGAGTTAAGAATAAATACTTATTCTGTAATTTACTTGCACTTGTTGGTTTTGTAATCGAAGGAAAAAAAAAAAAACACACAATGGGTGGTGAAATGTCTGAGTGGCCGGTAAAACATTTTCTCTACCAGCTACTGTGGCTGGTGGAGAAATTTTCAAATTTCCACCCCTGTTTACATTTCCACCCCTGTTTACATGTCATACAGTTCTCTAACAATAGTTTTGATTTATTTTTTTTTGTTTGTTTGTTTTGGCAGACTGAATGATGAGTCTAGACGTTTGTTTGAGGAGCTCGGTAGTACAGCTGTGAAGGAGCTGGCCTTCAGAGACAGCTGGGTGTTTGTTGGAGCAAAGGGCATCGAGAACAAGAGCCCCTTCGAGCAGGTATGAGCCGACTCCTATGCTCCATCTGTGTGCTACTCTGTCAACAGCTTTACTTCATAGGACAAGTTGTTTTAAGGATTTTGATTAACTTGTCCAAGTTTAGTCTTTTATCCACCGTCTATTGAGGCTTTTGTCTTTAGTTGTTTCTAGCTGGTTTCATCTCCACGGCAAAGGTTGTATCAAAAAAGTATATAAATTAACCATTAAGAAGTTTAATTCTCATTTTAAGTGGAAATAAAATACTTTACTCTCACTGAAATTGCTATTATACCTTCATCGTTAAAAAGAAATTAGGTGCACAAGTTTGAATTGTGAATTATTATTCGCTGTTATTTATACATATAATCTTTGGGTAAATGTCATTGAGCTAGCTGCAAAAAGCCCATATAGCTTTCATAACCTTGAACAATCTTTCAATGTAGTTCTGAATATTTGACCACTCGTCTTATCAGAAATGGCAGAGTTGATTTAAATGCATCGTCTTCCTGGCACAGATCAGGCTTTTAAGCATACTCTATAAATTTTAAATAGACCTCAGGCCAGAGCCGTTCCAGACGTTTTCTATTTTTGTGTTATCCATACCAAGATCAGTTCTGATGTTTGGGATCATTGTCCTGTTGGAACGCACAGCCGTTTTTGTTTTGGCTCAGGTTCTGCTCTGCATCCCCAGAACCAGAACCGAACATGAGGAAGCAGCATTCAGCTTCTATGCACCACAAATCTGGAAGAAACTTCCAGAAAACAGCAAAACAGCCAAAACACTGAGTTCTTTTAAATCAAGACTAAAAACTCACCTATTCAAAACTGCTTTTAAACCATAACAAATTAAACATTGACCAATTTGATGTGTTTAATTTTGGCGATGGAACTCATCAAAATGTCTGTTCAATTGTTGGCTGTATGGTGTTTTCCTTATGACTTTGAAATTTACTGTTTTTATTATGTAAAGCACCTTGAACCTGGAACCCTTGCTGTCGAAATGTGCCATACAAATAAACTTGATTGATGAAGTAGCCAAACTCCTTCTGGAGAACGCTTTATGGTCAGAGGAGCCAAAGTTTGAGCTATTTGGACAAAGTAGCCATAAAATATATTTGGAGGAATCGAGGTGATGCCTCAGACCTAAACGTCCTTCAAACTATTGAGCACGGTGATGGTGGTATGATCCTGAGGATCTGTTTTGAAGCCGTTGGTACTACTGCTTCACACAAAGTGGAAAAACAATAAAGGAGGGGAACTTGTTCAAATTCACCTAAAGCCAATTCCTACATAGTTAAAGGAGACACAGGAAGCAGTGGAACCAAATGCACATCAAAAGTGGTTTTGAAAGTGATAAAGCAGGCTAACATTAAGCTTTTGGACTGACTCCTACCCTACCGCAATCTCTTTTTTTTTTTTTTAATTTATGGACTGTGCTTAAAAGCCTGCTCCTGCCCGGAAACCAACCAATTTAAATAAACTATTTCTGATAAGAAAGAACATATGTCAACCAACAAGACGGAATAATCCCATAAGCATGTTTTCAAAAATTATATGGTTTCTCTGCGGCTTTATCCAAATGTATTTATTTATCTAAACGTATATTTAGATTTTTTTTTTCTGTGTGGATTAGAAAAAAAAGCACAATTTAAACACAGTTGTTTTTAGTTTTGCTTTTAACAATCATTGAAGTTTTGTCATCATATCCGCCTGAAAAAAAAAAAAATTGCTTGGCTATGCTGTGAAAGAGACCAACATTAGCAAGATTTTCATTAGAACAGCTAAGCTTCTCAGCAGCACAATAAAAGCATTGTTGGAAGTTTAAATGATTAATGTAGAAGCAGTGAAATAGTTCTCTGTGAAACCATTAGCCAGCTCTGAAATGTAATTGTGTCGATGCTGAAGTACTAGTTTCATTAACGACTGAAAAATATTAAAGACAGCAGAGAGCATCTGCAACTGATGTGATGATTATTTGTTGTCAAAGATCATCTCCACTTTCGGTCATATTGCATAAGATCTCACTTAAGATATAAAAAAAAAATATTAACATGGATAAATTACTACAAAACCACTAAGTCACGTATAACTTAGAAACCATTAGGCTATAGCTTCTGCTGTTGGGGTCTGAGATGCTGACATCAGTTCTGTTTGGCTGCTTTTGTTTCCGATAGCGCATGAAGAACAGTAAGAGCGGCAACAAATATGAAGGCTGGCCCGAGTCCCTGGAGATGGACGGTTGTATTCCCCTGCGGCCGCCCCTTGAAAGTTAATTCTGCTTCTGATCGTCTCTCAGACGTCACGGCGACGCCTGAAGTCTCAGCAGGGAAACAAAGCGACTGCAGAAGGCCTACAAGCTTCTGAATACCTGCAGCTCTTCGCAGGATACACAAGTAATATTGTCTTTTGGAAAAGGAATAAACTGAATGTACAGATTATTTTTTAGCTGGAACCAGTTTGTACAAGATTTCAGACGACGCTTTCTAAGCTGCTTTTTAGCTGAGGAAATATTCTAGAAACAATGAAATTATATCAAGGTAAGAAAATCTTGATATAATTGTTTGCTGGCCAAAGTGTAACTTTAATGAGTGAATATAGCTTGACTGAAATTTCTAAACCGCTTATAAAAATATATATATCAGTGACGTGCGGTCAGGTGCATAATCAGATATACAAATGTAGACCACCTTCATGTTATTGTTTACTTATGGACATTTTGGGCATGTGCACAACTCTGGAGGGCAAAAAGACAATACATGCCATCCATTGCTGCGCTGCCATGGCAGAATAATCCCGTTAACTCAATGAAACCTGGAAATGTAGGTATTGTTAATTTTGTGCTGTGCTGCACAGCAAAGGGAAAAACCATTGAAGTACAACTCAAAACCACAGTCTTTCTCTCGCTCTTCATTGGCCAGGCTACACGCAGAGTCGTTGCCATAGCAACTGACAACAACAACCCTAAAAAAAAATCACGAAAAGAGCAGAACATTCAGTCTGTTGCAGGGATATGGTTTTAGGCTTAATGTTTATTTTGCGATTCTTAAGAAGTGATTGCTGTGGTAAGAGGAGAAAACTATAAATATGTCACTGCACTTTACTGTATGGCTAGTTCGCTGTAAACTTGATTGATGAAGTAGCCAAACTCCTTCTGGAGAACGCTTTATGGTCAGAGGAGCCAAAGTTTGAGCTATTTGTCTGTCGCTGCTGTCTGTTACTCTGCAGTTGTGGAGTCACAATGATCATGAGCGCCCCTTGCCATGAGGCAAGAGAACTGCTCGAATCTGTTCTCTGCCATTTATGATCGCTTGTCTGCACACAAAACATGTTACACACACAGTTAGTGACAAAAAGCACTGCACATTATATACATAAGCTAAATTATGGAAAATCAGTTCATACATTAAAAAGTTTTTCAGCCATTTTATTGGCGCCGTACAGACAGGAGGAGCATGCTCTCATAGAGTGGCAGCCAGTGCAGTTAGTGAGAGGTTGATCAATCCAAGGTGAGGCTCAGCTCGCTGCTGCCTCACCAGCTGCGCTTCCGAACATTTGAATGGGAAACTGAGAAAATTCAGCGATTTTGAATTTAAAATAATCAAAATTGGTAAAGATAAATGAAAAATAAATACTTCAAAGTACCAACCACAGGGTGAAAATAGCAATATAAATTATTTTATTATATCTTTTTCCATTATGACAGGTCAGGCTCTGCCTCTCTTGCCTCCCCTGACCGCACGTCACTGATGTATATAGATATAGACATATCTATATAGCTATATAGTTATAGATACAGTATAGCTATATTGATATATATATTGCCTTTAGAGTGTGTATTCTAAGTTTGAGCAACAGAACGCAGTTAAATATTTGCACATTGTGATTAAAAAATCTCATTCCTAATCAACATATCAGAAACAACCTGGAATTACCCTGGGCTCTGTGGATAGAGTTAGTGCTTGCATACTTAAATACAGTGTCATAAATGTAATTCAAACTCTACTAAAGCTGTTTTTTCTAGGATTAACTGCCATAATGTCCATAGAACTTGATGCAGCAGATGTTGAATACATGTTTACAGATTCCTTTGGCCTTAAACGATACACAGACAGAATAAAACTATTTATTTTAAAATTTTCTACGCCAAAAACAAGTTATAATTTAAGTTTGCCTTGAATGGTTTTGCAGTCTCAGGTCCAGAAGCATTTTCCCACTGAGTTCTTTTCAAGCTTTTGCATGTGGTCGAGTGTTTTTTTTTTTTTTTTCGTTTTTGTTTTTGTCGAAAATGAATGTATTCACTTGGCCTCTTTCAAGCCCATTAGGAAAAAAATGTGAATAATACACTATTTAATATTTAGACTTCAAGAACATTTTAAAACACTCGATTATGTTAATTTTGTGTAAATATAATTTTCTAAAAACAGTGAAGTCTGTTACGTTGTGACATCAATAATGAAGAATAAAGAAAACAAATCCATATTTGTCTCTTTTTTTTTATGTCCTTCAATCGGGATGAGTGCCTCTAGGGGGCGACAAAGGTTCATATCTGATGGAGGTTATTCAGTTCATTCTGCTCCAGGCATTTGCTTTTTCCAAGCATATGTTCTGATGGTTATGAAGGCTATGAAGTGAATCTGTAATATTTTTTAATTGAAAGTAGCAAAATCATCATCATACTAGAATCATCACATAATGAACACAGTAAGTTAAATTGTGCTTCAATGTGATATGACATCTGATGTTAGTAAAACTGTGATGTAATCATTTAATTCAGCTATTTCAGAACAGATGCCTGGAGGAGCTTGAAGAGGAGCTATGCTTTATTTTGAAGTTACCTTTGATGCCCATGTACTTGTGTATATTTTTATATAATTTTTCACCTAGACATCCTATTTTTATTTAGCTTTTTTTAATGATTGCTGTGGGTTTTAATTGATATTGTACCTCCAAAAGGTGCAGCAAGTTTTTGATTTCACTAATATATAAATATCCTACTGTACGAACACATACGGTTGCGCTGGACACAATCTGCCCAGACCTCTACATTCACACGGGAGATGCAGAGTTCTGTGCTCAAAAATCAGCTGCCATAGAGTTTCTTCCTCCATGCTTTCACTTTGATGAACGCCTAAGATAACACTCAGCTATTCTATATGAATACAAAAATTGACATATTTGCACCACTCCAACTTTCTAATTAGTCTTCCTTTGTAAAACAAATGTGTGTGTGAATCCAAATTAAAATCTCGTTTGATTCAGTTTAAACCTCTTGGTAAATTACCTTAGGGTTAGGGTACCTTATCCCCCTCCTCCCCCAATATAAGTGGAGTATTTTACAAGTGTTTTTTCTCTACTCAAAATTGTGACCAAGAAATTGCAAAAACCTCGAACAGATCATAACCGGGCGCCGCACCGCCCTCTGGTGGCGACAGCAGCCAACTGTCACTTCTGGAGTCCTTATGTTGTTGATGATGATGATGATGATGATGATGATTCCCGTGGCATCGCGCGCTCTGCCAGTACGCACGCGAACCTGCTGCTGAGTATGAGGAGTCCTCTCGTCAGCGAGGAACACAAGTTACGGACATTTTACGGATTACCGTCACCGGTCGGCTGCAGACTGCTCGCGGCCGACCAACCGAGCAGCCAGTGGGTGAGAAAATGAGCGAACCGACGTTAAGCGTCGCCTGAACCGGAACGCGTCCGCCGCCGGCTGCTCGCCCGCTGCCTCGCTGTCACACGCGGACACCAAAGCTCGACGGCTCCGGTGGTGGAGGGAGATTTTTTTTTTTTTTTTCCAGCCGTCATCACCGCGACCGGGCCGGTAAAATGTTACCAAACGGAGCCCCGATTTTTTCCTTGAATTGCGTGTTTCCAATAGGTAGATTTTGTTTTTTATGTGAGAGTGTGATGTACATTTGGCTTAGGTAATGCGGACATTTGTAAATAGGCAATAAAAAATCCCGTTTACAGCCAGTATATTTAAACTACCATTTTTATTATTTTATTTTTAATTTTTTTTTTTAATTAAATCAACGCATGACGAACGAGGTATGACGTTACATTCAGGTGAGTGATATTTTATTTTATTACACTACAAATATTTGTCGTAATTAGAGTGTTATGTCATACAGTCCTGTGTGATTTGGGAACGGGGATTAAACTTCCTACTAATTATAGAAAATGTTTGGTATATAAACACTGGAGAGCTCTGGAGACGGGCCCTCTTAATAAACCCGGAGCTGGCCCATCGGTTTTAGGATTTGAAGCGTGGTCGCACCATTGTTGATGTTGATTAGTGGTGCTGCCCCGTCGCCCCCCTGTCATCCGCTTTCACCCCCCACCCTGTATGGGGATTGTACTCTTTGCCTCTCTCGTATGGCGTTCCTCAAGTCAGCTGAGCTCCCTGCGAGCCAATAGCAGTGTTACGTTACCTTCACTGCGCCGTGTGTACTGGGTCCTGCAAATCGACACACTATCTGCGTTCCTCAGCTTGTTAGTGCAGAATGAGAGTTGTGGAAATGATCTTTCTATGGGTCCAGTGAACAGAAGGCGTATTTCTTTTGCTGCGTTGAAACAACGTGTGGTATCAGCAGGGGGTGTGAGTAAAAAAACAAAACCTTTCCCCCTCTTTAATTCCTCTAAAGTGCTAAATCGCTGAACCTCTGGTTGTTCATAAAAACCCAGGGATTATTCAGAAGTGAAAGATGTTCAGTTGTAGATTTGTACTCCCAGACTATTAAGCCACTCAGTAGTGTTTAATCCTGGTTCATCTGTGAGTGATTAGAAAGCTTTTCTTTCACCTAGATTTGTATGGTTTTGCCCACAGAGGGGGATGCAAAGTGAACAGAAACCATGGGGGTTAGATAACACACATCTTTTCTCCCTCTCTCTGTTCGCTCTGTCCCTGGGAACAGTGCCGTGTGTGTGCTGCTACCTACACTCGAGTCTCACATGCTTGACCTGGATTGGACAAAAGTCCTTGTTGTGTTTTGAGCCTTGAGTTTCCCTAATAGGACGAGAACAATCAATTGTGTGTTTGATTCCAGCAGCTGGCATTTGATATTTCTTGCAAACAGGGAAGCGGCAACATGTACTGAACAAGTTGTTCATACGCTTAATAGGAACCACTGCACGTTGGTCTCTTTGTATGCTTACTTTGGCCCATTTTTCGAAAGGCAAATACATTTTAAGATATTTTTCGGATTACAGTTGAAAACAGAAATTTACATGAACCAAACAGAAAGACAAATGTTTTTGTCTCTTTGTCTGACGTTAAATCAGACCAAAATTGTCCCATTTTAAGTCAGAATGACCAAAATAATTTCTATTTCCTAAATGTCATAGTAAGGAGAAAGAAAATATTTCAGAGATTTATTGATCTTCAAAGTAAAAACTTTACATACATTATCTCAGTATTTAGCATCCTTGCCTTTTAACCGTATAACATGGTTCTGAGTTTATTCCCATAAGCTTTTTACAATAGTTTACTTTAGTTCTGGCCCAGTCCTCCTGACAGAACTGGTGGAACTGAGTCAGGTTTTCTTGTACCTTTTGAAATCTGTCCACAGCAAGAACAGAAGGGTTTAAATCAATATCAATGTGTTATTTATGCACTACTTTGTTAGTGAAATACATTAGAGGTTGTGATTGAAAACCATTGCAAATTAACCCAGCCACTATTTGGGAGTTATCCTCTCTCCCACTACTGCGCTCTTTAAAGGCTTGCCTCCAGAAATCTGACAGTGTGAGTCATGCCTGTTAAACATGGCCTCTCACAGGGACCATGGTCTTTGTATTTGTCCGTCTGTGTGATCAACAACTGAGCTGCAGGGACCTAATATCATCAGTGAAGTTGCCGCTTGACTCAGAGCCCATTTGAATTTTGGCCAGCAGCTTTCAGACCTTGTGCTTCCTCTGTCTTCCCACATTACTCAGCTTCCATCTCCGCTCTAAATCTCTGTGAGACTAGTGCTGAGTTGGAAGGAGTCTGAAATAAGTTTGAGCGTTGAATTAAGCATGCATGGAAAAGTCTGAATGACGAGCAGGTATGAGTGGTTGTTCCACTTGGAGGCTGTGTTGTTTTTCGGTTTCCAGACAAGCAAATGTGTTCAATCGAGGTGACTCCCAGGTGCACAACTTATCCAAGTTTACCCCGTCTGCAGAGAGGGCAATAGAATTACACAGCTGACACTTCATCATATATCTGGAAGACATTTGTTTTTATAGTTTTATTGTGCTCCACTAAAGTCGCAGTGCTCACTCCACTTTCTGCTTCACATGTGATTTGTTTCCTCAGGTAGGCGTTTGAGTTCTGAAATCCCCAAGCTGTTCCTTGGGTTTGAAAATTGAACTTCAGTCCTAAAATAAAGAAATGTACAATGGTTTCACTAAGAAAGCTCTTTCAGAACCCCCTAACAATCAGAAGCTATTTAGTATTTTTGTGGAAAATTAAGGTAACAGATGTTAGGATCTCAACTTTCCATCGGTCCGTCCGTCCATCATCCATCCATTCAGCCAATGAACACAGTCCCTCCAGCTTGTTTTGGGACTTCTCCCGGTGGGACGTTCATGGAACGTCTCACCCAGGAAGCGGACTTTTAGGCACCTTTAACAAACGTCTCAACTGTCTCCTCTTGATGTGAAGGAGCAGTGACTCTACTCTAAGTCCCTGCCAGGTGATTATATGTGAAATATTATTCTATAAACATTGCATTTATTTATTTTTTGTTGTGGTGACCAACATCTCTTTTTCTAAATGTTTTTAAAACGGTAAAACTGAGCAGATAGTAACAATAGAGTGAAATATTTTTATTTCAGTGATTATTTAATTTATTTTTAATTTTATTTTCTTTGTTTGGACATTTTGTAACAGTAAATAGTTGGACAGCACCAGCTCCCCCTCCGCCTGTGTCAGAGGACATACAAGCGGAAACTATTCCTATGCTAATGTAATCACCTTGTGTTTTTTTTTTTCAACTTTTCCCTCCTCCAGAGACATTCTTCCGCTCCTCTCTTCTGTTCTCCTCTTAGCTGCCTTTGTTTGAGCAGAGATTTAGCTACTCGCTGCAGTCATTCACGCAAACATTGGCACATATTTTATCAGACAACCTGCCCTCAGCCCCCTTTTTGTCTATGCCACCCCTGCCCCTTTATTTCACCCTCATTCTCTTTCACTCACATTTTTCTCACCCCATCAGCCACTGCCCCTCCCTCGCGCCATCTCTCTTTCCCTCTCTTTCTCTGTGTTTAAAATTCTACTGTCCGACTGCTCCCACCAACTGCAGTCCCTTACTGTCCCCCCCCGCCCCCCATACCACATTTTATTCAACTCTTTTCATCTGCATTTCCCCTCTCAGTCACAAAAACATGGCCAGCACACACACAGTCCTCCGGCTCTGTCTCTATCGACCTTCCTAGTTTTTCAGCCGCTGTCCGGTAAGCTGAAGTTGCTGCAGGACTGCAGTATTTTATTCGGTGTAAGTTAGAAAATTCAGATAATGTTCTTTGTGAAAGATGTAAACAATCCGTGCTAACTTTATTTTTGTTTTCAAGGAACCAAATTTGTGTTGAGTGGTAGATCGCTAATTGTTTTGAAGGTTTTTTTTTTTTTTCGGTTTAGTTTTTCAGAGATTTTCAGTCCTGTTTATGTGAACAAAAAAAACCTTGCTTACTAGATGCAAACTACAATAAAATGTCAACTTTTTATTCATTCGTTTTTTATTAGTGCCTTTTCTTTTTTCAGATAAAAGAGAGTTGATACCAGAGATCTGTAGGGAAGATAAATGACATTCTCCTTTGTTTTTACAGTTATGTAGAGGATCATATTTTTGGCAGTCAGTAGGCAAACATGTCACAATGATTTTAGCTGCACATTTTAGGGATTATTAGCCAGCTGCAGGTGCACTCGGAAACTCCCGGAAGCCTCAAAGGCCGACTCAGTACAAGAGTTCATCGCTCACAAATTGGAGCACCGACAGAGATGTGAAGAGAGAATTATTCTGACATGTCAGCCAGATGTACGCTTCATGCTAGAGTCATTTTGCTGCCTGGGCGAGATGTCACAATTTCAGCTGCAGTGTTGGTTTTATTATCTTCATCTGTAGTATACCACATTTGCCCACATGAGCAGTTGCTTGGTCATTTGGCTGGTGTCAGGAAATTCCTCTCGGCATTCTTTCGTTGAAAGGGGAACCGGCGGGTTGGGTGAGAGTGACAGTTTGCATGCATATGTGTGTGTTTTTCCTCTGCAAATAATAGAGGGTGCATGTAAAACAACAAAGTTTGTCCTGACAAGCTGGTGTGGGTTCAATATTTGTGTGTGTGTGTGTGTTTGTGTGTCAGGGAGGGAGACTGAGGGTGTGAGAGACGGTGATGCGGTTGAACGTGTTTGATGTACTGTGATAACTCTGTCCGGTATGTGGCTCTCATGGGAACTCCCTACCCTGGGGACACGGGCCAAAAAATTTAAATGGCAGCTTCCATTTTCTTTATTGTACCTTGTTCCACCTTTGTGTCCTTTACTTATATTGTGCCTCACCTCTAGAGAAGAACTGTACCTTATTAGTGCTATAGCTGTTTTTCTCCTCTGCTTTTAGTCATTAGGTTTTCTGTTTTGTTTCTATATTATTGCATAAGTAGATGTGTCGCATTGTGCTACCGCGTTGAGTCAGAAATTATACTTTGGGTTTTTTTTACCGCTTGTGTTTCTGTCCTTGGAATGTCACTTAGCTGGAATTGTTTCTATTCTTTTCAGAGTTTCTTAGCAGTTTAATTTGACTGACAGCTACGCACATTGCTTGCCAGACATGTTTACCTTAAAGTTGGACCCACAATAGGCTTGATGCGATTCTTAATGACCGTGTCGTGAAAGAGAAAAGAGACCAGCATGGTTTCTTTTCTCTAAGGTCTAAGGTCTGGACTCACTGTGGTGAGGTAGGTGGTCCCCGTTGATGTCTTCATAACTACAAGTCCTGTATCCCAAGAAACTATTCATGTGATGTGGACGCTCTAAAAAGTCTAGCAAGTTTGGACAAGCAAGATGGGACTATCAAGCTTCATGTGGTCATATGTAAAGTAAAAGGTGTTGCGTTTTAAACCGATGCAAGATTATTTCCTTATCATGACTCCACGTTTTTTCTCTCTCCATTTATTGCTCCATCCTATCCCCAGTCTTACCACATTTCTCTGTGCTGAAACTGTTGTCTCTTTATCCTAGTTTGTTTGCTTTCTTCATTTCAGAATATCCTCTTCATTTCAGAGTTGAAATCCTGAGCTTTAACTCTGTCCTGTAGAAACTGTCTGAGAAACTTTTGGATTCGATACTCTAACAAAACTGCGGCTAAAAATGTGGTTGCCACACCATTTCTTGTCTTGCCATCTATGTCGCTTTATTGAAACCTATGTTTTATGCAGAACAAAACATGAGAAAATTAGCTAGATTTGGTTGAAACATCAAATCCTGCCAGGCCTGTTTTTACTGCATTGGGACATCTTACCTTTTACATTTAAGGGTCCAATACTCTATTAGCACTCCCCAGAGGTTATATAATTAGTTGTTGAATTCATCAGAAAGGAGGTCATGCTGTCAGTTTCACTTTCAGTTCCAAGTATCGAACATATCAGCAACGTCACTCAGACGTTGCAGAGTGGCTCTTCAGCAACGTCTGCACAGGAAGCCACAACATAAAGGACTGTTATTGTTGGGTAATCTCTGTGATGATGAGTATCAGCTGGATAAACTCTGTAGCAATGGTGCACTAAACGGCATACCTGGTAGTTGAAAGTTGCAGGGCTCATGTCATTGGGTAAAAGTGTTGTTTCACAGTATCATTGTGTTCACGTTGTGAAACAACAATGTAAGCAATCATTTTTCTTTGATACAAAACTGAAAAGCAACAATTGTTCCTGCTACTCCAAAAATAATGTAGCATTACGTTCTACAATGATAATAGTGTTATCCTCTGAAATCTTTATTTTATTGCATATACTTAAACAAAAAACAATCCAGAATAAGCACCTTTGAAATTTAGCATCAGTTTAGTGTCCAGTATATAACCCATTATTGCTGTTCTGCTCTTTCTTGAGGAACACAAGTTTAACAAGCTGGTATTGGCTGGGTATTTGGTCCAGCTGTCTTCTCAAGTAGTTACTCTGCAGTCAGCTGCTTATTGAACATGCTCTTATATTGCCAAACCTAGATACTGAAAATACAGACGTAAAAGATGCTGCTGCAGTTTTTATGCCATGGTTGTTTGAAACCATTAAAAAAAATAAATAAATAAAAAAGTTAAAACAGCAATCGTCTTTAAAGACTTTAGCATTGTTATTTCAGCAAGCTGATTGGCAATGGCAGCAACAAGTGGGGGAGGGTAGGTGCAGTATTAATCAATGCTTCATACAGCTAAAGAAAACTCAAGAATTTTAAAATGTAGAATCAGTGTGACAATACATTTTACAGACTTTGAAATTAACTTTTGAAAGGCCTGTATATATCTTGGCACCAGTGATCAGCATTTGTCGAGACTACTGGCAGAATTGCATGTAGACTATCCAAATTGACCAAACATGCTCTGATTATCTCTCTTGGCTGATGCCAGATAATCACAGTTATGAGTGGTTGTTTGTTTATTAGATCTCAACTACAGATGTCTAGTCACTCCAGCACAGTTCAACAGTCACTCTTTGTATGAATTATTCACACTCAGCTGGCCCCTAGATCGTCATCCATTTTTAATGGTTGCAGTTGCATTCCACTGACTGCAGCTCTCTCTTGACTGATGGAGCCGTTTGACACAATTTATGTCACAAAAGGCTGATAAACGTGCTGGATGCTTGATTGGGATAGCTCATTAAAAATCCCTCCTGAACCTCATCTCCTCAACTTTACGAAGTTTTTTTGTTTGATTACGTGCAATCATTGTACACAATCACTTCTGTTCATTTTTGGAAAGACTCGTAGAAAAGGAGCATTATTAAATGCTTTCATGTATATGTGATGGTTACAAAGTATTCCTGCAAAGAATGAGGATTTTATTTTTTAATCTACTCCGATAATTCAAATTTGTACTTGCAAAGGCTTGCTTGAAACCTGGCTTGCCTTAACTTCAGAGACACAGATATATTCATAATTTAGGAATTCCATCTGGTGTGTATCTCAATATTAACAAATTGTTTGGTATATGTCTTGCAGATTCACTTGAAGAGCTTCAGAGAAAAGAATCTCCAGCTGTCACAGGAGGTGTGAAAACCCCTGGATTAGCGTGCTGCTTGACAAACATGTCAATTCCTTTGGATTCTGCTGCACAAGTGGATTTTGACAAACATGTAGAAAAATTAGGATAAGGACACTAGAGACAAAAGCTACTCTTTAGTGCCTTCGCTGTCATCCTTATGAATTACTGAGTAGAATGTTAGAATAAGACACAAATGAGGAAAAGGTAGACAACAGGGGGAGAAGGTGTGCAATTTAAACCAACTGTAACCTGAATCTCAGATAAAGAACATTTCAGAACAAAAGTGGTGACTGGCTGACCACAGAAAGAGAGAGAGACGGGGACTGACGGAGGAGCAAGGGTTTGGAGGAGGAGGCGAAGGAGGAGGTCTCAAAGGTTTGGAAAAGACCTTTCTCCATGGCTACAGACCCAGGAGAACCCACTGGCACTGAGGACTCATCTGAGAAAGCTGATGGAAAGAAGGAGGAGGAGGACAAGCAGCGGGAGGTCAGGAGAGACCAACAGAGGGAGAGGACACCCAATACCTTTTTGGGCCTCCCCTCCTCCCAGGCTCAAATGGACACTGAGAAAGGAGGAGACGACAGAGGAGGAGGAAATGGAGAAGCTGCCTTTCAGAAGCTTGGAGAGACTCCGGTCCTAATCCCTATGCCTTCAGTTCCTGTCGATACTGGTCAGAAACGGCAGAGACGGGAGAAGCGTTTCTTCAGAAAGAGTGTGGAGATCTGTGATGCGGATGATGAGGTAGGCATGCCTCCTGACGCTCCCCACAGTGCCCCCCACCTGGAGCTGCACTCCACAGATTCAGTCTTTGACAGTGCACAGCAGCAAGGGGCTGCTTCTTCCTGTGTAGCCTTGGGGCATGACCCCTCTCAGGGCCATGAACCAGGAAAAGATGCTCCTCCATCTGCGCCCACCCCGAGTGTGAGAGAGAGGGACCGTGAACAGGAGGAGGAAGCAGAAATGAAGGCAGTAGCCACTTCCCCTGGCGGAAGGTTTCTTAAGTTTGACATTGAACTGGGCAGAGGAGCCTTCAAGACTGTGTACAAAGGCCTTGACACAGAGACCTGGGTGGAAGTGGCTTGGTGTGAACTGCAGGTAAGACGAAGTATTTTCTTGTTAATACAGACTATTCAACTATTCGTCGGGAGGTACAGCCACGCAAGGGGAATGCTAATGACAGGAAGAATGAAAATGGAAAAAGCTGTTCGCATGTGGTTGTTGAAATGTGTAAATTTGAGAAAAATTATTTCTGAATTGGCCCTCACTTTGTGGAGCGAAATTTCTCGTGGAAATCATTATCTCTCTCAGTTGCCTTTAGGTGTGTGCATGCATTTTGTTTTTTTTGTCTTATAGTGTCTCTGTGTAACCCTGTGATGGAACATCAACCTGTGTCGCACTCCACTGTGTCTTGCATAGTGACCACTGGGTGGATGGTTGTTAAAAGGAAGCTCTGACAAAGATGGCTTTTCTGATTGCAATTACAAGTGTTCAGTTTAGGGACGGACAATATGTCAGCACTAACTTTAGTATCAGCAGGTATTAGTAATTTTTTAATCCATCGATATCAACCTGATAAATACAACCTGATTAACAACCAATATTTATTTTCATCTTGTTTTTTTTTTTTTTTTCTGAAGGGGGAGGAATGGATTCTGTAGCATTTGTTTGGTCATGTGACAGTGATGTGCAGCACGGGATTGTGGGGAGACTGACAAAGGCAGAGAGGCCAGTGGGGTGGTCGTTTTTTTTCAGGGTTTCAAAAGAGGAGTGAAATATATATCAGTGACAGCAATATTAGCATCGGCTATTGATATCGGTCCAAATTTTCATATTGGCACATCCCTAGTTCAGTTCCTTGAAAAAGTTCATTCCTATGGCATGATAGGAATAACTTTGTTCTTTACAAAAGTGTGGTGTTCATTGACGTGTACTACATTGAGAAACATTTTGTAATATGTTCAAATCCTAGGATATTGTTTTATAATCTGAGCCTGCTTTAAGCCTCTTTATAACTTCAGCTATCTGCTGCGTTCCTTGTTCCTTGTGATGCTGTTTGTCCCGTTTCACCAATAAACCTCTTTTATGGAATAGCTGTAATTATACTGCAATTAAAACAATTTTCCTTCTAATGAGGTGAAGTTTATATGACAATATTCCGTTATTCCCATAATTAATGCCAACTATGTTAAATGACATGAATTAAATATGTGGTGGGAGATGGACTTTTCATCTTGGCCTCACAAAAGAAAACAGTGTTCTGGTAAGCCGTTTGCCTTGACTGTTTGCTTTGTGAGCAAAATCAGTCATGTGTTTGGTTGGGAGCTAATTCCAAGACAAGAGCCTTGGCTAATCCTTGAGATCAGAGTCTGTCTATTGGACTAACAAGCAGCAGGCATGCCCCTGTATCACCTTTTCTGGTATTACTCTAACACCTACTGAATCAGCATCATGTCAGTAGCAAGCTTCTGGTCTTTCAACATGTCTCCTGACACATAGAACTGCCCAGCTTACAAACATGTTATATTACTGTCAGACTCAATAAGTTGGAATATTATCCCAGTTAGTAAGTTAACTAAGCAAATTATATAGATCAATTATATATTTTTTGAAGGTTTTATTTCTGTTCATGTTGAAGATTTTACTCCTACAGTAAATGAAAGCGCCACATTTAAGATTTAAATATTACATCAGACCCGTAGCAAACGAGCCTCGATGACTGCTTTTCCTAATTTATTGAATATAATTGTATGCTTTCAACTAAACAGTAAAAAAAAACATCTGTGTTTATTAATATTCCTTTGGGTTTTACTTGTGAATGATGTTCAGTATCAGCTGGTAGCTTGTAGCAACATGTTGCCAAACAGGATGCGTAAAAAGATATAACTATAGATCCAATCATCCGTTCATCTGTACCCACTTGTCCTTGCATGGTCGCAAGGGACAAAACCAAAAAACATGTGTTAAAACATTTCAAGCATAATTCATAGATTTGTACCTGTAACTCAACAGCTGGAGGAGAAGTAAAACATGAGTATGAAAAACATAGAGGAGATGGTGAGTAGACAAGTGAGTGTGAAAGTAAGACAGGGAGATGATGAGCCAAATAGAGGATTACCATGGCATCCCTCCCAGAAAGCAGCCATGTAGCGAGGCCTAAGTTATCACATTCAGAGAGACCCTGAACACACTGTTGTGCGCACGCTTAAACACACATTGGAAACAGTCACACGACTATAGACAGACCCAGTTCCCATTCAATGCAACATTCTAGTTTCCCAGAACACATGATCTGTCCTTTTTAGTCTCCCCTGCCAAAGTCTGTAAACAGCTTTAATGTACAGAGGCTTTAAAGTGGACAAAAGTGCTCATAAATAATACCGTTACATGGCTGTAGACGGTCTGTGTTGTAAAACTCAAGCAAATAACTTGTCCTCCTCATAAAAATTTAGAGATGCACCATCAAATAGTTTCTGGCCAATTACAATCTAATTTGAAAAGAAAAGTTGACCAAGTTGTTCTAGCAGCAGCATTGTATGTTTTAATTAAAGCGTCAACACTTTGTGCGATGCAGTTAGGGATATAGAATGAAAGACAACCTTTACAGGAATAACTTGGTAGCACAATAATCACCTTCCTCTTTGACCATAAATTTAGGGAACTAGGGTATTAGCTGTCCAAAAGCAGCTTGAAAAACCTTTCTCATTATTTCACTTTCTTTAGGAAGTTTCACACCTAAAGGGCAGAGCTATATATTTGCACCTGCTGTTTCCTGGATCTGTTTGTATGCAATTTGCACATATATGTACCTTTCTGTGTGAGAGCTCTTGCCATCTAAATCAGTGACAGACAGTCATTGAATTAGTTTGCCTGTCTCTGTCCATTTCTCCTTCTCTGTCCCCCTCCCTTCCTCTGTCTCCTGTTCACTTTTTGTCTGTTTGAGTGAGCATGCGGAGTGATCCAGGGAGTTAATTACAGTGGGTGCCTGTCAGGCTGGAACAAAAACCCTGCACAGGCAGCATAACTCGGGCGGCAGAAACCAGACTGGTTCAACCCAGTCATCCCTGACTGGTCCAGCTAAGCTTAGCACTAGTGCAACAATCAGGACGGAAGTTTAACGGGTGCCGACATAGATATTTGGGAATTTGCAGCATTTGTAGTCCCTTGCAAAAGTATACACACCCGTTGAACCTTTTCACGTTTATTTTGCACTTTACAATCACAACCCTCAGTGTATTTTAGCTTGATTGGGTTTGATATACCAACACAAAGTTCTGGATAACATTGGTCCAGAAAAGTGATGACTAGCTTTAAAAAATATATAAAACATAACCTTAAAATCATGGCTTAAAATCAACACATTTTGTTTTCGATTGCTTCTCTTGACATCCAGTGATTCCATCAGCACTGACAAGCTTCCTTTTTATGGGGTCATTAAAATCCCCCCGTAGTACGATGCTGCCATGCGGTGCAGAGTGCATTTGGGCCAGATAGTTCAGTTTTAGCCTCAGGTAAGACACTGAAAGGCACCGTCCGAACTCAGTCGACACACAGTTCCACACTTTGGAAGAGCCTGCTACGTTACATCACTGGGTGTATAATATTTGAATCCTTTATTTTGGTGTGACAAAGGAAGCCATGTTTCCTTTGATGATTAAACAACAGCTGGGTTAGGCAAAAATAAATAAAATACAATATTGCCATGTGACCAACAACAATAGACGCTAACTCGGATAGATTATTGCTGAAGTGAGCAGACCATATTGGAATTGATCCAATGCAACAGGCCAGACGTAAGTTCATCTCGGTCACTGACAATTGGCAAGGATCCCTAGGGCTGTATTCTTCCATGTAGGCCTTTTATTACTTGGTTAGCAACCGAGATTCAATTGCTAGCCATTGTGTACAGCATGAATCACATAAAAACACCATTAACTGCACGGCCTTCTCTAGAATCAATAAGTCCGAGGTACTTATAATGCCCTAACTAAAGTTTAAGGTAATCCACCAACAAAGTAGGAGTCTTGTCAGTCAGATTTTAATTAAAGTACTATTCCCTTAAGAGTTATAAGAAGAATTATTTCTGATCTTCTGGTTTGTGGTTTTAAACTGAGATGCTGTGTTCTTGAAGGATGCCAGCAAAACTTCGTATACATTAATAGTGTATGAGCCTATTTTTAATCATGAACTTAATATCTTAGATTTTTCTTAATAAAAGACCTGCGGGTGTCTTAGAGCAAAGAATTGTTGGAAGTTTGTAAAGCTGGTTAACAAATGAAGATCTTTAATCCAGCATGCAGACCAGCCCTTACAGAGCAATCAATCTCGTTAGTCAGAGCTGTTGTAGCTTACTGTAACTTAATCCCAGTCCTCCACCACCTTGGATTTTGAAACGCTCACACAGTTACATGTGTGCTGTACTGCAACACATACACTGCAAGATACAGTTGTCACCCAGCTTAATGTGAAAAGAAATGTACCAATATCACCCAGAGGATTGACCCCCTTTGTTGACAGTAATTTTCAGCTAAGACCTTGTTATACATCTGTGACTTCTCCAAATAATCATCAAACCTGAAAGTAATCTCCCTGATATCTGACGCTGATACAGTGTTTGTTAAAATATGCTTTGGTATTCATAACCTGAGCCTCTTAACATTCACCAAAAGCCAAATATTGTCCATTTAGAAGTGTGTTTTATGAGACTTGTTTATAACCTGCAGCTTGACCTTCTGCTCTGCCAGATTTCTGCTCTTAGTCTTACTGTAATGATTTGTGGTTCTGCAATCTGCTGTAGCGTATATAACAACAAAATTGCAAGATTTGTTTGGTCATGAAAATAACAACAGCACCACCCAAAAATATATGGTAGCACACTACAATTAATACGAGCAAAATAATGCGCTGTTGTACCACCTTGACAGTTTAAGAAAGCGGAAACGACACACTTTGTACACTCAGCTATGTCAAGTTAGAACCTTTTTGCCTTCAGAACTTGGAGCAGAAATAATTGCTAAATGGTATACTATTATAAACTCTATTGCCCCCAATTTGCCCCCCTTATTACAACATAATTATTCTCATGCCCTTGCCAAATATTGTAAATCATAATCTAAGGAAAACTTTTAGAAGCATGGAGAGACTAAAAAAGGGGTTTTCTGTTTTATTGCTTGATGAAACTGAACAAAATCAGAAATTTTTTTTTTGATGTTAATCTCCCAGCCACCGATCAGAGCTGATCCTGTAAATAACTGATCAACATTAGTCACTGAGTGATTGATGCATCAGTGCTACATGTAGGGATATTGTGAGGATTTCCTAAGAGCTTTGTATTTGAATGGAATGTTTTCTTGAGCATTACTGTGAACGATTTTCTTCATTAATTAGCAGATATACGACAAAGGCACTTTTCATGAGATGAACGTACAATGAATTCAATTGGCTTTTAATAAAAAAAAATATTGATGCAGATGGCATTACAACACACCTTCCATCCTCCTTTGGAGAGTTTCTCTCAGTTTTTCCCATCTCTTGTTAATTGGTAGCTCTGGCCCTAAATCAAACCCGGTTCAAAGGAGTTTCAGTGGAAAGAAGAAAAACACCTCCTCTGAAATTTCCATCATCAGTTCCATAAGAAAAACACCTGCTCAGAAACCTTCGTTATTAGTTCATTCTTCCCAGTAAATAAGCTAAAGTTTATTCTGTCATAACATTACACACAACTTTAAATCAGCTTGTTTACATTTTTCAATCTAATGCACACTTCTTGCAACACTTTGTTGTGAAATGCATTATGGGTTGATGACATGTAAAATAGGTCAACAGTAATGTGTTTTTATTCCCCTCTGAAGGCTTTTGATGCTGTTTGGGGGGTTTTGTTTCCTGTCGAAGGTTTATAAGAAGAGTTAAGGAAGTTTGTCTTGCACAAAAATAAGCAATGGCAGCAATCTATAAACCCACAGCTGCATTCTCACTACACCTGCCTGGAGGCATTTGACACAATTATCTTGTAGAGTTGACATAAGTTCATAGCTAGCATCTCTTAGTATTATACTTTTGAAAATGTCTTGTGTTAAATACTTTCTCTGCTTATATGCAGCATTACATCTAAGCATCCACCAGTAAACTGCAAATCAAGCCACAGGAAATAGCTTTTTATATTCAGAAGAAAAACAGACAGGACTGCTTGAAACATATTCTTCCACAGAGAACCACATCTGATTGAGATGCATCTTGCTGTGCACATACATATAGACATATATGGTTGAAAATACCGCAACTTAATCTCACTAACCCTTGATAACACACATAGGAGGCAGGCAACAAACCCTCCTTCTGTTCACAGTCATAACAGAACCTTCTGCCTTTTTTTCCTCACATATCTTGCTTCTGAGTAATTATCTTTGCTAAATAATGGTTGTGTTGGAAGGCAGCTATTAAGGGCTCTTTCATACACATTGCTCAATTGATTACAGTTGGCTTGATTAAGAAAATAACATTTCGCTGTCCCAGTAGGATTTACTCATCGTTTGATCATTTGCATTATTTACCAATAGCTAGAGTTACCAGAAATTTTACGAAGGACAAAAATGTTTTTTTTTTATCATCTGTCAAGAGAGGAGCACAAAGAAAATTTCACAACTTTTCATATTTATCATGGTGGAGTGATGAAATGAAAATACAGAAATGGTGACATTACAGAAAAATAATGAAGCAAAACTGACTGGGCTGCATGCATTTCTGTGAACTGGCAATTGTGCTCTTACTCTGAAAACATCTCTTGCATTCTCCATATATGTGGTCTTGACAATATAACGTAAGACGGTTGCAAAATAAAAGGTTTATCTTCCAACAAAAGCATCCAGGCTTGGGTTACATCTCTGAAAATCTGAGAGAAAGTGTTGGTGTCTGAAGGAATCACACTTAAACTTCAGGGTCACAACTCCAAAAGACTGTTCACACTATTCTGTGATTGTCACGTGACTGTATGTTGAGCTGCTGCAGAGTCGGATCCATTGATGGGAGTTCAGCAGGTATAATAATTGGAAACACCTGAGTTACCGCTTCCTAAGGCCTGAAATGCTACATTGCATCAGGGGGCTAATGGTCCTATTCCTCCATTTGCTTGTTCTCTGGGGATTTTAGTCTGGTTTTAGTCTGGATTGCTTAACACTTCTTCATTGACAGGATTGATTTTCTTTACTTCCCCACATTAGGTTGTTAGTTTTGTTGTTTACTGAAAATAAGTATTTATAAATTATATCCTTGATCAAATTTTACCAAGTCAAGATTGACACGAGTGTTAGACTCCAGCCAAAGGAAGCTGAATGTTGAAATTAAATCAAAAGATGCTTTAGAAAGCTTTAGACAAAAGCTTATTGCAATTTTTATGATTGATAGTTACATTCTACACCATAGCTGCTCTTTAAATAGAAGAAAATGTAAAATTTTTTCCTTTTAACTATGTATATTAATCTTTTTTCATTTTCTCATAGAATGGAATAATGCACATGAATCTTGGCATCTCTGGTTGCCACTTTGGGTCAACCAAACAACACGTTTGGTTGTTCCCATTGTACAAGCATTCAAACACACATCGAAATTAGTTTTGGAAGGCTAACATTAAGCTTCCCCAAGTCTCTGACCTCAATCCGATTGAAAATGTATGTTTGATGATTAAAAGCAGGCTCCACGCCAGGAACCCAGCCAGTTTAAATGAGCTCTACCTTTTTTTGATAAAAGGAACGGTCCAATAACCACCCAGAATTACCAGCACCCTGCTTATGGCATCAGCTTGCAAAATGCATTTATTCAAAATTAGGATGGGTGTATTCATGTTTGATCCTCTTAGAACCTCTTGGAGTAAGAGAAAATTTTCAATAAATCCAAGTTTGTGAAACCAAATAATGCTTTTCAAATTAACTGCATGGTGCATCAAGAAAGAAGCTGTTAAAATTCACCATTAATAGCTGAAAATTTGTTCATACCCATTATGAGCGTAAACAAACAAACTCTCTTTTAAAAATATGGTTCTATTTTGTGATGTTAACAAATAAGGAGGCTTGCATAAAGTAAAAACTCGGTTTTTCTGAAGCATTGGTCAGTGTGTGCGTTGGTTTGTGCAGCATTGGCTCGTGTGAATCTGTCTAGACCCAACTAAATAGATTCATGGAGACACTAAATGAACTCATTGTGACCTCTGCTGACCCCGAAGCTGTCTGATGTGACACTCAACGAGACTCAGTAGACGTTGATGAGGCTGTAGTCAGAAACACACAACCAGGTTACCTTGTCTGACTCTGCGCCACACAGTGAGGGAAAGCGATGCTCCATATGAGGAGTGAGACAGAGGACAGAGGCAACAACGGAGGCAGAACTTCCTGTCAAAATCAAGCACACTTTGTTCTCGAACACACTTTTGTTTGCACTTGAGCTAGAAGGGTTTTACACAGATAACATGCTGTTCAAATCAATAAAAAAAAAAAAAAGAAAACCTTTTGGAAAAGGTAGGAACATGCAGAAGTGTGTCTTCAGGGAACACCAGACAGTGATGTGCAGAGAGTGGCTTCTCAAAACGCTCATACTCATTAAACTCGAGGCTGCTTGTGAGATGGATGGAATAAGAAATATTTATTAATAAATGGCTTTCTTCATTTTAAATTGCTATGTATTTCTTTAGAATTACTATGAGCAGCTTAATTTTTTTTTCTAATTAATAGTCTCCTTGGCACGCTTTGCTAGATTTATTGTTATGTCATAACAATAGATTTAAAAGTGCTATGTAATTTGCCTCAGCTTGGGATATTGTTTCATAACCCAACTGTACTTTAAACAACAACTTTCTGCCCCTTGGTCTACATGACGCTGTTTGTTCACTAATGGCCTCAAACAAGCGCCTGTATTTGTACAATTTTTGCTATATAACATACAACGAGACTTAGACGATACTTCATCCTGGTCTATGGCAGAAAATAATAAAATTCATTCAAGTTTGTGGCTACATTGACACAAAGTGAAAAAAAAAGTTATGAATACTATTTGATGCTATCTGTGAGCTGTTGTACTTGTGCTTTTTTTTTTCAATTTGCTCCACAATATAGTTAGTGTTGAAGAAGTATGACTTAATGTTGGACATAATAGTTATACACAGGGCCAAGCATTTTTTCCATCACACCGTAGTTCTATGTTTAAAGGGGAGGGATGAAAGACTGTCTTCCCCAGGAGGATTTCCAGAAAAGGACACTGAACCAGTGCACAGGGAGGGAAGGAACAAATCCAAACACAAAAGCTGCAGGGGCTGCAATGATGAGAACAAATAATATGGATATCAAAGATTTTATTACATGATTATTATTTTTTATTTTCTTGCACATTTCCCCCAATTACCTGCAGGATGCCACCTCTGATTGGTTTTGTTTGAAGCTAACAGCTCGGCATCATTGGCATTGATCAGTGGAAAGCCAGTTTTATGACGACTTCTATTTATGGCCTGTTTGAATGTGACAGGACAATGGCTGCCATCAGAGTTTTTTACTTTAAAATTAGTTCCATTGTGTTGTCTTAAATATTACCTGCTTTTATTTTTCAACACGTTCCTGTTTTAAAGTGTAAATTCATCAGATACCGATCCTATTTTATCAGTGGTCTTACAAAATAATTCAGCAAGAAAAATGACAAATTACATACTCGTATAGTTTGTTTGCTCACATAGCAAAAAATAATACTCGTCCATACAGAGTTTAAAAATATGCAGCAGCTTATAGGAGACATCCAAAATTTCTTCCACTGTGAAAAACTGGATTGTAATTCTGTTTTTTCTTGCATCATCACAATCACAGTTTTGAAAAAAGCGTTTTTGTTTTTTAGGAATATTATTATTATTATTATTATTAGTTTTTTGTCTCTGTATTGCTCCTTATTAACAACATCACAAACAAAGGTGTAAAGAAAAGATTCAAGCTCAGATGGATTATGTAACAATGAAATGATTATTAGAAAATAATATGTTCACTCGAAGTAGTCGCTATGCCTGTGTCTAACGTGTGATTTGTCAGGGGCTACCTCTGTTTCCTAGAATGTTGCATGACTGTGAAATGGATTTCTGCAGCACTGGTTCTTTGTGCCATATTCGCAATGTGGTGCAGCTGCAGCATAAATGTGTTTTTTAAAGCTACAGCTTGGGTGTTGCCTAAGGTTGGTTGCATTTTGCATATTGCTAGCACCACCTAGTGGCATCAGGATTTATTTTACACTCAGAAAACTTCAAGTAGCATTGTAATATTTTAAATTTATGAATGAATTGCTTTTAAATACTCTTTTATGACGGAAGAAAATCAATGGAGCAGTCTTAGTGTTTTTGAACTGCAGTCCTGTAAATAAGCAGCCCATGTGACGACTTTTATGTTTGCATGTACCTTTTCTCTGCAGGACCGTAAGCTGACCAAGGCGGAGCAACAGCGCTTCAAGGAGGAGGCAGAGATGTTGAAAGGTCTTCAACACCCCAACATAGTCCGCTTTTATGATTCCTGGGAATCTGTGCTGCGTGGAAAGAAGTGCATTGTACTGGTCACTGAGCTAATGACATCAGGAACACTTAAAACGTTAGTACAAAATCACCTTTCTGTTAATCAAGTTCAGATCTATTTATTTTAAACGGAACAAGTTTCTATCAGTATAAAACTTCACTTTTAGATGTCTTTGTAATAACAGCAAATATGGTCATCGCAATCATTTTTAAGAGTAATGTGGTTTATGCGTTTCTTTTCAGTAAGTGTTCTTATAGTTATGACAAAAACATAAACATTAAGAAAAATAAATACAGTTTCAGTGTATTTGCACTGTTTTGACCTTTGTGTTCCCAGTCTTGGCCATCGATCACTTTGTTCTTTTGGGTGACAGCATGTATTCTGTGTGCACAGCTACCTTAAGCGCTTCAAGGTGATGAAACCCAAAGTCCTGAGAAGTTGGTGCAGACAAATTCTGAAGGGCCTTCACTTCCTCCACACCAGGACTCCACCGATTGTGCACCGAGACCTCAAGTGTGACAACATTTTCATAACAGGCCCCACAGGGTCAGTTAAGATAGGTGACCTGGGATTGGCCACTCTTATGAGGACCTCCTTTGCAAAAAGTGTCATAGGTAAGATGTATAAGCTGACCAGGCTAAACATTATTACTACTGACAGGTAATGCGGTAAAGTCAGATTACATCTTCATCTTGAGACATTTTAGTAGGTTGGACAAATTATCCTGCAAGTTTATTTTGTCCTGAATGTTGGTTTGTTAAATAGAAGAAATGAGCAGGAATAAAGATTTAAGTATGTTTGACGATTGCATGAAATTATCTCAAAAACTGCTGTCAGTGTAGTGTTTTGTTTTTTTTTTCAATACACTGCAGAAGTCACTAGTTCTTGCCTTGCATTTCCAGTTATATTTTCATGTTGTTGGTTTGGGTCTCATTGCGGTAAATTCCCACTGCTAAAATCCACATTTAAGAGATCAGGGCTAACGATGCTACAGGACTATAATGTGATAAATTTATTGCAACTATTTTTATTTTAAAAATAGGATCATGCAGCCTTGTTGCTTTTATAGCAGATATCTATAAGTTGCAGGGCAGTGGCTCTTTCAGACAAGAGTTGGAGATGACGTCTTGTTTCAAAATACCTGAGTAAGATAAAAACCTCATTATCAGGCCTCTAAAAATCTGGTTGAGATGCTGGAGAGGTAATTCACCAATTTGATTCAAGTGTGTTGGAGAAGTAGCCGGCAGGACAAACTGAGATCAGTCAGTGGTGTCCGTTTGAGATCACTGATTGATTGCATCTGGTATTTATCTTTATGGCCTGTTTTTGATTTAGAGCTGCTTTCTTGCTGTAACAGGAACCCCAGAATTCATGGCTCCAGAGATGTATGAGGAGCACTATGATGAATCGGTGGATGTTTATGCCTTTGGGATGTGTATGCTGGAGATGGCTACTTCAGAATACCCCTATTCTGAATGCCAAAATGCTGCTCAGATCTATCGCAAAGTCACAAGTGTAAGTGCCTTTAATGGATATTTGCTCTCCTGATCACTCTGACGACAAAGATTTTGTTAATAAAAATGTTAATTGATAATATCATCCAAGACATTTAAGCACAGAAGTGACTCTTTGAAATGAAAATCAATAGTTCAAATCTAATATTTTTACATTCATATTTCTGCAGGGTATAAAACCAGCCAGCTTTGATAAAGTCAATGACCCAGAAATCAAGGAAATCATTGAAGGCTGCATTCGTCAGAATAAAAGCCAGAGGTAAGGAGGATTTGGTTTTTATATCCTTAGTCTCTTTTGCACATTTATTTACCGCATTGTTTCTGTTTCCTCCTTGACAGACTCTCTATCAGAGACCTCCTGAATCATGCATTCTTTGCAGAGGATACAGGAGTAAGAGTGGAACTGGCAGAAGAGGACAACGGCGCCCAGGATTGCCTGGCTCTCCGAATTTGGGTCGAAGACCCAAAGAAGTTGAAGGGGAAACACAAGGACAATGAGGCCATTGAGTTCACCTATGACCTGGAGAATGACATTGCTGAGGAAGTAGCTTTGGAAATGGTGAGATATGTAAACAATTTATAAGTGATGATCTAATGGGCTGAAAGAATTTAACCGCAACTTGATGCTACAAAACTTGTATAGTTCTCCAAAAATAAATAGCACTTAGCTAATCTAGTTACTACTTACTTAAAGGGTAAATCTACCTGGAAAGATCACCTCTTGTCTTTTTATCTCCCCCTCTCACTTTTCAAAGGTGAAGTCAGGCTTCTTTCATGAGAGCGATGCAAAGGTGGTGGGAAAATCCATCCGGGATCGAGTGAATCTAATCAAAAAGTCGAGAGAGCGTCGACAGCAGCAGCTTCCTCATCAAGGCTTTGATGACAGAAGGGATTCTACTGTCACCTCTTATGTTTTTTCTTACCCTTCATGCCCATCCTCACTAATGGTTGGGGCAGCTGGACAAACAGGAGGTGGAGAAAGTGGAGCTGGGGGAGTGGTTCAGGAGTCTGAGGAGTTGCCTGAAGTTGACCAGCATGTCATGCAGCAACATATCCTTGGTGCAACAACCCTTAGCTTGCCAGGTAGAGTTGATCAAAAACATGCATTGGTAAAGTTTTCATACGCTTAAAGTGTTTAGACTTTTTGTGACATTGGAACCAAAACAAAAACGAGTCATGTGCTTTCATTGTCAAAGCATATAACTGAAGTGGAATAAAAGTGATAAATTGATTTTAAATTGTTCCCAGGAACACAGCAGACAGTGAGAGATAAAGTTGTGAAGAATTTTAAGGCAGAGTTAGGCTATGATGTCCCAAGGTTTGAATAGCTCATCTTGTACTATTTAATCCATCTTCTGAAAATAGAAAGACTATGGCATAGCAAAAACCTACTAGGATACGTCCATCCATCTAAAGGAGAAACCAAGAAAACCCTGAAAAGAGCTCCAGCTCAAGTGAGAGAATCTGTTGACAGGACAACTTTCCAAAACACAAGAAGTTGCAGTTTCCCAAAATTCTCTGGTCAGATGAGGCCAAAATGAATAGCCAAGACAGGAAAATAATGCTTCACATTATCCTGAACATCATAATTGCACCATCATGCTGTAGAGATGACACAGAGTTGGTAAGAAGATAATTGCAGAAAAGGGTGATACAAACAAATTTCCGGTACCAAATCCATATACATACCAGATTTCTACCATTTTATTTGTAAAAAGCCTTGATATGTCCTTTTCCTTCTACTTCCACTGAGTTTTGTGGATGTGACAACATTTGAAAAACTTCAGAGTACAAATACTTCTGCAAGGCACTGCATCTGTTCTCAAATTTCGAAAAGTAATGTGTGAGTTTTATGGCTTTGTTGAACATTTATATTTTTACTCAGAAATCGAAAGTGTTGGATCTGCCAGCTGTGAGTCATATGCAAGTGGACAGAGCCTGGCACTCTCTCTGCAGGGGGAAACTTATTCCCACTCCCAGATGACTGCTCAGCCATTGCTATCTGTAGGTCTACACTACTAACAACAATAATAGAAATCTGTTCTGAAACAATTGGTCCTTACACATATTCTTGTGATACAGGTCACTGGTGCGCCGGTTGAAACGCAGATACTCTGCACTGACGAGTCTGGAAGTGTTCCAAATCTGCCTCTTGTTCAGAGCGTTAGTATGTCTAACGGGTGCATTCCCAAGACTGAAGGTGGATCTGTTGGCCAGACGTTTCTTCAACCCAGTCTGGTTGTTCCACAGATATCCCCGAGTGTACCGCAACAATATCTTCAGGTGAAAAAGATGATAATATGTCTATATAAATCAAAATCGATATTCACAGGGATGCAATATTAACATTCCTGCTAATGTATGTAAAATGATGACACTGCTCTATTCAGTTGGGTCCTTTCAAATAGCTATTAAATATTAAATAACAACCTAATGGAATCATAACTCTGAGATTGGACATCTTTTATGGCAATAAACAGTGCTTCCCACAGGATGTCAATGATTAGAGATGGTGAGATGCTGGCAATTTGGAAATTTACATCCTTGTGATTAAAAAAACGTGTCTTTAAACTCATGCTTTACTTCCCCACAGTGTAATTTCAGTTTATGATCCAAGCTCTTTATCCACTATAAAATACTGTGGGAAGCACTGTTCTCTAAAGTTAAGTGTGTTTGTTTACTTTCCTTGTCAAAGCTTATTCCTAATCTAGTTTTTGTACTGCTTTCTCCCCTCATCCTTTCCTGCATTCAACTCAAATCCTTGTTCTTTCATTATCGCTGAGTAGTCACAAACATTTCCATCAGATGCATTCCAACCGGTCACTGCTCATGGACCCGTGGTTCCCGCACAGTCAACCATGCCTCCCGTTTCTCCCCAAGCTCCCATTGGTGTTTTCCCCACATCTATGTCTGTCAGTGACCCTGCTGCAATTTCAGGGGCCGCTATGCTCCACACTCAGCTTCCTGCTTCTCCCATGCAGCAGCCTGACATTATTCCCCACTCCACTCCCCAGCAAACACAGTGTTTTGTTATTCCACAGCAGTGCATTATTACACAACAGCCAGACATGGTTTCCCAGACCTCCACCCATCAGCAGCAACCACAACAACCCACATCAGTTGAACATCAACAGATTAATGCAGCTCAGCTGCCTCCAGAAAAGCAGCATCATAGCCTTCCAGCTACAGCTATCCAAAAGCATCATCGCGAGCCGGAGCCGGAGATTTTTGTACAGCAACCTGTCCAAAATGTCCAGTCAACTCCTCAACAGCAAGTGAGGACCACACAAACAAGCATGGAGCCTCAAGCTTTGTCAGTGCCTCGGCCAGGGGAACAACCTCAGGCTTATAAACTGCAACCAGCAGGAGAAACATGCGAGCATACAGTCAGACAATCACAACTACAGCAACAGCTTCAGCAACAGCAATCTCTTTTACAACAGCAGCAACAGCTACTTCAGCAGCAACACCTGTTGCTCCTTGAACAACACCCACTGTATGTCCAGAAGCTTGATCAGCAGCAACAGATGACTCTGCTTCAACAACAGGAGCACCAGACGCACCTGCAACAACAGAAAGTACTGCAGCACAAACAAATCATGGATCAGCAACAAGCTTCTCTATATCAGAAATATGAACAGCAACAGCAAAGTCTTCTGCATCAAGGACAGCCTACACAAGTGCAGCAACCTTCACAACAACAGCAGATACAACAATTATATCAGCAAACAGGGCAGCAGCAGGAAGGAATAACTCAAACAGAAGCAGAACCACAAGAACAAAGTGGACAACAGCAGCAAAACACTACACTGCAGCAACAACTTCAGCAAACACAGCAGAAATGTGAACAAGTACAACAGCTAACCATATTCCAACAGATAGAACAGCAACAAGCATTAATCCAGCACCACTTGCAAAAGCAGTTAATTTTAAAGCAGTCCCAGTTACAACAGGCAGCTCAGCTGCAACAGCAAGAACTGCAACAAGTACAACTTGAACAAAACTTGGAGCATCTTCAGCAGCAAGCTCTGTTGCAAAAGCAGCTTGAAAAACAATTTCAAAATCTCCCCTCAGACAAACAAAGTGCTGAATTTTTACAACAGCAGGCTCAAATGAAGCTTCAAAATCAAGAGAAACAGCAGCAGCAGCAACAAGCTGCCATCATTCAGCATCTGCATCAAGCTGACAAACAAGAACCTATGCCTGCACCTCAAAGCAGCAGTGAGCTGCAGATTCCACCACAATCTGCTAATATGCAACAGATGTGCAACCCCCAGTCTGCACAGCAGTCAGCTAAGCAAGACACTATGGAGCAACAGCAGCAGCTCGGACTTATTCAGCAGCAAGCTTTTGTTCCTCAGCCACAGCACCACACCTCCATGGAAACCCATCAAACAGTTGGTGTTCCTGTGACCATTGAAGCACTACAAGACCAAACTGACCTAATCTCTCAACTACAGGTCCCAGTGACCATACAGACTACCCCCATTCCTGTCCAGACAGCTCCTGTTTTCTTAGGACAGCAAGAACAAAGTCCATTTCACCCCCAGAACCAGGTTCCACCGCAGTTTTTAGTCCAGTCTGTGCCCCAAGTCTCTCAAGCTACAACTGTGGTCAGTGTATCTGCCCCAACAGCCGTGATCCAAGGACAAACGCAAGTCTTGCAGGCACAGCAAATTCCCTTACAGGCTAGTTATCCTGGACCTGTAACTCCTACTCAGGCTCAGGGAACTGCTCCGGCATTTATCCAGACTCAGCCTCAACATACAACTCTTCTACAGCTCCAGCCTGTACATGGCAAAGTCCCAGACGTCAATATTCAGATGATGGGCCAACAAAACCAAACCACTGCCCAACTTTCAGCTGCAGTTGCTTCTCTTCCAAGTCCAGTACAGCATGAGACTTACGTTCAGCAAGGTGCTCTAATGAAGAGTCCCATCCAGCCCAAAATCCAACAAGAAACTCAAGGCCAAATGCCTTGTCAGCTACTTTCTCACCCTGGCCTAATGATCCCACAGTTTGTCTCTCAACCTCCCCACCAAGACCTACCATCTGCGCAGCACAACATGACTCATGCTCCGCAACATCAGGTGCATCAGCAGCCAGTAATGCAGTATCAGCAAATGATTCTGTCTCCAGGCTCGGCTGAGAGTGCTGCAACAACAACTGAGAGTCTCGCTCAATCGGCTGACCCTGTTAGCGCTCATGTTGCTTCTCTTCCAGTGCAAACTGGACAAGCAATAGTTCCAGGACAAGCAGCACTCTATCCAGTTGCTGCAGTCCACCAAGCGTTAATTGGAAGCTCTGCAGACTCTTCCATCATTCAGGCCACCTCTAAGCCATTTAAGCCTCAGCCTGCTGAGCAGCCTCAGCAACAAAATCAAACTCTTTCTCCAGTCCATCAACCCCCAGGAAATTCTGCCGCACCGCTTCAGTTACCAGCGCAGCCCATCCAGCAGCCATCTCTTCCACAACAAACCTTGACAACACTTGACAAAAGTCAGCTTCCTTCTCAGTGCCCTTCACATGTGTTGATACAGTCCTCTGCACAGTCAGGACCGAGTAATGTTTCAGTGCCTCCGTCACCCACTAAGACACTCCCTCTGTATATTCACTTAGTGACAGGGACCCCTTCATCTCCACAGCATCATGCCACGCAGCTTCTCCCAGCCCACACACATACACAAACCTGCATTCAGGCCCAGACACACTCTCAGACACAGACACTGGTTCAAAAACAGACTCATTCTCACACTCAGACAGACCACAAGACATCAGATTCTGAAGAATCTCTTTTGCTTAAAGCTATGTCTGATGCGCAACAACTGCCCCTGAGCCCCTCATGTCCCTCCACAACACTACCATCTGCACTACCCCAACAATCTGTCCCTGCTGCAGAGCTTTCTACATCTTCGCAACTAGCCCAAGTATCTTTACCAGGGCAGGCCAGCTTTGTACCTACCTCTCCTCAGCCTGCCTCTGCACAACGATTGCTTGACTCTAATGCTCCCAAACCCTCCCAAGCCTCGCTGCAAGACTGTGACATTTCCCTGCTGGGCACCGCTCAGGTACATAAAATATGAAACAGAAATAATTTACTGACGTGCTTATCAAATGATTAAAGCTTCTTACTTACTGCAGTATTTAAAACAGTCATTGATTTTACCTCTTCAATTTACACTAACATATTTTGATTCCTGGAAAACAAAGTGTAGCATTTTATGGTGCAGGTCAGACTCATTATTGCCCTATTATGGGGATGCTGTATGTGGATGTATTTTGTTGCAGGATGCTGGACATCAATATATTAGCTTTAATATTAGTCTTTCGATATGTTTTAGTGAAATCTGTTTGTGAGCGCGTCTGTGGAAAGATGTTAAGTCTCTGCTATTATTTTCACCTGGTTTTAAGCCTAGCCCTTTAAAGTTTTCTAAAACCAGCTTTTAAAAATTGATTTGCTCCACGGCACAACCTTAGCCTAATACAATGATCTCAAGTGTCTTTATTTACAGCATCACAAATTGGATTTTCTCTTGGATTTGTTTATTTTCTGCCTTTAGAACAAAGCCCATGTAAGGTGTCGCTAAAGAACATTTTCTTTGGCTTTTTTTCATTAATTGCTTTGTGGTAATGATGGTTAGTTATGTGTGAAGGGTTTTTTGTTTTTTAGTCCAGTACACTACTGGTGTCATCCTTAACTTTCAGGCTGACTTTGTGCAGCTTTAAGTTGGTGGAAACAACGTCTTTTTATTTATTTAAAATTATGTTCTTATACTTCAGAGATTTCCATACGTTTGAGGAGTGTTGAATTCAATATCATATTACTCATACTCCAAATATTTCTTGATTTTCAACTTGTACGGTAATGAAATGGTGTATGGTGATATTTGTGTGTATATTGGATTTTTTTTATGCATTGTGTGTCTATGAATACTTTTCAGGATGAGCCATACCTGGCAAGCGCAGAATGTCATTCCTCAACAGGGTATGTTTTCTCATAAAATAAATTTTTCAGCTAAACATATGTACAAAAGCAGGCCTTTTAATGCATCCATTTTCAAAATACTACAATCAGCGTTAACGTTTCAATATTTATTTATTTTCAATTACTGATCTGGTTTATCTTTCTCTAATATGTATATGAAAATAAAAAAAAATCTTTTTTTATTTTGAGACTGATATCTAACATCCCATCTGTTAACCACAGGTCTGTTTCAGTCAATGGAGAAGACATTCAGCACAATTTGGGAAATGGAAAATCTGAGAAGTCAAAATCTCAGAAAAAAGCTTCCTCTCAGAAACCTGAGAAAAGTTCACATCAGTTTCAACTGAGCATGCTCCAGGTGAAAGACCAAAACAACATCTTTATGACATTAATCACCTTTACCAATTTTTGGTCACATTTCAGTATCTCAGATAATCATACAGTTTTAAACATAGGACAGTTTGAAGGCAGAAAACATTCCAGAGAAAAAAAATGCCCCTTTCATCTTAACCCCCAAGACCTTTGGGGAAATTTTCTTGGCTTAACAAGAAAAAATTAAAAGATGTCCAACCTGTTTTTTTTTCTTTGTCAGAAGAAAAAACATAGTCAAAGCAAACCCTGACCATCATGATAGTATGGTGGTCTGGAGCTGCTTTGCTGCTTCAGGACTTGACTGAATTGCTATATGTGATGGAACCATGACTTCTGCTTTCAAGCATAAAATTCTGAAGGAGAATGTTCAGGCTATGTATTTAAAAAATGATATGCCACCAGGTTCACCAATAACCAAATCAAAAATCAAACAAAATGAAGATTTAAAACGTGGCCTAGTCAAAGTCTTGGGTAACATTTGATATCTTGTGCAAAAAAAGTCTGTACGATATTGTTTGATATTAAAATTTGCTTGTTGTCAATCAGAAACAATAAAACAAAAACATCTATAAGAGAGTAAAGTTCTTGATTAACTGGTATATTATTAATTGTCTTGTCATTCACAGGTGTCAGGGAAGGGAGACAATTTGGTAGAGTGTCAGTTAGAGACTCATAGTAACAAAATGGTGACATTCAAATTTGATATTGAAGGAGATGCTCCTGAAGACATTGCAGATTATATGGTAAAGCTTCTAATGTTTTGAAAATGCTAATACTCACACTTAACTTCACTTCCACAGTTTCTTAACTGCTGTCTGGTTGTATATTTCAGGTGGAGGAAGACTTTGTCCTAGATTTAGAGAAAGAGAAATTTGTGGAGGAGCTTAAATCAATTGTGAAAAAAGCCCAAGAAATTCTTCAGACACATACACAGGTGTGTTTATGTAGAACCAACAATTCGGCCACTGCTGTTTGCCTGATGAATGAATGATAACAAATTTAACTTTGTTTTTTTCTATCAGACTGGATCAACTGACCAGTTACAAGTGAGCACTCCCTCCACCTCTGGTAAGTGTGGAGGGATTTACTTCTTAATTGACAAAAAAAGAGAAAAACATAATCATTTGTATGACTAGTGCACTATCCTTATGGTTTAGTAGTGGAGTCAGTCCCTCAGTCATCACCAGTGGGACGCTGGCGCTTCTTTATCAACCAGACCATTCGTCACAGAGACTCCCTGTCTAACCAAGGTGCAGTCACACCACCACCAACTGTTGAGGCAAAAATCCCACAGTCTCCTCAAAAGGATGAAGGTGAGACAAAATTAGTTGTTGTGGCTTATTAATACGACTGAGAGAATAACAAAAAACTAACTGTATGTTTTCCACTTACTTTAGAAAAATATGCATCCCAGACTTTTGAATCCTTTACTGAAAAGGTTTCTTCCCCCCACCACACCCTCTCCTCTACCTCATCTCCAGCCTCTGCTGTTCCTGTCCCTGGCTCAGCCTCTGTAGCTGATTCTATGGCCTTTGAAACCATCTCTGGACAAGCCTCCACTCCGGTCATTGCCCCTGCAGTTGACCAGATTCCCAATTCTCTTTCAACTACAGCAACCCCAACCCCTGCTAATGTCCCCACCTTGAACGCCACTCCTGCTCTTATGTCTCCCCCAACCTCTGCAGTCACCAGTGTTTGCTCCACTCTAGGTCAGAGTATAGAAGATGCATCAAGGCTGTCAGCAGTTGAAAAGTCTTCAACCTCTTTTCATTCCTCTCCTGTGGCTGCAGTAAGTCAACTTCCCATTGAGGAGCAGCAGACATTTTCCCAAATGGCCACCACAGTGCCACTGCAACCACAGCTGCAGGTACAGCCTACATCACAGCAACAAGCAGCAACGCAACCACAGTTGTTAGCACCGCAGGTTGAACAACAGATCCAGCAGTTAACACCAAAACCACAGCTATCGCAGAGCCATGAAAATCCAGATCAAAGTTTGCTGCAGCAAGAGCAGCCACTGCTGCAGGAACCACAACTGCTGCAAAGGCATACAGGTGTTCAGCAGCAACTTCCTGAGACATTGGTGTTGCCTCAGTCAGTTCAAAGAAAGTTGCTCCAACCATCTGCACAGTCACTACAGATTTTGCAACCATTGCCCCTACAGCAAACCCAGCCACCACAACAGCAACTGTTGCAATATGCTGGACAAATGATTCAGGAGTCTCTGATTCAGCAGCTACCACAGCAAGTTCTGACACCTCAGTCTCTTATATTCTCCCAGCAGCAGGAGCCACACCATCAACAGGTGGTCTTGCAACAGATGATGCAGCAAAAGCAAATGTTGCAACCTCAGCTGCAGCAACAACAGCACAAACTCTTTGTAGGTGTAGGAGCTCAAGGTCAAATGTTGCCCACATCCATAAATCAACAGTTTCTCCAACAGCAGGCACAGCTAAATGTTACCCCTTTACCACAACATCAGATTTCACAACCGAGCCAAGTGCCTGCAGAGCCTGAGCAGCCACAAGCACTGCTTCAACACTCTGAGCAGCAATACGATAGCACTAAAACCTCAGATTCACCTCAGAAGCAGCTGCAGTTTGCGAGTCAGAAGCAGTCCTCTTTACAGATGTCTGAATCAGAGGTCTCTACAGGAGAGACGAGCATCACGGAGGACACAGGCAGCTTTTCTGCCCCTCTTCACCCTTCGTCTGACTCCTCTCTGCCTCCGCTCCATCTCGCCTCGGCTGAACCCCAGCTACCCAGCCTGTCCCTAACAATGACACCATCCCCTGGTCAGCCGTCTTCCGTGGCTGAGTCAGACAGTGAAGGTCCCCCAAAAATTGAATTTGTCGATAACCGTATTAAGACTTTGGATGAAAAGCTGAGGAACTTATTGTATCAGGAGTACAGCAGCGGGGGAACGCTACCTGGAGCCGCCTCTATTTCTACATCGGCTGCCTCTATGTCAGTGGGAGGCGATGAATCCTCTGAGCCCCAGGCACTCCAACGTTTGTCTTGTCACCCACCGGCCACTTCCTCAGACACCTCCCCCCATTCCCCATCCTCAACTACGTCCTCCACCACTCCCCGTTCCTCTTCTACCTCTCCTGATCCAGAGAGAGGTAGAGGGGAATATGAAGCTTTATCAGAAGTCGGAAACCTTGTTCTGTCTGAACCCGTAGAGCAGCAACCCATCCCCTCTGTCCCTTCTGCTTCTGCCTCATCCACCAAGCCCATTTCTTTCTGTGCTCCCAGTAAGGATGGTACTGCTGGATCCCAGCACTTACTTGTATCAGGAGAACCAACTGTACCTGTAAGTAAATACCGAAAGTAATATTTGAATTAGCTGTTTATAATTCACAGTGTAAATGTAACTCCTCTTTAAATGTCTGTGATTACTTGTAAATGTTTAAGTATCTCTCCATCTTTTATGTCTCCCATTCATGCTGCTAGTCTTAATTGTCCTAACTGTTCTAGGCTGTACACCCACACTCTGACACCAGTGCCGTCGGAGATTCATCATGGCCTTTCAGTCAGCAACCGATCTCCCTCCAGCATGGACAGCAGCAGCACAATGCAGGAGGTGGATATTTTGGCCTAAACCTGACATGTCCTAGTATCAGAAATCCGGTTAGCAAGAAATCCTGGACTCGAAAATTCAAAAACTGGGCATGCAAACTGCGCCACTCCGCCAGCTTGTTCAAGAAGCCCAGAGTCCCACAAGGTAGCGTCCTTTTAGGGAGCGAGAGAGCACGGCAAAGGGAGAATGGGTGTTGGGGCATGGAACTAGATCTAACGTCTAGTACTAATTTTAACTTAGCAGATAAAAATTCATAACCTTAAAGAATTAATACAAATTTATGGTAACATATGTTTATGTGTAAAGCTAAATTTGTCAATTCCCTTCTTTTGTATATAGTTCCCATGTAATTTCAGTGTTGACATCACTGCATACATTGTTGTTTGCATTTTGTATGTTCCGATTTTTTTCACTTTATATTTCATTTTCTTAAAAATCTTTCTTTTTGCATGAGGCACTCTGAGGAAAGAACAGTGGAGTGTAGAGATGGGTGGCACAGTTTTAGGAGGAGGTTGACATCAGACATCTGATGCTCTCCAAGTCCAGATGAGCTCTGGAGCTAAGCCCAGCTGTGACTTGTTCCCAGGACGTGTCTTTTCATATGACACTCTGCTTCATTGCCCCAAGCCTCCGGGCACTACCAGCATCCACCTCACCTTCTGACTCAGAATAGACAGCGCATCACGTCATTACACAGATAAGACACAAAGCAGCTAAGCCTACCTTACTCGGAAAAGTTGAGAGAGCTGGTGGAAACATCCTCCAAAAGACTTCCAGACTTAATAAGATCTTAAATATCAACTTAGGGACCTAAAGCAAAATTACATAATAGCTTTTGTAATGAGTTTAAAAAGAAACCCTTACATGCTTTTTCTTTCGCTACTCAAATATGAGCGACTTAGCAAAATGCCAATAAAACAGTCTGACTACTTTTGCAAGTCACTTAATGTGTGATAAGCTTTTATTTAGAATCAGTGTGCATTTTATTTATGGGAAAAGTGAGACTATAATTTAGGATGCAACTATTGCAATATTTTGTCATCCATTACATGACATATTTGGAATTTTGTATAAAACAATCTTTTATATTTATGCTATACATATGTGGTTTGCGGACATTTTTATGAAATTTGAAAAATTCCATTCCAAATTATTTATATATATCTATATATATATATAAAACATCTTACTGATTACTTCAAGTAGTGAAAGATTATTAATTTGTATCAAAGACAAGTATCCAGATTTTAGTGATTGCCTCAACTTCAGTGTCTTGCATAGTTAAAACTTCATGTGAACCAAAGTGAACTTTTTACGCAGGACATGGTTTGAAACTAATCATTGGTATGATGCCCTTTCGGAACTGCAATATAATGCAAGCAGTGCTAGAAAATCTAAAATGAGCTCCAGAACAACTGAGAAATACAAATATTTCAGTAGCTTTATTTAAATACACTTCTAGGTGTTCTACAGAACAATTACATTAGCTTAGCTGTGTAGTACAGACCTACCAGATGACCTACCAGCATCCAGACCTATCTCACACTAAATTAATATCATTCTGAGATGAAGAAACCACGACCCAGAACAGTGGAGCAAGTAAATGTAAACACTGATATTTTTCAGAATCAGCTTTTTATAGTTTTTTTTTTTTTTTATCATTTAAAAAAACAATAATAGGATAAAATACAGGGCTTTCTGATTTTAACAGTCATGCATTTTGTTTTACTTTATATTTTACACAGTATCCATTTATGGAAACAGGGTTATACGTAGAATTTTGTAGGCCTCACACTCACTGCAGGGATTGCGATGGTAGGGTTTCCATAAATCAAAGCTCCATCATTTTGTCTACATGCTCCAGCCATCTTGCATGTTTATGTTTTTATATGTTACTCGTTTAGTAGTAGCTTAGAACCTCTCCTGCAAGAGCACATGCATGAGCACCTTTGTTATGTTCCACACCAGTGACTAATAATGGACCGTTATCTGTAAGTAACACTTGTAACCAACTTCAGCATTTTGTTTAATTTATATTCATTAATATTTTTTTGGCTTGTTTGTGTTTGATACTCTTTTAATGTTTAATTTAAATATTGTGATGGTGATCCATGTCTACACTCTGTTGTAATGCTAACTTGAGTACCCAAAACATTTACTATGCAGTGCCTGGCAAAAATATTAATACTTTTTCACAATCTTCTGTGTATTTCATTGGAATTGACTAACACAAGAAGAAGAATCCCATTGTTTAAAAAAAATGGGGGCAGCATCATTCTGTGGGAAGGCTTTTGTTGTCTCTAAATGTGCAAGGCTGGTAGACATTTTTTATATCCATTTGTAAAAGGTTTTTTCAAAAACTTGTCATAATACTTCAATTAACAATTTTATTCACTTATTTGTGTTCATTTATCACAGTAAATGCCAATAAAGTAGAAGGAGGTTTGTTTTTGTAATGTGACAGAATCAGAAAAAGTCGCAATACTTTTGCCAGGCACTCTTTATCTGAGCCCAGTTCTTAAATGGGATGTTGCACTTTTTGTGATTATAAAGCGAGTACAGATGTGAAACTGAGGGTACACAGTATTTCACATTAGCAACAGTTTTCTTAATTGTCTACAAAAGCTGCATTTTGTTTTTCAGGTTAATGTTCATAGCTTCTTAAATATGATACACAACACACACTGAAAATCTACAATGTTGGCAAGTTGATAACTCAACTTTGTTCATATTTCTCATCTGTGTCTGTCATTATTATTTTTTTTATTTTTTACATTGACTTGTTGTACTCATCACTTTTGATTTGTGATTCTGTGTCCTTATCTTTGTGTCTGCCTGTCCTTTTTTGTTTTTGTTTTCCTCAATTTTTTTTTATCAGAGGGATATTTGTGCAGCGAGGCACTTGAAGATGACAAGATGGAGGCACCATTAAGATCATCTCAGCTGTGCAAAGGTCGATTTCAGGTAGGAGTCGTGCATCCTGACCCTAGCTTCAATATTTTTTTTAGTTTGAACTAATATCTCTTTTGGTTATTAGGTGAATCCAGTTCCCCAGATCTCCCCTCCAAAGGATCTGCCTTCAGGTCAGAGTAGCACTCATAGGAAAGTGGGACGTTTCTCTGTAACGCGGACCGTGACAAAGAAAGAAGACAGACAAACTGACAGCTCACCAGTGTCTCCTGATTTGGGACGCGACAGGAGGAAAACTCAGGCAAAAGAATGGGACAAAGAAGACTGCAAGATGACCCTATCGAAGGGCCACCCTTCTCGCGGTTTTGGGCACAGCCACTCTCCGCTTGGCAGCAGTGATGATGATGATGAGAGTGAGCTGGAAGATGAAGGGCTTAGAAGAGAACTTCAGAAGCTCAGAGAAAAGTAAACAATAACAAATCAACCTGTTCATTTTTTTTTTTTTGTATTTTATTTTTACTCAGTATCAAATAGATTAGCATGTTTTTGTCTTAACATCATCATCTTTTTTTGTAGGCACATCAGAGAGGTTGTTTCCCTTCAAGCTCAGCAGAACAGAGAACTTCAAGAGCTCTACCGACAGCTTCGTTCTCTCAAAGACCAAAGACAAAGTTTACCTGCCTCTCTGTGCCGAACTCCTCCTCTTCCTGCTGCGCTGCCTGTCGTTTCTCCACGCAGGTCCCGGATGGCCAAAGCTAAGCTTCGCTCCCGGCCCCACTCTCACATGGACAACAATGGAGTGCCACACTCTGGTTAGGCGACTGCGAGGCACATTTTCGCCATATATTTTAAAAATGTATTGTTGTCTGACTCTGTCTAACTGCTCCTATGTCTCTTCCAGGGATTCACCAGTCAAGTAGCTTTTCGGGTGGCGAAAAGGGTAGACTCCGCTCTGCAGTGCCTGATAGAAAAGGCAGGTTCAGATTTTAGGGATTTGTCCAGTCTTACTGATGAGTCTGGGGGGAAAAAAAATCCGATTTGATCATTAATGGAAAAAAGAAATAAACCTTAATAATTTGTGTTATTCCAGACTTTCCCTGTTTAAAAGATGTACCTCTGTATCGCTTTTCAATACTCTGTCATCCATCTGTTTGTTAATCCATCCAGTCATCACTCATTACTCATTCATCCATCACTCAATTTGTCCTTGCAAACTTAAAAAATACATACTGTAGAAATGTAAAGCAACCCAACATGTAGGTAGAAGATGCCATTAATCATTTCATCTTTCCACAGATCACAGCCCATCAAGGAAAAGCACATTCACTGATGAACTGCACAAACTTGTTGACAATTGGACAAAGGAGGCAGTAGGTCCTGCTCCAATCAAGCCATCTCTCAATCAAATTAAACAAATTCAGCAGGTACAGGGAGGCTGGAGCCAGTCTGCAGAGGTATGACTAAACACAATAAACTTCATAGATAGGTTTTGCTTCATATTATTGAGTTGATCAATATGGAATATGATTTTGTTTTAGAAAATTAAGTTATCTGTTTACAGCAGTGACAGAAGTATAATGTCTGAACGTTCTCACATTTTGTCACATTGTCAGAACAAACTTTGGTATATTTTATTAGGGTGTTTTTTTTTGTTTGTTTGTTTTTTATAAATTAATACAATGTAATACACAAGTCTAATGTGAAAGGAAACTAATACACTCTCTTGACACACCTTTTACTCCAACCGACTTTTATGATGTTCTACCTTCTGTTGGTCTATTGCAAAAATGCAACGTGGCAAAATGTGTAATACATGAGTGGGAATGGATACTTTTGACAACTTATAGCAAAAATAATAAGACTCTTTCTTAGTATTCATTGATATAACAATTACAGGTGGGCCGACCAGGTTGGTTTCCAGCAGCCCAACTGAACCCCCAAGCACCTTTAGCCTCCGCTCCTTACGCAGGTGGAGGAACCCTGACCACCCTGGCCTCTCCGGTTCCTCCACCCCCACAATCACACATGGGTCAAGTACCGCAGATGCAGCAGAGTTTACACCTCCATCAGCCTCCCTCCCTTCAGCAGATGACCTATCAGCAGTCTCCTATGTGCCAGCAAATGCCACAACCTCGGATGCAAAACACCATACAGTCACAGGTGCAACCCACCATCCTGCTGCCCCAACCGACACCTCAAAGCCAACCGCTGCTGCCTTCCCAAATCCAAATCCCAGTGTCCACGGCCCCGTCGCTGCTGCATGGAGGTGGACCCACCGTACCCACTGACAGCACCCCAGTAAGTGGGGGTGTATTTTGCTCCTGTTCCTCCCCCTCGTCTACCTGTTCTTCATCTTGCTCAACTGCTGCTCTACCTTCCAGTGCCAAAATTCATCCAACAACCCCAACCTCTACTCTTCCTTTGGGACAAAAATGAAACCAAGAGATTTGAGAAATAAATGTGAAGCTCCAAGAGATGGTGATACCCCAGTGATTTGAAACGTAAATCAAATTCATTTTGGAGTGATAATTAAGTGTTATATGTGTGGGTAACTTGTGAGTGAAGTGAATATATGTATTTCAGCGTGGTTCTTAGCCTCCCCTCCTTGTGAGGAAAGGAGGCTCCTGTGAAGCAAAAAATAACAGATTCATATAAAATTCAGCCGCTGGAGTTACGGATGATTGGATGTTGATGTGTAAACGTCTTTAATGTATGGGTGGGTGCATTTATGAGTGTGGCTGCAGTATTTGTTGAATATTTGAGAACATATCACATGATGATGTCCTTGGATAAAAAAAATAAAATAAAAAAAAATAAAAAAAAAATCTTTTTACCTGCAAACCAACTCCGCTGGACCTGGAGCGTCTGAAAGCAGAGACGGCGAGGACAAATGATTTTACTGTGGCAGTATTTTTGGCTCAGTTAGCCAACGCTTACAGTGAAAGAACTATCACGTTTAAAAGTGCAATTAGCAATGGTCATCTGAGTTGATCAGCATGTGTTGTACTAATCAATTTGTCTGAAAACGCATACAACTTTTTTTATAGATACAGTGATTGTTGCCAGATCAATAGATACATTTGAATATGTTTTTTTTTAAAAATAGGTTTGCAGCACAATACATAATGAGGATAAATTAAACAGAAAATTACATAATTAAGCTTGGTCGATCTGTGCGCCTACTCTCATCTCGCCTCAGTCACCATGACGCAATCTAACACATGTAGTGTTGTGTTTCCTACAGCATGTCATTTGTCTTTGTAATAATACGAGTTTAAGATCAGACATCGATTCATTGAAATCGTGTTCAGTAAACGCCTGGAAACTTTCCACTCAATTCTGCAAGACCTCGTGATACGTGCGATTTTACCTGAGTGGAAGCTGCTTCCACCTGCAGTACACACACAATCTCTGTGTAGTTTGGAGCCTAAAAAGGTAAATGTGGCGTCGTAGATACAATCTGACTTCTCCATATCAAGTTAAGCACGGGTCGCGCTAAAGGGAAAAAGAAAAGGTCAAGGTCATACAAACTAGGGAAACCATGCTGAATTAGTTATTCCAATGTTACTTTTGTTGTCGTGGGTGCATGACTGTTTAAAAGAGAGCAAATGGTGAGAGTCGCATTGTGTTCTGTAAAATGAATTGCATCTCTTTTTCTTTCATTGAAAGCAGCTTCTCAGATGTCACTGTGCTCACTCACTGTGTGGAAATGTTTACTCTGCCTGTGTTCTAGGCTTGCCTCCTCAGACGACAGAAAGTAATAAAAGCTATTAGGTCTTAATGGTTGTAAGTGTGATGTTAAATATGGTTGAGAATGCTTCACACTTTGAGTTATTGCAATGCCACATAAAAGTGCGAATTCCCTTCGACGATTTTACACACAAACAACCGCAAGCTTTACTGCATTTTATTTCGATTTTTCTGTTATTTAGAAAGGAGTGAATATTTGTGAAGTGGAAGGAAGTATTGTTTTTCAAAACATTTTCTACAAAATAGGGGAGCATTCACATAAATTAATCCACCCAAGTTAATGCTGCATAGGAACAAGTTTTTCAGCAAAGTTTTGCATATCTGGAGACCAAACTTTTTAGGCCATTCTAATACAAACATTGTCTGATCTAAACTGTTTTAGCTCTGGTTGTGTGTTTCGGATTGTTGTGAAGGTGAACATGCATGTGATTCTCAAGAATGGCGGCTTCCATATTTAACACCTTTTCATTTTCTCATCGACTCTGACCAGCTTTCCTTTCAATGCTGATGAAAAGCTTTCCTCCAGCTTGTTGCCACCATTTTCATATTGGGCATTCCGTGACCAGAGTGTTATAAATGAATCACACATTTTAAATACAAGTTCAGTTTTAATTAGGTCACACCTGGCAATACGTCAGATGTGACTGGAATTTATTTAAGGGGGATAGAGTAAAATGGGCTCTACGCAAATTCATGCCACACTTCAGGTTTTTTATGTTAAAAATATTCTAATTATCTTGTTTTCCTTCCACTTCACAGCTACACACTGCTTGCTCTATCACAAAAAGTGCATGTATACTTCGCTGAATTTTGTGGTTGTAATGTGAGAAAATGTGAGGGGAGTACAAATAGTTTTTGAAGGCACTGCATTTTGTTTGCCATTGATCATTTTAGCCGTGAACTATTGGGTTTTTGGTCCTAATCTTCGAATCGATCAGTAGTGAAAACGTGGAGCTTAAACACATTAAACCTGCAGGACCCTATGTTTTTTTGTTAAACCCATTTCAAGTGTACAACAACTGCAATCAGCATTTGATGTATTACCAGTTTGTTGATTTAATAATACATTTATGCATAGAAATGTTTTCAAATTGGCTATGTGTTTATTAGTTCTCTCTGTAGTCAAAGCAGAATTCGGTTTTCTTGGTTAAAGAGAGATTGCAAGGTTTGGAAGACATGAGATTGCACGAAGTCAATCAAATATAAATAACAAATGGTTTACGGAGGAGTTGTTCATACTAAAGGTTGTGGTTGAGAAACTACATGCTGTAGAGTATAAATTCAAAGGTTTCTTGTATTTTTAGCTTTTTGAGAATTCCTACATTTTTACAAAGATGTAGTGCACTGCTAGTGAAGGTGAGATACTGTGCTGTGATGTCTGATACTAACATGTGTCTAACAACATTTTTTGGGTCATGACAATGACGCCTACTTTGTCTTTATGAGTGTAACCAAATTGTTATCTAAAAGATGCCAATTATTTTTGTATTTTTGGAACAGGATTGTACAAACTGTAAAAAAAAAAATATATTATGCTCATCACTATAAACTCAAAGTTAATGAAAATGAGAAAACATCCCTGTTTTCACGGGGCCTCCATAACTTGGTACATAACATCTTGTCAGGCATGGTGAGGGGTTTTTTCTTATATTTATAGAAAAAATTGGCAATTTCTGACATTTTTCTTCACTGTTGAAAGCTTTGAATTGTACTAAAATAATTGACACCAGCTTTCCTATTGTTCCAGGTAGATTAAAATACACTAAGTAATGCAACAACAATCTTTGGAGTCCCAAAACAACATGGCTATGAAATGACTGATAAAAGTGTATTGGTGGGAAAATGAAATCTAGAGAAATACCAGAAAGTATGTTGCTGATGATTAAGCCTCTGTAAATTGTAACTAATTTGATTGTTGATTTTATTTATGCTTTGTAACTAATCAAAATAAATATTACAAAACCTTCTGTTCCCACATGTTTTCATTTCAAAGAGAGGTACTTGTGGTTTCACAGAATGTCATTCTAACCCAGACACTTCCCATTAAGGCCGTGCAAAGACATTTATGCCTCTTTACAGCGCAATGTCAATTTAAGCTTAGGATCAATGATGAAGGTTTGAAGATTGTTTTCAAATGAGCTCTTTTCATTTATCAAATCAGAAGAAAGCTGTGAAAATAACAGCTTCACAGGAACTGTGAAAATATCAGAACACAGACAGAAAATCAATTTCATATTTTGGGGACATCAATTAAATTTTAGCTTTTGACTACTATGCCTGATACCTAGGACTTTAACACAATTCTTTATGTTTAAACCACAAACTTTGTATTTTCTTAGAATTGTATTGGATATACCAATGCAAAGTGACTGAAGTGAAAGGAATATAGAATGTGGTTTTAATGTTTTATTTCCCAAAACTGAAAAAATGTTGCAGGAATTTGCACTCAATCCCTTTTAATCTGATAATCATAAATTAAATTAAACTTACCAGACTATAGCAATAGAGGCCAGGTGTGTCTAATTGAATCTGAAATATAAATCCAGCTGTGTCGTGAAGGCCTCTGAGCATTGCTAAAACATTAGAGGACAAACGGCATCATAAAGACCAAACAGGTCACAGACAAATGTTGTGAAACAGTTTAAAGCAGAATTACGTTTTGAACAGATATTTGGACATCTCTCAAGGCACTGATCAAATTTACCAAGTCTAGCTCTCCAACTGAAATTTCCAAAACCATGTCTTGTTGACATAATTATACACTGCATTGTCTATTACAATAAATCTCATCCAGCCATCTTTGTGGTTGGAATTTAACAAAACATAAAAAAACCAATATTTTTTGCAAGGTGGTGTACCTTTCTAAGTGCCAAATGAGCTAAAATGGACTGTAGGGAGAAGCAACCATTGTACCTTTTATAATTATTCTGATTTATTTGTTTCTTTATTGGGGCAGTAATAAACTAGGTATCATAATCTTACAGCTCCTCAAAGCTAAAATGATTGTTGGGATTGTTACTTTGTTACTTTTTGTATTTTTTCCCCCACAATAATAAAGTTGCACTACATTTTGTAAGTCCGTGGTATGTGGAAGTGGATTATTCATTAATGAGTATGTTGTTCCTTGTTGATTTTTTGGGTTTCTTTTTTAAGAGCAGCATTTGTAAATACATTTTATGATCCCTCATTTTCATCCCAATAAATTTTAACTTATTAGATTAGATAGCGCCTCATCCCCAGTGGAATTTTTGTAAAGATCAGGGATAAACATCTATTTACATTTTCTGTTTTATTTGTTAAAAATAAATCATCTCAACTGAAGATGATAATGATTGCTAGAATCTCATCTGACAGAGACTAAGTCCTGCTAATAAATCCTTGAAAAAATTACATTTTAAATTAATCAATGCAGCTTGTTATTTTCGACCTTCAAAAAGTTTGTAACTGTAGTTCAAAAAATTATTTACATTTTCAACAGGAATCAGTAGTCAATAAAAAAATAAGCACTATTTAATCTTATTAATTAGACAAATGAGTCATAATAATAAAAAAATACTGAAGTCAAATACATGTGAACACGTTTTATAATTTTGTTACCGTGGTAACGGTTTATTCAGTGTAGTTTTTCTGCCAAAATCAAAATCGTTGTGGTGTTCACAACTTTATTGTTCAACCATTCGTGGACAACGACGAACAACGGTTTGACGTTAACCGCTTTGAAATGGCGTTGAGGCAGTTAAAGGCGCTTTAGTTTTTTTTTTTTTTTTTTTTTGTTATTTTTAACCTCTTGGACACTTCAGCTTCTAAATTCTTGGTCTGGTTCTAACTTCCGAACCTTATCTATATCTATATGCTTTGCACAGTTGTTAAACAAAAATGTATCGCAGAAAAGTGTGAATAATTGACGTTGCATAATAAGGCCGCAGCTAGCTCCGGAGTTGCGTAGAGATTACGGCCGCTCTACAGTGGCTGGCCCTGCCGCAGACCTGCTAGTTGGTGAGTCGCCAGCGCTTAGCGGTAGCTTAGCCAGTGGACGAGGCTTGAAAAGAGCAAGCTCGATAGTCGTATTAGCTTTAACGTGTGTTTTGCAATTAAAAGTGAAACTAAAACAAACTGGGGTTTTTTTTATGTGTAGATATTTATAAATATTCCTGCTAAACCGTTTTTTGATGGGACTAGCGTTAGCATATTCGCTTCTCAAGTCAATGCTCCGGACTGTTTACAAACAGTTAGCTTCCCATACTGCCACCAAGTTTGTTTATTTTTTTTGACGGTATCGTGTCTTACCAGAAGCAAAGTGATTCATGTTAAATTCTGGAAGCAACATCAGTGGCAGCGATTCTATTCATTGCAATTACATTTTAAAGTAGTTTCATGCTGTAACATATCCGCAACTTATTGCTATCCGATTGTGAAAAAAAGGAAAACATGAGTAGTTGTTAAGCTAGCTGAACCAATGCACATTATTTCCTAACTGGAATTACTATTTGACTCTTCTCGGAAACCGGCATGCACAATTCTGTAGTCTTGCACATATTACGAGCGGCTACTGACAGTTCTTTTTTTTTCTTGCTTATTTTTTTGTTATGTTTTAACAGCTTTTTAGGTCATTCCCCGGCTAAACATGACTGTAACAGAAGTCTGGAAATGAAGTGACACAGCCAGAGTTGTTTCCCGTCGCAACCATCATTTTATCAAATAGCTTCTACTGTTTGCATTACATATATATTTTTTATTAAAAATCATTTTGCAAACACAGACTTGATATGGCGTCAGTGCCAGTGTATTGCTTGTGTCGCCTGCCCTATGATGTGACACGCTTCATGATTGAATGCGACATTTGTCAGGACTGGTTTCATGGAAGGTAAGGTTTTTTTGTTGGTGATATCAATCCACAAGTTTCAATATTCAATGTATTGTTTCATGATGTGGTTTTCTACATTGAGTTGTATCTTTAAAAAAAAGAATAATTGAACTCAGTTAATTTAGCCATCCCACTTTGTTTTGTTCTTGTTTCCTGTCCAGCTGTGTTGGTGTGGAAGAGGACAAGGCAGCTGAGATTGACCAATATCATTGCCCTAATTGTCAGGTTACCCATGGACCTTCTGTCAGTAAGTTTCTTTCATGCTTTTGCTGGAGATAATTGGAATTGTAATTTGTTTCACAAAATATAACTGTTCCAAGCCACTGTGGGGAGTCTGGAGTAAGCAATATTACCTATGGAAATATGTTGCTGTTGATAATATTGTGAAAGACATGAACTGTAATGCACCTTTTCTTCCTTTCTCCAACTTTCTTGTGGACATTTCATCAAATCATGACATATTTAGAGATTACCATATCAGCCCGTTCATTATGTTAAACAGACATCTCAGTTAATATTATTTGAGGTTATACACAGAATGCGGTGTACAACCTCAGTGTACAGGCCAGACCTGTAATCATTGTTGCTACTTCATTTTCTTAGTGCGCAAACGACGTGGCGGCAATAAGCAAACAGATGGAAATACAGGCGTAGCAAGAGATCCCAGTAAGCCTGTAAAGACGGGGAGCCCACAGTTTGTCAGGGAGCTTCGTAGCAGAACGTTCCCAAAGTAAGATCTTTGTCTGGTGTTTATGTATTTGCTCCTTTATTTCTGAAGTATCATAGTGTAGTGAACTGTTGAAATATTCAGTTGTCCTGTGCTTTGCAGTGCTGATGAAATCTTGCTGAAACCGTCTGGGGCTCAGCTGACGGTCGACTTTCTGGAAGAGCATTCTTTCAGCGTGCCAGTCTTGGTGTTGAGGCGGGATGGCTTAGGCATGACTCTTCCTCCGTCCTCGTTCAGTGTCTCGGACGTGGAGCATTACATTGGTATGTTTTTGCTAGATTTAGGCACAGCACTACATACTTAAATCTCTTCAGATTTTTTGCATACAGAACTCTTCGGTTACCCATCTGCTCTTTTCATTTTGCTTCAAATAAGTCAGTTATTATTGTAATATTGAGTATGCAGACATGATGGAGGTTCAAGGAGTATGATGAAAATGCAGTTTTTACCAGTTAACATATGTTTTAAATATTTTTAAAAGTAGTCAGTAGTTGGTCAGCGAAATCATATTTTTGTTCCTCTGTAATGTTGCCTTCGGTTCCTTGTTCTAAATGCTCTAAAATCTCTTAAATTGAAGGTGCAGATAAAGAGATTGATGTTATTGATGTGTCTCGTCAATGCGACCTGAAGATGCGACTGGGGGACTTTGTTGAATACTACAACAGCACCAATAGGGACAGAGTACTCAATGTGATCAGCCTGGAGTTCTCTGAAACTAGGTACCAGCAAGAAGTGGCAAATTAAGAGTACCTGGTTTCATTCGCTGTCCTTTAATTGATATGTTTGGAAATTGATATAGGCTCTCAAATTTGGTGGAGACTCCCAAGATTGTGAGAAAACTTTCATGGGTGGAGAACCTCTGGCCTGAAGAGTCTGTTTTTGAACGGCCAAACGTGCAGAAGTACTGCCTGATGGGAGTAAAGGACAGCTACACAGACTTTCACATTGACTTTGGTGGCACTTCAGTATGGTACCATGTCCTGAGGGTGAGATGTCATATTTTTATGTGTTTTTGAGAAGTTTAGCCTCTTTTTGTGTGACGTGTTTATAACGAAACAAACATTCTTTCCATTTTCACTCAGGGCGAGAAAATCTTCTACCTAATTTCTCCCACCCCAGCCAACCTGGCACTTTTTGAGCGTTGGAGTTCCTCATCTAACCAGAATGAGATGTTCTTTGGGGATCAGGTTGACATGTGTTACAAGTGTTCTGTCAAGCAAGGAAACACACTGTTCATACCAACAGGTATTACTGTTATGTATCAGAAAAGGGTTTTTGCACTGCAGTCAAATATTCTACATTTAATGTGACTTATGTCTGCTGAGAACCACTTCTGTACTTAACTGTGTCAGTATCCTGCATACAGCTAAAATGATAAGCAGCCAATTTCTAAAACCAATGTGACTTAATGTGGGCCAAGTTTAGGTTAGTAAACATTAATCGTATCTATTTTGCAGGATGGATTCATGCTGTGCTGACTCCTGTGGACTGCTTGGCATTTGGTGGAAACTTTCTGCACAGTCTCAACATTGACATGCAGCTTCGGTCAGTTTTCTAATAACTCTTCAGTACTGTATTTTAATTTTGGATTCGGTGATTTACATCATGAATGATTGAATGATTTGATTGTGTAGGACTCTCACAATGATACATTTGCTGGACAATAAATTGTCCCAGAGGTTTTTACGATAAATGTTAATATTGTTGTTCAAGGTCCATTTTCAAGTAATATAATTACATAAATATGCAAGGACACATTCATTCTCAATTATCAATCCTAATGAACATTTAACACTGGAACTGCAAGACATTTAAAAACCCCCAAATAAATAAACAGAAGCCACAAATAAAACTAATTCTAAAGACTGCATAGCAAAATGTTTCTTCAATAAAAGGGCTGATTGAGACTAAGGTACCAGACTCAAGATTTTGATAGCAGGAGAAAGGAAAAAAGAGAAAAACAAAAAATCATGCAGATGGAAATTATTGAGTTTATTTTAATTTACACTGACTTATTGCTTATTGCGATAGCCCTAATTTTGAGTTTTAAAACAGTCACGATCATGACTTTCTAACTATTAAAAGTTAAATAAATTAAGAAGTGAAGCATTGTGAAAAATTTTGAGTATTTTTCACACTGTATCAACCAAGACAATTGGGACTTTTGTCTCAGATAAAAAGTTATATTTTTAGAACTTTCTTTAATTCAGCGTGACCAAGACCTACAAACCTGGTACAGTTCTGTCAGGAGGACTGAGCCAAAAAGTTTGTGGAAGGAGATTCAAAACATTTAACTCAAGCTCTACAGCTTGAAATGGCATTCTTGAATGGCATTCAAAGTTATTTTCTAAGAAAATAACTTTAAATGTCAGACTTGAAAGAAAGGAAAAAAAATCTTGATTATTACTGACTTTTAGCAAACATAAGTAATTTTAGTAATTCTAACAGACCTTAAGCAGGAATAGTTTTAGCTGCCTTTTTATGAAGGATATTTTTATTTTTAAGTTATTTGTGTGAAAATTTCGATTTAACTGTTTTTCAGTCGGTAGCAACAAAGCGACAATTACTCAACTTTAATTCCTGAAGCTCCACAGACATCGACATGTACAAGATGGGCCAAATAAATTGCTGTTTTAGTTGGATTTAAGCTTCCGTTTGTTGGTTAACACCCTGAACCTCTTCGTGCCTACCTGAGACATTACCTCATTCAGTGTTTAGGAGTTTTAAATGGAAAGAAAGTCGAATGAGGAAGTTGTCCTGTTTTTTTTTTGTTTGTTTGTTTGTTTGTTTCCCCCCCGCTCCCCTCCTGGTCTCCAGTTGTAAGCAGCAGTTTAATTATCAACCAAGTCAATGCCAGTCTCTGGGAAGCCAGCAAGCTGAATTTGATCTTTTTTGCCGTGCCAGTACATAAGACGTGTTGGAAACATTTAAACAAGGCCAGCTAATTATCTACACAGAGGTATTACTGCTGTAATCCCTGACCTCCAACATACGCTTTCGGTCATTTTAGGGCATACGAAATAGAGAAGAGACTGAGCACAGCCGACTTGTTCAAATTCCCCAACTTTGAGACTGTGTGTTGGTATGTTGGGAAGCACCTTCTTGACATCTTTAGAGGTGAGAAATTTCAATATGTATTTAATCACTTTAAGGTTTTTTTTTTTTTTTTATGTCAATTTCTCTAGTGTAACTTTTTCTGTCCTCCAACAGGGTTGAGAGAAAATCGCAGACACCCTGCCAGCTATCTTGTTCATGGAGCTAAGGCCCTGAACAATGCTTTCCGCACCTGGACTCGCAAAGAGGTAGATTTATACTCATAGTTTTTGCTTAGATTCCTAAAGTTAGCGGATCAGAATATCAGCAGTAATATTGATGTTAGTTTAATGTCTTTAAGTAAATATAGACCTAAATTAGTTTGAGTGACAAACATTCTTTAAACTTATTAATTTATCTTGTTTTGTGTACAAATGAGAAGTTTTGGTTTTTTGTGTTCAGTTCTGAAAGTCATTAGTCCAGAATATTTTGGAGAGGCTTGTTCATGTTTTATCTTTAAATTGAACTGAAATCTTCTGATCAAATATTGTTTAAGATTACTGATGATGATATTCTGCACTCAGGCCTTAGCTGAGCATGAAATGGAGATACCAGAGACCATCAACACCCAGACATTGATAAAAGACCTTGCAAAGGAGATCCGTCTGGTTGAGGTGATTGTTTTTTTTTTTTTAGTCTATATTTCTATTTGAAAATATTATTCACATACCTTTTTTTTATGTTTAGTAATAAATTGACCTTTTTTTCCATCAGGATATATTTCAGCAGAACATTGGTCGCACAGGACCTCAGTTTCCTGGTGCTCCACTCTCCAAAGCCCCGCTGAGCGCCGCCCAGAACTCCGGACGCCCCCCTGGAAAAAAGAAAGGGCCCAAGCCTAAGGAGGTGCTGGGAGGGTTTGGGCCCACAGGAACCAAAAAGAAAAGTCAGAAAGGGCTTCTTAAGGCAGAAGCAGGAGAACTCGAGCTCATTGAGATCCATGCCAAACATACCCTAAAGAAATTTCAGCCTGGCAAATCCAAGCACAAGAACAAGGTGTGCACTTTTTCCTCTATTTATTTTAGCTCTTATGTTAACATTTCTAAAGGTTTTCCTGTTGTTCCTGATTTCTTTTTATAGCAGCTGGAGCTGCCATTGGAGGAGTTTGAAGGGAAGATGAATAAAAACAAACTTAAACTTGTCTTGACAAATGGCAAAATCCAAGGGTGAGCGTTAATACTCCTTTAAATGTTCAAGATTTTGTACATTCTGAATTTTAATTATTTTTTTTATGCCTGTTATTTATTTAATTACTTAGTAAGAAAGATGGCAGCAGTAATGGTGCAGGAAGTGCTGCGAGCTACAAACACCTAGCCGCAGAGGGATCCAGTCTTTCTGACCTGGAGTCTGAGGATGAGTTGCAGATCGATGAGACTCCTCCTCCTCGACGCAAGCCTGCTGGACCAAACAAGAAAAAGAAACTAAGTGGCAAGTATTTGCTTGAAAGCAAACCAAACAATTCAGTTTTGTGGTTTCAAAGAAATGTAGACTAACAGAACAGAAACATCCATTCAGGTTTACCAAGGAAGCTGCCCAGAGCCAAACCTTGTTCTGACCCTAATCGCATCAGGGAGCCAGGAGAGGTAGACTTTGACATCGAGGTGAGATTTTTAGGGGATTTTTTTTTTTTTTTTTTTAAAGGAAAAAAAAAAAATTTTTAAAATAATAACTTTAATAAAAAAAAAAAAAAAAAAAACAACACAAAATCACAGCAATTACACAAACATGAAGCCAAAGATGTACAAAGTTGTGCAGAAAATCAACAGTTGCTTCTTCTGTTAATGAAGTGATATAACATTATTGTAACTGATTATTACAATTACAACAATGCTGTCTATAATATTTGATTCTTCATGCTTTTGCAAGGGGAAATATTTTATTTTGATGTTGGCTAAAGAAAAGCATAAACTTCTCCTGTCTGTAAAGCACATCAACATCTGGAGAGAGATATAGCTCTTACTTTTATGCTTCATACATTTGGGATAAAAAACTGGTTGAATTTCTCCAGCATCTCATTAAAAAGATAGAAAATGAATAGATCTTTTTAATCTATGTTATAATTATTATAATTTTTTTGAATAAGAGCTGTTTAGATTTTATTATAGAAATAGTTTGATTTAGAGTTGTTACATTTTGAAGAAAACCTGAAACTCAGATTTATTGTAGTTATTTACTTTATCACAAGTTTACCATTTTCTCCTCTTTGAGCTAAATTTTATTGCCTAATTATAAGACAAAGTAATTTATCTTTTCACCAATGTGATGGTTTCAATAGTATGGTTTTAATTCAAAAATAATTTATGTATCCTAAAGGGAAGTTTAAATTTTAAAAGAAATAAAATCATTTTTATTTGGAGTTTTGCTTACACTGGCAGTATTGCATTTTGCTGTTAAAGTGCTTTTTGCTGTTTTTTTTTTTTTTTTTATATATTAATGGCAGTTTTCTCATTGTGTGTTTTTATTCAGGAGGACTATACAACCGATGAAGAGACGCTGGCAGCTCACGGGGTGAAAGGTGGTGCGGGGGGCATCCTGGACTTATTGAAAGCCAGCAAACAGGTGGCAGGATTAGACTCTGCAGCTCTCGGGTTTGTTTTCTTGATCTTTGATTGGTTTATTAAAATTGGTGTCAAGGATAACCTTTTTTTTTTTTTTTTTTTTTTTTTTTTATTATTTTTAGACAGTTTTAGAATTCTTTTTATAGTCTAAAAATGTGGTTATGTTTTTGTTAGAGAGTAATATTTTTGCTAAGAAAAGCAAGTGAAATTTTATTTTATGCTTTTCTTTTATCATAGTTCAGAAATTACATGAAATTTTGAAAAACTTAATGTACACATGGTGGGTTTTTCCATATTGTGCTTTAGGAAATTTATTATCAGAATATTTGTTATTAAAAGGATTTACAACACAAAAATGCTATATTATCAGATAATATTGCACTTAATATACTTTAGTATACTTTTTTTTTTTTTTTAATTATAGAGCTCCACTTGTTATTGATTATGTTTCTTTCTGTTTAGCGAGGAAGCACCAGCCTCGCCCAGCACCCGGGACGCCATCCAGGGCATGCTCTCCATGGCCAACCCTCCTTCCTCCTCCTCCTCTTCTTCCTCTTCCTCTCCCTTATCGATCTCTGGAGGCTTGACGGAGGGATTAGCAGCCGTCAAGGAAAAGGGCGGGAGAACTGTGTGGGTGACGGGGGGAATCAAGAAGACTGCAAATCCTGAGAAAAAAGCAGTGATTCAGCGGCCTGGTAAAAGAACAATCAAAAGGCCGGCCCGTCACATCAGTGACGAAGACAGTCCAGATGAGCAAGAAACCCTGGGAACTTGTTTTAAGGATTCAGATTATGGTGAGAACTGTAACGCGTTGTCAAAACCGATCAAAGCATGAAAGTGTCCTGCATTTAGTCAAAGTTAAGACATGTTAATTCTCTTTAAGTTTACCCTTCTTTGGAGTCTGACGAGGAAGATCATATCAATAAGACGAAGATGAAAAGGAAAAAAAACTGGGATGACACACCCTGGAGCCCGAAAGGTATCTCCTTTTAAAATGGCCGAGGTGCCAGTCAGATTTTCTTCTAAGCTGGCAAATATCTGATGAGTTGCTTTTACTTACAGCAAGGGTGATGCCCACACTTCCTAAACAAGATCGACCAGCCAGGGAAGGGGCTAGAGTGGCTTCTGTAGAAACTGGACTCGCAGCAGCTGCTGCCAAGTTGGCACAACAAGTGAGTTGTTACAGAAAGATGTCACGTTCACAAATGTGCCGTATTGACAAGATAAAGAGTCATGTTTCTTTCTGGTTGTGATTCAGGAGCAGCAGAAACCTGCTAAAAGGAAGTACACTAAAAAGCAGCGTCCTCCTGCTCCCGTTGCCAGTCCTCCCCCAGCGCAGGCTGAGCCCGCCCCCGCCTCCCCAACACCTGCTCCAGAGTCAGCAGCAGATGCCAGCCCAGACAGGAGGATGGATTATTTCTCTGCCAGTCTGTTAGACCATGAATACACAGCAGGGCCAGGACCTTTCGGCCCTGGGGGCCCGAGGGGCAGTGGAGCCATGGCCCCCGGTGTGTTCCTCTCTTCGCGACGACCTTCCATGTCGCCTCAGAACAGCAGCTCCCATGCTGGTTTATCTCCTGCAGGTTTAGCCAGCCAAGGAATAACAGGGATCGGTCAAGGTAGGCACAAATATGACCACGTTTGCTGCAATGTTTTCACTTCTTATATCTTTATTTATATATTTATTTGTTTATTTTTTTTATTTTTTTTGCTTTTCTTCAGGTAAACGGCCAAAGAAAGGTCTTGCAACTGCAAAACAGAGACTTGGAAAAATCCTAAAGATTCACCGCAACGGAAAGCTTCTCTTGTGAGAGACGCTTGTTGTTTGTGGCTGATGACATTAACAATGAAGATGAGACCTCTGAAGTTGGTCTGAAGAAACTCGAGATAGTTATCTATATTTTGTACTCTTAACCGTTTCCACTTGTTATCAACTGTCGTCATATCTTGCCCTTCACCAGTTTTCTGCCCGACTCCACTTACCTATATCTGCGTCAAGGTATTTCCAGAGGCACGTCTGATTTGAAGTGAAATCGCTGTAATTTGCTGGAAGCACTCTTTATGTGGCAGATTATTTTTACGACCACATATTTGATACTGACGATAGGAATTTTTTTCTAATAATTTGAAGGCAAGTTTACACTGATTTTTCATAAAAAAATTTCCAAAAGAGAGTTGTTTTCTTGTTAGTTATATTTACAGGTTGTATTTAGGCAAGATTTTTAAAAGGGAAAGTTCATTCAAGCGCAGACATTTAAACAGTTTGTAGTTTTAGCGTTGTATTTAGCTGTTCTATCTCAGTTTTATTTGTAAGCAATTCCCTTTTTTTCCACTCTGCAAAACGTACAAACCCTCTATTGAAACAGTCCCACGATTATACATATTATAATTTTGAAGCTTTTAACATCATCTCAAAAGTTCTCACCGATCCCCATTCTATGACAACTATCATTTAATTTTATTTATTATTTTATTTATTAACCAAGGCAGAATTTCTTAACTTCTTAGCCTGTTTTAATGTAGCATGTTTTTGTCACTGTTTTCTTTTTTGATTCAGTATGATTATGTTAAATATCCTTAAAATGTGTAGAAAAAAACTTTCCACTGCTCTTTTAGCTTTTTTTTTTTTTTTTTTTTTTAGATTTAAATTTGACAATGTAAATATTTGTATGATTTGTAATTTATATAGCTAAATTAAAAAAACAACAACAAAAAAAGAGTAGCTTCCTGCATGTTGCCGTAGTTTGCGCACCAAGTTTTGGCAGCTTTCTTTGGTCAGATGTAGAGATGTTTTCACAGAATGTACTTGTCATAAGATGTTGGAGGTGTAGATTTAAGAGTAAAAATATTGTGAAGTTGCGGGATATGAATTATATGTAAATATATGTTGTAATTTAAGTTCTTTTGTAGTTTGAAAACTTTCAAATTTTTCGTAACAACCTGTACATGATACATTGTTGGGGAAACATGATAGTTCTTTTTTATATTTGTATGCATTAACTGTCATTATGTTCATGTTGTCTTGTTAGTGTAATTAGATCTGTGCTTAAAAAGATGCTCTTGAGAAATTTCATCCATTTAGTTTTATATTGTTTATATTCCCTCTGTGAGTGCTGTGTCTTTTATTTTTCATTGTTTTAATATGACCTGGACAAGATCAAAGTTCATTTTCACAATTTATTTCAGGCACACCTTTATTCAAAAAAAAGAAGAAAAGACATTGATTTCTTTTTTCTTTTTTTTTTCTTTTTTTTGGTACATCAATAGTTTTTTGTTCACTATTCTTACGCATACTGGAAATTTCTGTTTTCCTGACATTTGAAAAAAAAAAGGGATTTAGGTATTTTTCTGCTATACACAATGAATATTTTGTTGTAATAAACACATCTACTCATAAAACCATTGTTTCATGACAGTTTATTTTTATTATTTGTCCTGCTGTTAAGATTGAAGGATTTGTTAGCAGTTTTTCCTCACTTGTCCACTAAAAGAGTTTGTGGTAAGCGAAATAAAGAAGGTAGCAAAGAACTGCAGGTTATTTGAGGCAGGTGCAAATAAATATTAAATTGAAAAACAACTTAGTGCTTTAAAATGGAAAAAATACTTTTTCATTTTTATGTTTAATAAATTCAATATCTGGTTACAAAAAAGGAAATATCCTCATACATAAACAAGAACATACAAAAACATCAAAAGTTTTGATGAGATCAAGCATTTGAAAGTATAAAATTATTGTATACACGTTATGTTCTCAGCTAAGCACCTTTTCCCCCTTCTATCTGTTTTTTTTTTCCAGAAGTCAAATGAAGAGTCAGCTGGAGAGATTGAAAGAGCCTTGAATGCTCAGATATGTTTTGACTGGCTCACAAGTCTTGAAGGGCTTTATGGGACTCTGTAGCACCTCATGAGCCCCTCCATGGAAACATCCTGTCTTGTTTAGACACACAGAGGGCTCACCCATCAGTCCTGAACAATTACGGACCTGTTCCCTTGGCGTCCCGCATCGTCGACGTGTCCTGTTGACCCACCTGCCTAAGCATAAGCGCATATCAGGACCGGCTGCAATTGTTGTGGAGCTGAAGATCCCATCTTCACATTCTTCAACAGACCTAGTATCATTCATTGATTTCTTCAGTGAATTTAACCCAATTCAACTTGATTTGCTTTGTCAGAAACTCCACACGACAGGTGAATCCCAACTACGTACCTGACTAGATGATCACAGTTTATTATACTGAAGGTTTGTGTTTCTAACCAGATGGTGAGCAGCACAGGGAACTACAGTATACTTTCATCATTGTTTATCACTCTGCACACCTCAGACATCCAGGGCAAGACAGAATCATATCATCTGACAAAATACTCAGATGACTCTGCAGCTACAGAAAGAGAAATGACAAACATGGAAGAAATAGGCTTTGGGTGAACACGAACATGAAACAGAGAGGCTGTGTGCAAGAAGGAACAGGGCAAACTGTGCTTTTTGAAGAAGCTCAGGTTCCTCAAACTGTTGCAGATATTCTACAAGACTGTTGTTGACGGTACTACCTCTTTTGCTGTTATCTGTCGAGGTAGCGGCATTGGAGTGTAAAAAACAAAGCTGAACAAATTGATAAAGAATGCTGGCTCTGTTCTCCGAAGTGCTTTGGAGAGGATTTTGCAAAATAGATTTTTCATTACAGAAAGAATATAATGTCACTTAAGTGCATTCCCTTCACAAGCTGACATTGCAATAAGAATTCTTCAGATCTGCTTTCATACAGCTCAATGCAGGCTATTCTTCCTCCCCATGCTCATATCTACAATAACTATAAAAAAAACTTTAATTTCCCTATGGAATTGATCAAGTATTTCTGAACACATCTGGATTTAAATTGAATTCCTATAAAAGTGTCTTATTCTAGGAAGCTTAGCGAGCTTCCATTTTTGACTATGCTCTTTGTTTAGGGGATTTTTCTCTGTGCTTTCGGTTTTGCAATATATCATGAGCCTGAGACTGGCAGCGATGGTAAATAAGTAACCTGCTTTTCTTCTTCCAAATGAAACGATTGTTTCATAACAACAATCACCAGGGAGTGCCCTGGGTCAACGCCAGCAGCAGGTGTTCTCGCGAGATCCGAACTATCCTACCACATTCTCGTGCAAGATGGAGAAGTGGATGTAACACGCATTTCGAGGTAAGCAGAAAGTCTTATTCCGTATTAGCAGTGCCGACATGAATTTCTGCTATCTCCAGTCACACCTGTTCCCCGCTCTGTAGCAGCCGTTGTTTATGAATCACCCGTCAATGAATCACACTGCAGAAACGAGCCTGTGCTAAAGAGTGGAGAATGCATCCTTTGCTGTGCATACCGCCATGATCTGACGGATGGAGCATTGTGCGCAGCCCTCGGTGCTAGCCTGTTAGCTTCCCGAAGCTCTCAAACATACCCACCGCTCACACCAACACTGACGTTTTCTGCGTATAGGTACGTGGGCAGGCTCTGAAAGTCAAAGCCCAGTCATAGATTATTTGGCATTAATTGTCGTTGGTAATTGCAGTGTAATTGCTAAACGCTAAAATGTGTATCGAGCCCGGAACTTGACTTTTCGCTGTTTGCTAACGTTAGCCTTCCAGGCTGAATGAAGCCGAACTCTGCTAACATTAGCGCCTACCGCAGTTTAAACTGCGTAGGTAGCAACCCGAAAACTCTTGTTATGTAGGTCAGTGTTAGCGAAACTATTCAAATAAACTTCGAGTCGTTTCTATACTGTTAATACTCAGCGTGTTCCTTTAACTTTCTTGTTTTTCTTTCGTGTAGGATTTATTGGTCTGAGTTTGTGTATGCCGTCAGTTTGCTAATAACTAATGGTGCAAGGTGTTTTCCACGTTCACACTGAAACGGTCAGCTCCAGTGTCCAGGTTTGGACTGGAGATCTGACAGAACAAGTGGCAGTAGCAAAGTTGGAACAGCAGGTTTGTTATTGTAAACTAGATTCATAAATCTCGGATTAGTGGGACCTGTTCACCTGCCTGGTCGCATCAGTCAGTGACGTGACACGGGTCCATGCCTCGAGGCATGTGACTGTTAACAGGAGAAAATCGAGAAATTGGTTGAAAATATCGTTTGTAGATATTCTGACTGTGTCCCGCTTAGGCCGTGCAATATGTTTCTATATAGAAGAGGTTGTTCTTATTTTGTTTACGCATAAAATGACCAGATTTCTGGTGAGTTTGGGTTAGCCAGAAAAAGAAACTGAAAACTCATGTTGCAAATTCATGCCTAAATGAAACTCCCCTACCTCAAAGTGTCAAATGTTGAAGCAAATCAGACACACCAGCTGGCCCTTAAGCCAAGCCAGCCAAGAATGGGTGATGTAACCGTGTCTGAATATCTGTTGGAAGTTTGCAGTTTGGTATCAGAACATGACTCTATCCTCTCGGTTGTTTTTAAACATGTCAAATTCCTCTTTTGACTGATGGTCCCTTGATCTAACTGGTCTTGCCTTATTGCAAAACCTCACTTGAGCTGCTAAAAGCAGACTACACGGATCCGCAGTAATTGCGAGATGTTGCTGTGTAAATATTTCCCAAAAATCTGAGGAATGTTTCCAGCACCTTGTTGGATCTGTTCAAATTAGAAGGGAGCCTTAAAGTAGCAATTCAAATTGCCTTTAAATTCTGCTAAGGCATATTTCAATTACTGACCATTGAAGTGACATGAAAACTTGAAAACCCATTGTCTAGTCCTATATTCTATGTTCTTCCATAAAATTCACAGAATAGACTTTAATTTCTGTTCATGTGTCAGTGGGAGATCTGTTATCTAATTTACGTACGTCATTTTATTTCCAGACCGTGTAAAGGAAATCAAAAGCAAACAAATGGAAGAATGGTGATGCTGATGAACCAAAGCATTTTCTGGTATGTACCTTGAGCATCTTTTGTGCTTGTTTCCAACACATTCACAATTTTCAGTCGATGCCCCACAAACATAAACCCATGTTGTCTTTGGGTTCTCCTCTCTCTGCATGAGAGGAGTTCTGCTAAACTCCTCTCATGCTTAATGTTAACTAACTGCACCCCGTAAAGGAAAATAGAGATGTATATCTATGAGTTACAAGATTTACTTCAATCCATTTGAGGAAAAGTGTAGCCAACATCTCTGCAGTCCCCACACATCCTGGACACAGTATATACAGAGACCTATTTGCAAAAACAGCTGCCACAGACGGCTTATTTTCCTACCTGATAAATAATCTGTCACACTAACAGTCAATATCATGCAGACGAAAATGCCAAATAATGTCTTTTAGATTCAGGGTCATTATTTGCTGGATTGAACTACATTTTGCAAATTGTTTGTATTTTTTTTATTTTATATTTTTCAAAGAAAAAAAACAGGAATGCAAACCCACGTCCTCTTTGATGATATGATGGGAAAGTGAAGCTTTCCCAGACAAACTCAGAATGCTTTCCTGTAGATGACACCTTGAAAAATTCTTAAGTATAAGAGAAACTGATTTCTGCAGTAAAACAATATGCAAGCATACCAGCATCAACATTCATATTTACGAAGAGATTCAAAAGGAGAATATCTTTCTATCAGCTTCAGTCTCTTGCATTAATCTCCTGTGCTATTTTAAATGTGGTCTGATGATTCAGTTGCATTTCCACTGCGATAATGTTAACTTTTAACTCAAATTTAGGCATGAGCTTGTATGAGACTCTCACAGTTTGATTACATTGAGTAAAAACATAGTTAAGTTGAAATATGTAGATATTGGCATGGTTTTTAAACCTTTGGAACAAAAATATAATTGCTTTCTTTCACACAAGAGAGCAACAATTATTCCCACTGGACTTTCAGCATGGGAAAAATGTGGCAGTTCTTATTTCAGTCAGCTGACCCAGTAGTGTGCTGCGACAGTGTGTGTGAGGAAGGGGATGTGGTACTGTGTCATAAAGGTGACGACATCTATGGTCACATTGGCATCTTTTCAGCCATAGAAACAGTGATGAAAAATGTTAGCTCTGTTTAAAAACCTTGGACTACATTGATAATGTTGATTAACCCATGCTTCCTCATATTTAATCAGCCACTCTGGCTATATTTAGTTTTTTTTTTTAACATTGTAATATTATTGTAGTACATTTAATTGAACTTCGAAATAGTTCATATATTTGTCTCTTAATTATAAATATAAATATAATTATAATTAATTTGTTGAAAACTAAAACGACTCTTAGTAAGTGTTGAAAATTATCAGTGACATTTAAAAAAAAAAAATTCAATGTTGATAAATTTCTGTTCCAAATGCTTCCACTTCCTTGAATTATTCATGGACACAGAAATAAAAGTAGCTTTGATACTCTGTGAGTTCATGGTGTTTTATCTCCAACAGCTGGATGGGTAGTTATGCTACTAGCTGTGCCGACCACACAAAAAAAAAAACAACTTTCTGTTTGCTGTTGTGGGTTGGAAGTTTCAGATAACAAGAACATATTCAGAAAATAGTCTGTTGCTGATGTGTGTAATTCCTGTTGACTGCAAAGAATGTCCTTAGTGTTAAAGTTGACAAAACGTCATTTGATTTGCCTGAAGATTAGAGGAATTTATGAAAATAACCCTATAGTGTTACTTTGTTTTCACAAACTATATGTAAAAGATCCAACTGTTTTGACACTTCAGCACATTGTCAATTAGCCTGCTTAAGGTTCAGATTAATAATTTATAATTTGATTTCAGAATTTAACTGGATTTATTTTTAACAAAGAACAGACGAGCAGAACGTCATTGTGTCACAGCGGTGTGCTATGTCATCATATGTATTCTAGAGCAGGGGTTTCAAAGTCTGAGAACGCTAGCCTCCCCCTCCTCTGAAAGCAAATTGTTATTGCTGTTATTTCTGTAAACTGTTAGCTGTTGCTATATTTAATGTTTCAGTCATACGTGTTTCACTGAAGCTGTGGGGTTTACCTGCTTTAGCGATGTGTAACACCACATGAAATGATGATTCGGTTTCCTTGGCATTTACAGTGCTAAAATTACAAACCTCTTTCTGCTATGACAGTTCATTTAACCTACTCACAGATTTCCTGGGCTTGGCAGGCAATACTCTGGCAATGGAGCATCTTCCAAACTTTAAATAATCATGGTCATGCTTCCTTATTTTTTCAGTTTGCTTCGCCCAGATATTCTCTCCTTAAGTCTTAAGTTCTTATTTTGCTTTTTGAGAATCGCTTTGAGCGTGCGCTATGGCGTTATACTTTACGTTGGTGCAGTATTCAAACTGAGCCGTAATAAAGGATTTACATAAGTGTCAGTACAGGTGGACCTGCTTTACAATCGCACCTTGCAAATCATCCAGTTTGAATGTGACTCCAAAGGGTCATGGATGTTGCAATTGGCAAGTTAGTCACCATAGAGTTAACTACTAAAAATCTATCCTTTTCGTGAAGGTGGTTAAATGTTAAATGTTTTCAGTTGCTTTTTCTGGATTTTCTGGAAAATGCACCCCGTTGTGGAGGCATGACCCTCACTTCAAAAATCCCTCTTTTAGAGTAAAGAATATGATCTTTTGGCTAAATATAGAAAATACTAGAAATTAATTAACAACTAAAAATGCTGAACATTTTTCAAAGATTGTTGAAGTGGAATTAAGCTGTTTAGATGATTTATTTTTGGGTCACAGCTCTTCACTCATGAATTGTTGCTATTAGGATGTGCTCTTTTTAAATCAAAATCTTCTTTTGACATATAATTCACATAGCCTATTTAACATCTAATTTATGTATATTTATTTGGCTTGCTCTTAAAAAAAAAAAACACTCGAGTTTGGCATTATATTTGTCACTGATAAAGTAATTGTGGATTGATTATTGACCACAGTTTAATGGGATTTTCATCAGCACTGACTCACTTCCATCACAAATGCCTCCAATTATGAATTTGCTATTTGAGGATGTCCTCCAGTTTCATTGACTTGCTGTTAATTTATAGAATATGTTTTGTGTATACATGGTGTCTCGTTGTGGTGGTTCTGATTGCGTTGTTGCTCATCTGTTTTCATCGGCAACGTATCAAGAGATGCGTCTTTTGAGAGCACAGAGACATGATGTTCTCGGTTGTGTAGCTCATTGGGACAAATGAAAATGTCACTTCTTTTTACATTGTCTTTATTCCTCCTGTTTGGTCGTTTGCTGGGTGCACTCTGCATGATATGCTACTGTGATGCATTCTGAAGATCGTCGCTGGTCCATATTAATATGCACTGAAAAAAAAAAAAACACACAGCGGCGGCTACACACTCCCAGCAGTGGTACCGTTATTCACTTTTTGCACACTACCCGGTCATGACAGTGCCAATAGCTAAAGGCTTTGAACTATGGAAACAGGCGCGTATAGAGTAACATACTGGACTTTTTATTAGCCTTGGTTGTCGGCCGTCAGTTTGCTCGATCGTAAATTAGAATCAAAGCCGCAGTGTCACGTTAGACCAGTCCGACAATGATTCAGCGACTTATTTTGCGTTTCGGCTCGGTGTCCAACCAACGGTGGCTAGCCTGCTAGCTAGCGCGTGCCGCGACTGTGTTTCTGTGAAAATTTGGACAAACTGATTCCTAACGGAGAGACTTGAAGCTTTTCAGGTATTTTACATACAACCACGACACTGTCGCTGTTCCCAAAGGGGTGTTTGGTGGTTATTTTCCTGTTGAAGAGGGGACAGCATAAAAGTGTGTACTGTAGGGTCTTTTGCGGCCTGCTGATCCCCGACCTGTATTTGTGAATTATCCGGGTTAGGAGCGGTTGGTGAATCTGTGAGCTTCTGTTTGACAGCTCTGGCACAATTTGTAAAAACTGGTCGATTTCTGTTTGGATACATTTCGCGAGTTGGCTATTTATTACAAATGAATTTTGTTTTGTGGTTTGTTTGACTTTTACGAGAAATAAGTTAGCATTTATACGGGAGAACGTTTAATAGTTTACCGGTAGCTTGCTGTTAGCTTGTTAGTGGTTAACATCCGTAGAAACGTTATCGATCGAGGTGGTCGCTAAATTGTTCTCTCAGATATGTGTAGTTCTCTTTGGGTTGTCGCCGGGTAACCAACTAACCAAATCTGTTTAGATTAATTTTTAAAATTATACAAATCAAAAGTGACAAGTTAACATTGAGCGAAGAACGGCATGCTATGGTGAGGTTAGCTTGTTTAGCGAGGAGGCTATAACTTTGATCAGTGTAATGTCGGGAGAGTTAATGATGGTCAAGCTTGCGGTGAAGTTGGTGTTACGTTTAAGTGATATCTCACTTGAGTCTTTTTAACGTATTAGCAGAGTTTTGGTTTGATAGAGGGGGTTATTTTAATTTAATTAACTTTGTGTCGCATGATGCTTTCAAGCTAACTGCTAATGTCCTGCCCTGGTCTGCTTTGTGATGATCAGACATTTCAATAAACAGAAGAAATGTGCAGCTACAACCATATATTGATGAGATCTCATGAAGAGTCTTTTAATAGTAATTGTATGGTTAGAATACCTTCCTGTGATGTTTCAGTCTGTGCTTTATACAATTGTTTTAAGTATTGAGGTAGCAGTCTGTTGGTAGACTACATTATGTACCTTGCTGGTAAATTGGTGCTTTTAAATAATATAAGCCATGTCTGCAGAATTGAATTAGCCATCTACATCTGTGTTGTTTTCTGATGTGAGGGACTGTGTTGCTGATTGCAGGTAACCTGACTGGAAGATGCTCTGAATTGGGTATTGCCAAATAATTTTCTGTAAGTATGTTAACTCTTTACTCCAGCAGTTTAGTTGAACTCTTTATCTAAGCATCCTTTATACTTTTGTTTTAGATGTGTGAATTTTGATATTCGTTTTATTTATACATTTTCTAGACATATTTGGTGTTATGTGTGTATTCTGATGTACTTTCATAATTCCTTAAAGGAGCAGCAGACAGAAATTCTCTACAATGAAGGTTGACAGAAGCAAATTAAAGAAAACGCCTACTGAAGCTGTGAGTATGCTTAAAATGAACAATGATGGGTTTTTAAAGTGCAGCATTATGAATTTGTACCTTGAACATGATTCAAACTTTTCAGTGCCCAGTTGATTTCAAGTTAACCTTTTCAGTCTAATTTTGGTTTCTACCTTATATGTTTGAAACTGTGAACATTTACTATAAATTGAATTTTTCTTTTCAGTTCTTCCATTGCAATATTATGAGATCTCATAAAAAGATCATTAATGATTAATCCAGAAGCTTTCTTGACTATTTAAAATTTGACTTGGTATAAAACTTAGCTATATAAATACTAACAGCTTATGTTATGATTTCTTTACAGCAATAATTTTGCCCTTTTGAAATTAAATTAGCCATTGAGCCAAATATATTAGGTCTTTTTTTTAAAGATTCAGTTCCCTTTATCAGAGCTATTTCTGTGATAAAGCGAGAATTTAATACATCTCGTTTACTGCCGATTCAGCCCAGTCTGCATATCTGCTTTTAAAGAAGTGTAAACAAAAGTTTTATGTGCACAATTGTAAAATCACAAAGTATCCACAGGTCTTCTTTTCTACTCTAAGTTGACTTTGCTGTTTTTGCTGATTTTTGAATTAACAGCCAGCTGACTGCAGGATCCTTATAGAAAAACTAAAGGCATGTCATGATGAGCAACTATTGGTTGAACTGCAGCAAATCAAGACCTGGAACATTGGCAAGGTACTTTCCAGTAAAACTGTTAAAATAGATGTATCTTTCCTTAACGTTTTCTGTTACCTATGCCCTTTTTGACAATGAAGTTGTGGTTGTTTTGTTCATGCAATGTAGATTTATCTGAAATCCGATTTCAGCCGTATCCAACAAGTGTTTTTGATTCTTATACGGTATTTCTATACTTGGTTGTTTTGTTCTGATTTCAAGAACTGCAATGCTCCTAAAATTTCTAGTTGCTCATTCACTTACTTTTACTTAAGTGGAAGTAAGTACATTTTATTTTTCAAATTTTGATTGATTTGATTTTACTAATCTAAATGTATCATCACCACCATACACTGATGAATCCAGTTTGTCCAGTGTAAATATTGCAAGCTTTTGTGATTGTTTTTGGCATGTTGGATCTATTTTCTTGTCATACAGTGAGGCAATTGATATCGATCACTTTCTCAGATACTTGGCAAATTTCCAAAAGGCAATTAGGAAAATGTTAGGGTTGTGAGTACTTAAAATTTTTTTCTGTTTTGGTCGACAGTGTGAGCTCTACCATTGGGTGGATCTGCTGGATCGTTTTGATGGCATTCTGTGCGATGCAGGCCAGACAGTGGAGAATATGTCATGGCTGCTCGTGTGTGACCGTCCGGACAATGGACAGCTCAAAGCCTTGCTTTTGGCAGTGCTCAACTTCACAGCTCTGCTCATCGAGTACAGCTTCTCTAGACATCTCTACAGTTCCATAGAGGTGGGCCCATACACTTTGGACCATTATGTTTTTTTTTTTCGTCTTTCCATCTCAGAAGAAAAAGTGACACCATGTGCTAACTACCTCCTTCTGTTATCCTTGCTTCCACTCCTTTGTAGCACTTAACCACCTTGTTAGCATCATGCGACATGCAAGTGGTCCTGTCTGTGCTGAACCTACTGTATGTGTTCAGCAAACGCTCCAACTATATCACAAGACTTGGATCTGATAAAAGAACACCTCTCCTCGCTCGCCTACAACACCTGGCTGAGGTTTACACAATGATGCTCCATTTCTCATCACCATCAGTGTAGCTGTCATGTTTGGGGAATCGAAACTTGCATTATTTGTTTCCTACAGAGCTGGGGAGGAAAGGAGAATGGCTTTGGCCTGGCTGAATGCTGCAGGGATCTCACTATGACGGTATAAATGATTATACAGTGATTCTCAGTTACTAACTACTCAGATAATGACTGTTAGTATGATTACTAGCAGCACATATGTATAGTAATAATGTACTTCTAATTGTATGTTTATGAACAGAAGTATCCTCCAAGTGCCACCACGCTGCACTTTGAGTTTTACGCTGAACCGGGGCCAGAGGTCAAAGTGGATAGAAAGGTAAAGGTCAAGCAGTCATATTTAATTAAACTAGCGGATATTCAACTAACGTATTACCTTAGGTTTTATGTAATTGTTCAAAATTTTTATTTTTTTTCAGCAGACAAGTAGTAACACACTACACTATATTCACATTGAGCAGCTTGACAAGGTACTGGTGTTGGAATAATGTAAATGATACGGCTTATAAAGATAATGAGACTCTGCTTTTACACTTGGTATGTTATGCTTGATAGATTTCAGAAAGTCCATCTGAAATCATGGAGTCGCTGACCGTGATGTACAACATCCCTAAAGACAAGCAGACACTTCTGTTCACGCACATTCGTCTGGCCCATGGTTTCTCAAATCACAAAAAGAGGTTGCAGGCCGTGCAGGCTCGACTACATGCCATTTCTATACTGGGTGAGCAGAAGCAACATTTTTGGGAAAGAGGCATATTTTTCTGCAGTTACGCCATTCTTAATTTCTCTTTGCTTTCAGTGTATTCAAATGCACTTCAAGAGTCAGCCAACAGTATTTTATATAACGGCTTGATAGAGGAGCTGGTGGACGTCTTGCAGATTACAGATAAACAGCTTGTGGTAAGAAAGTAGTTGCTTTTTGTGCTCAATAACTGCCAACTTTCTTTTGCACAGACATTGTATTTATAAAACAGGAAGAGATACCAAGATTGCTTTCAGATAATTTGATGTTCCTTGGTGCAGTTTTCCCCCCCTTATATTCATGTCTTTTATGTATTATTGGATTTTGTTCCAGGATATCAAAGCAGCGTCTCTGCGCACTTTAACATCAATAGTCCATCTGGAGAGAACACCCAAGCTTTCAAACATCATCGACTGCACGGGCACAGCGTCCTATCATGGCTTCTTGCCTGTGTTGGTGCGCAACTGTATACAAGCAATGATTGGTGAGGATTTCTTAAATCTGGAATTTTTAAATGTTTTTTTTATTTACGTAAGAGACACTTTTAGATTCTGCTTTTATGTTTTGCAGTTTTAATAAAGCTACCTTTATCCCTGTGTTTATATCTGAGTGAAACGTCACTCAATTTGGTGTGTGTGATTTGCATCATCAGCAGCAGGAGCAGCAAACTCACTAAATCCACAATATTCCATGTTTGAATTCAATTATAATTACATTACTCAATTATAATTTGTTAGTCTGTTTTCTGCATTGCCTTTGCATTTTCACAGCTCTTTTCTGCTATAGAAATCATTTACTTAATTGTTTGTTTTAAAAATTATTTTTTAAGTTATATTTCTTTCATTCATTTCATCAATTTGCTGAAAAGTTGATCTGAAAAAGAAATTAATTGTGCTCTGTGACTTTGTCTCTAGCCTACATACTAAGCTAAATTAAATGAAATGACTCGGGTGGACATTTGGCTCTGAATTGCTTAAATTTTGTTTTCCAAGATCCTTCCATGGAACCGTACCCGCACCAGTTTGCCACAGCGCTCTTCTCATTCCTCTACCACCTGGCGAGCTATGATGCTGGAGGCGAAGCCCTCGTTTCCTGTGGCATGATGGAAGCCCTTCTGAAGGTACATTCAGATCATAATAATGGATATTCATGAATTAAATTTGAACTTTGAGCAAATTTACTGTTAATTTTCTCGTATGTCTTAGGTGATCAAGTTCTTGGGTGATGAGCAGGACCAAATCACCTTTGTGACCCGAGCAGTACGGGTTGTGGACCTCATCACCAATCTTGACATGGCTGCCTTTCAGTCTCACAGCGGCCTTTCCATCTTCATTTGCAGACTGGAGGTGAGTTCTACGAATTGAGTTTCTCTGTAGTTCTTCCATGCTGTCATTACTCACCACATTACTGTCTCTGTAGCATGAGGTGGACTTGTCGCGGAAAGAGTGCCCTTTTGTCATCAAGCCAAAGATCCAGAGGCCTAGTGCAACTGTGGAGTCTGAGGACATGGACACAGACATGGAGCGTAAGTTGAAACTCATGGACTTATCAAACTTTATATTCATCTTTATACTAAAACCTGACCTCAGAATTATAAAAGTAAAAAGACTTTTAGGGTTAATAAGAGAAAAGTGAGACTGTTCATCTGATAGAGAGGAGAGGCTAGTTGGAATCTAGTGTGGAAAAAATAGGATGGAATCCACAAATGTATCCAACCTTCAGATCATTGGGAAACATGACTCGATGCTGATTTTTATGCATATCTTTAGTTTTAGTCATCCACATTTATTATCAGTTGCATCCATTGTTGAGCCCAATGTGGCCTGTGTGAATAATCTTTTGTTTTTGATATATTGGAACTATTTTCTTGGGTTTAATTTCCTCATTGTATCCCGTCATTTATCTGTTCAACAACTGTCTGTCCATATGTTTTTGTTAAGTCATCATCTTAAAGATCCTCCTAGTTTGATGTCGTTGTTCATTACAAAATAATTATTGTTCAAGACTGCTTCCATAGCAACAAATAATTGGTCATTCTCCTGTACTGAACTCTCAATTCACTGAATCTGAAGCCATTGGAAGATTCTTAGAAAGGGATGATGGGGATTTTTTTTTTTTTGATATGACTTGATTAATTCACAATAGTGTCAGAAGTTGCCATGGAGAGTAGCCCTGGACCATCAACATCTTCTGGCTCCAGACCAGAGGTCGACCACCGAGCACAGAGCAGTTCTTCTAATACGGCTCGCACAGGTAAACAACACACTTATAAAAATGAAAAAAAAAAGAAAAACAAAACTATGGGTATTGTTTCACCACAATTATGACATTCCTGTAGGCATGCAGTGTATCCCGCAGAGGGCTGCTCTGTTGAAGTCGATGCTAAATTTCCTGAAGAAAGCCATCCAGGATCCTGCCTTCTCTGATGGCATTCGTCATGGTAGGTTATTGACGAGATGTCTCTCATGAATTATAATAATAGGTTGCTTTATTTTTTTAAGATTTTCCTAAAAGTCTGCACATTTCAACCTTCATGTCTGCTGTTAACTGCATTTTTTTCTGTGGGCTTAGTAATGGACGGGTCCCTGCCTACCTCACTTAAACACATCATCAGTAATGCGGAATACTACGGCCCCTCATTGTTCCTCCTGGGTATGTACACAGTAGCCCTTTTAATTGTGTAAGCTTACTTGGATTTAGGTGCATTTTATATTTACATGTTTTAGCAAGGTAACATTAAATTGTCACTCATTTGAATACGTTTTGGTTTTTGTTCCTGTCCGGGATTATAATTTATTTTTTTTTTCCTTTGCTTCCACCTTGTGCCCTTAGCGACAGAGGTGGTGACGGTTTTTGTGTTCCAGGAGCCATCCCTGCTCTCCTCCCTGCAGGATAATGGTCTCACTGACGTCATGCTGCATGCCCTTCTTATCAAAGATGTGAGTTTCCAACACTTGTGTTCCAGGACCTTTTCCCTGATGGATTCTGATATATTTTTATCCAGCTGTCAGTATTACTGGTCTGGCTGAACTGCTTTATTTGCTGTAGATATCAATAAAAACTAGATTTGTTGGAAGCGGTCACCACTTTTTGTGGATTATGAACATTAAAACAAAGGGAATAATTAAAATTTGCTTCGTGTGAAATTAAAAGGCTATAGGTAAAGGTATCATTCTGTGTACTCAGGTTCCTGCTACCCGTGAGGTGCTGGGTTCTCTCCCCAATGTGTTCAGCGCTCTCTGCCTGAATGCCAGAGGTCTGCATTCTTTTGTTCAGTGCCAGCCTTTTGAGCGCCTCTTCAAAGTGCTTTTGTCCCCGGACTACCTGCCTGCCATGCGGCGGCGACGTAGCTCTGACCCTTTGGGTGAGTTTCCTGACTGTGCCGTTTCTCACATGCTCTTTTTCGGAAGATATTTGAATACATAACATGCTACCTTTATTTATTTATTTTTGCTTTAGGTGACACTGCATCTAATTTGGGCAGTGCTGTGGATGAGCTCATGAGGCACCAGCCCACTTTAAAAACAGATGCAACAACTGCCATCATAAAGGTATGATATGCTTTTTCTCTAAAATCATTTCTTAAGGGTGACCAAATCAAATTCTGCAACAGTATTGAAGCTGAACTACCTCTGCAGTTGCTGGAGGAGATCTGCAACTTGGGTCGAGCCCCAGAGTACATCTGTCAGAAACCATCTATCCAAAAAGCAGATGGCACCGTGGCAGTGCCACCTGCGCGCTCCAGTCATGCTGCTGAAGAAGCTTCAAGCGAAGATGAAGAGGAAGAAGAGGCCCTCCACACGTTCAGCCAACAGCAGGGGGAGCCAGAGAGCAACAGACAGTCAGTGCCACTTGAACTGTATGACTCTGAGTTCATAACACAATAGAACAAAATGACTCTTTAAAGATGTTTGTGCCCATTTATTTTACTGAATGCTATAGGGCTGAAATTTTAATGATGGGACTCTTTTTGCAGGGTTGTAGGAACAGAGGAACGGATACCAATTCCTCTAATGGACTATATTCTTAATGTGGTGAGTATTTCTCTGACTGTTATATATTTTATTCTTGCTAGAAGATTTAAGCAATCGTTAAAATGTTATACTGGCTACATAACAATGTTTACAAGTACTTCTTCTAATTGTTCATAATTTCAACTGAATAAAAATGTCCAATAGACAATTTTGGAAGATATTGTCACAAATGTCAAAGGCATTTTCATTTGAAACCTGTTAATTTGCCTTTGTAAGTGCATCGTTTTGCTATGCATGTTTGATTTTTTAAAATCTTTATTTATTTATTTTTTATTTTAGATGAAGTTTGTGGAATCCATACTGAGCAACAATACCACAGATGACCATTGTCAAGAGTTTGTCAACCAAAAGGGATTGCTGCCTTTGGTTTCTATTTTGGGCCTCCCCAACTTGCCCATCGATTTCCCCACCTCTGCAGCCTGCCAAGCTGTGGCTGGTGTCTGCAAGTCAATATTGGTGAGATGGCAAATAGATTGTGATGCTTTTTTTCCAGATGTGTCTTTTAGGATTGAAAAGCATACATTTTTCCCTCTTCCTTACCCCTAGACTCTCTCACATGAACCCAAAGTCCTACAGGAGGGCCTGTGCCAACTGGACAGTATTTTAACATCTCTGGAGCCACTTCATCGTCCAATAGAGATGCCCGGTGGGTCGGTGCTTCTCAGAGAGCTGGCCAACGCAGGCCATGTTACCGATGCCACACTGTCAGCGCGTGCGACACCCCTCCTGCACGCCCTAACTGCAGCCCACGCCTACATCCTAATGTTTGTCCACACATGCCGAGTCGGACAGGTACTTTTTGATTGGATATTATTTGGGGTGAAAGGTGGATTTCTGGAAGTTTGGATTTGAGTGTGAGTGTTTTTGTTCTCTCACAGAGTGAAATCAGAGCAATCTCAGTAAACCAGTGGGGCTCCCAGCTGGGGTTAAGTGTCCTGAACAAGCTGAGCCAGCTCTACTGCTCTTTGGTTTGGGAAAGTACCGTGCTGCTGTCCCTTTGCACTCCGAACAGGTTACTGTCACATTCTTTAAGCTTTCTGTTTTACTCTTACACCTGGCTGTGTTTATATCCTCAATTATTGTGTGCCCGCCCCAACAGTCTGCCCCCGGGATGTGAATTCGGCCAGGCGGACATGCAGAAACTGGTACCCAAAGAGGAGAAGCCATCTGGCACTTCAGCAACAGCAGCTACTGGATCCAGGAGAACTGGTAATGTCACCTTTAACTTAGTTTTTAACTACTGTCATTTATCTGAATGCTCCTATTAACCTCAGAGTTTTTTTATTCCGTTTCAGCAGAAACCGACACTGTGGATTCAGCGGCTGGTGGTCTACTGGAAGGCATGTGTCTAGATGGGGACACCTTGGCTCCTATGGAGACTGACGAACCCTCTGCATCAGATCCTAAGTCAAAGTCCAAACTTACCCCAGCCATGGCCACTCGCATCAAACAAATCAAACCTTTGCTGTCTGGTAGGTCAACTTTTAAAACATAAATAAGGTTCATAAAGCGTTTTTTTTTTAATTTTTTTTTTTATGCTGCTATAATCGTCTTATCTTCTTGTTCTTGCAGCATCATCCAGGTTAGGCAGAGCTCTGGCTGAACTCTTTGGCCTTTTGGTAAAACTGTGCGTAGGCTCCCCGGTGCGTCAGCGCCGCTCCCACCACGCCACAAGCACAGGGACCACTCCTACGCCTGCTGCTCGGGCAACAGCCTCTGCCCTCACCAAACTTCTCACCAAAGGTCTGAGCTGGCAGCCTCCTCCGTACACACCCACACCACGGTTCAGGTAGGAAGAAACTACTGCCACTGTTTTCAGGATTACTTTGTACCTAAGAGATTTAGAGATTGTAACTCTGTTTGTCTCGGCAGGCTGACCTTCTTCATCTGCTCAGTGGGCTTCACGTCTCCCATGCTGTTTGATGAAAGGAAATACCCCTACCATCTCATGCTGCAAAAATTCTTTTGCTCTGGAGGACATGATGCTTTATTTGAGTAAGTTCTGCCAAATCTTGTGACATGTTTAGCTCAATATTGCCTTTATTTGGATAATGTAAGAGAACGTCTGTTATGACATTTTTTTTGTATAGTTACAAAAAATCTGATTTGAATTTCCAAAGTGGTGATTCAAAGAATATTTTTATATGTTTTTTCTTATATTTTTTTGTAATGAAATCCTCTTCTAATTGCAGGACGTTTAACTGGGCCCTGTCAATGGGTGGGAAAGTACCTGTGGCTGAGGGGCTGGAACATGCAGATCTCCCAGATGGGACGGGGGAGTTTCTGGATGCCTGGTTAATGCTGGTGGAGAAAATGGTTAATCCAAGTACCGTGTTGGACTCGCCTCACTCCCTGCCTGCTAAAATGCCAGGGATCACTCCCACCATGCCCCAGTTCAGTGCACTGCGCTTCCTAATAGTCACCCAAAAGGTCAGTATATGAGTAGGACTGACATTTTGAGGTTTTCTAGTTGATATTTAGTGGCATCAATAATTTAATACATGATTCATCCCTCAAAATAATGAGTCAAATCAGGAACTGTTAGTTTTTTTTTTATTTTCTTTATCTTGCCTTATAGAAATCCATATTCTTGAGCAGATAAAATGTTTTTCTTTTTTTTACCTAATGTACAGGTGGACAAGGACAGTAAGAGAAACACAGAGAGCTTTTCAATTCTAATTTTCGATCACGATTTCCTCCTTTTGTAATAGGACCCTTAAATCTGAACTTGCAGTGAGAGAGGATGTACCTTTGATAAGACTGTTAATTTTATTTTTCTTGTTTAAATTTTAGAACAAGAGACTGAAAATACTGCTCTAATATTAACATGTTTTACTTGGTTCTGAGGCCCAAACCGGAGAAAGTCTAGAGCTGGAATTGACTTTCTTATTCCTTAAGTAGCTTGTATACCAGGAACCAAGTCTTTTCTTTTTTTTTTTTTTCCCCCCTCAGGCTGCATTCAGCTGCATCCGCAGTCTGTGGAACAGGAAGCCACTAAAGGTGTATGGAGGCAGGATGGCTGAATCTATGCTGGCCATCCTCTGCCACATTCTGAGAGGAGAGCCTGTCATCCAGGAGCGTCTGGCCAAGGAGAGAGAGGGCACGACTCGCCCAGATGAAGAAGGAACGTCCAATAGTTCTTTGGCGCCCAGCGGACCCCCGGGTGGATCATCAACCAGTGCCGAAACATCAGTAGCAAGTGGAACTCCCTCTGGAGTGCCAGCTGTAGGATCAGCTGATGATTCTACCATTTCCACTCCTCGACATGAGCCTCAAGTCAATCAGGCTCAACTTACTCAGGTACTGTTTTTGTATTTGACTGAAGCTTTGTGTCCTTACTGACTTAGAACAAAATATTAATGGCATATTTTGATTCAGGAGAGTTTTTAGCTGATTGACAAATTCCAACTTTTTCTTTCTTAAAGTTCATGTGCATAGTTTGCAGTAGTCTCGCTTCAAAAATAAGCTATAATAACGCCATTATTTTTCATACAGTATGTCCACTGCTTTTTTTTTTTTTTTTAAAACATTAGACACACTTCATATTTTTTCTTCATATTGTTAGATTTTTTTTATTGCTTATGACTTTACTTCTGTAATGAGGTGGAGAATAAACGCGGTCGTGTTGCGTTTTAGCTCATGGACATGGGGTTTTCAAGAGAGCATGCCATGGAGGCCCTGCTCAACACCAGCACTATGGAACAGGCCACTGAGTATCTGCTGACACATCCGCCTCCCCTTCTTGGTGGAGCAGTAAGGGTAAGACATCACATGCAGACACATAGAAATGTATTTTTCCTTAATTAGATTGTCTGACGTGGCTTTATTTAATCAGGACTTGACTATGTCTGAGGAGGACCAGATGATGAGGGCTATCGCCATGTCGCTTGGGCAAGAGGTCAGCATGGAGCAGCGTTCTGACTCTCCTGAGGTTTGTCCGTTTTCTTCTTCTCCCAAGAGGATTCAAAATTGGTGCGGTCTCAAACATTTTTTTTTGAATGAGTGGCGCTTGTTTCAGGAAGCAGCAAGGAGGCGTGAGGAGGAGGACAGGCGAGCGAGGGAGCGTGCAGAGGAAGAGGAGGCGCGCTGCTTGGAGCGCTTCATGGAAGCAGAGCCTCTGGACCCACAGGAGCTGCACTCCTTCACGGACTCCATGCTTCCTGGCTGCTTCCATCTTTTGGATGAGTTGCCTGACACAGTTTACCGACTCTGTGACCTCCTGATGACGGCCATCAAGAGGAGCGGACCAGAGTACAGAGACCTCATCCTGGGCCAAGTTGTTGACCAGGTCAGTTAGTCAGCAGCCATTAAAATTACAGAATGCTGTGCAGTAAAGGGCTCGTATGTTTTTCTGAATAGAACAATCTCTTCTCTCCATCTTCAGCATAAATGCATTTGGGAAAAACATAATCTGTCATGAACTTAAAGCATACTTCACATTATGGTGCAAACATCTTGATATATTTAGTTCTGATCTTGATAAAACTATGTACGTCAGTACTGATCTGACTGTGTAAATGTAGGTGTGGGAGGCTGCAGACGTGCTGATCAAGGCCGCTGAGCCGCTGACTACCAGTGACACAAAGACCGTGTCTGAGTGGACCCGACAGATGGCAACACTCCCCCAGGCCTCGAAGCTGGCAACACGAATCCTGCTGCTCACGTTGCTCTTTGAGGTGCCAGAATTGAAGGTTTTAGCCATCAAATGTTATCAAGGGTCACATTTTAATTTAGTTATTGATTTATTCCTGGCTAATGTATTGCTTTATCTTCTTTATTTCAGGAACTAAAACTCCTGGGTGCCAGAGTGGTGGAAAGAAGCGGCATTCTTGAGTTGCTGATTAAGCTCCTTGAGGTTGTGCAGCCCTGTCTGCAAGCAGCTAAAGAGCACAAAGACATCCAGACACCTAAGTGAGTTTAAAAAAAAAAAAAAAAAATTATTGATCATCCCAAAAATGCTATACTAGATTTTATTGAAACCTTTAGGATGTTTAAAAACCCTTTCGTAATTGATAAAAATATTTTTTCAGATGGATCACACCAGTGCTGCTGCTTATTGACTTTTATGAGAAGATGGCGGTCTCTTCAAAACGAAGGGAACAAATGAACAAGGTAGAAAACCTTGTTCATAATGCAACAAAAATGTTGCACTTATTATTTAGATGCTCATAGGATTTTGTCCAATGTTTAGATGCTTTGGTCTCCTGGTTTTATTTGGGGGAAAAATAAAAGCTTTTAGAGAATAACCTTGTGGTGCTAACTAAAGGGACACATTTCAGCAAATTAGATCATTATTAAAGGTTTATTTACCTATGTTATTATAAATACATACTCATTTATAAACGTAAAGTCAGTGATATTTTTCAATTTCTCTAATATTTATGATGGCTTACATCTACTAAAAACCTAAATAGTTTCTCAGAAAATCTGAATGTCATTTAATGACTCCCTTTTTCTTCTTCTTTTTTTTAATAAAAATGCTTTGCTTTGATTATGTGACCTACACAATCAAGGATCTCACAATTGCCTTTACCGAATTAGAGTGAACAAAAAAGAACAACAACTTTGTGTGTCAGTATTAATTAAGGTTTATGTCAGTGCGCCGTCCTTCTGACGCATGATGCTTGATTTTCTTTCTGCTTTTTCAGTATCTGCAACCCAATGGAAATAACTGGCGATGGTTTGATGATCGCTCAGGGCGTTGGTGCAGTTACAGCGCCTCCAACAACAGCACCATTGACTCTGCATGGAGGGCTGGGGAGAGCAGTGTCCGCTTCACAGCTGGACGACGGAGATACACTGTGCAGTTTAACACTATGGTGCAGGTGTGTGCATTTGTTTTACTCTGACTGTATAGCTTTCGGTTGATTGGCGCCTTTCATCTGACCGAAAACACTCTTTATTGTCCAGGTAAATGAAGAGACTGGCAACAGAAGGCCGGTGATGCTGACAGTCCAGAAAGTGCCTCGCATAATCAAGCCTTCTAAGGCTGGTAATGTTACGGACTCCGACAGAGAGGAGGGAGACAAAGCCAAAGTGGAAGAAAGCCAGACCAATGTGGACTCGGGAGCAGCTGTGGAGATGAGCGCTCCTAAAGACGACTCCAGCCAGCTGAAAGAGATGTCCTCTTCTCTGGAGTCCGACTACGCTCAGGGATCTGACATCGTCGTGAAGGGCCTGTCTGACGACATGACCACCGTTCTTATCCGGGCGTGTGTGAGCATGATCAGCGTTCCCGTTGACCCAGACACCCTCCACGCTACTCTGCGTCTCTGTTTGCGCCTTACTCGTAACCACCACTATGCAATGATGTTTGCTGAGCTGAAGAGCACACGGATGATTCTGGGGCTGACCCAGAGTTCTGGCTTCAACGGCTTCACGCCGCTGGTGACTCTGCTGTTCAGGCACATCATAGAAGATCCGGCCACTCTGCGGCACACCATGGAGAAGGTCGGTTTTGCCCATCAGTGTAATTCTTATGGAAAATAAGAATACTGGCAGAAATTTATCTTCTTTTTTTTTTTATGCAAAAAAAAAAAAAAAAAAAAGAAAACACCTTTCACACAAAATTTCGAATCTTTTAGGTGGTGAGGTCAGCTGTGACCAGCGGCGCAGGTAGCACCACCTCAGGTGTGGTATCCGGCAGTCTCGGTTCCAGAGAAATCAATTACATCCTCCGGGTCCTTGGGCCTGCTGCCTGTCGCAACCCTGAATGCTTTATTGAAACAGCCAGCAACTGCATCCGCATTGCACTTCCTGCGCCCCGTGGAGCTGGGACCAGTAAGTCAGCAAAACAACCATCCATTGAGTGAACAGATCTTAAAGTTTATATGGAAGAAAAACATTTATGAGTGCTCCATGTTTTATATATGACTAAAATTAACCTTGATTGCACATTTAAAATGCATTTCTTCTTTGCACAGCATCTGATGATGAATTTGAGAATCTTCGAATTAAGGGACCGAACGCTGTGCAACTAGTGAAGACCACTCCCCTGAAGCTGTCTCCTTTGCCCCCTATCCCTGATACCATCAAGGAGGTCATCTATGACATGCTCAATGCCCTGGCTGCCTACCATGCTCCTGAAGAACGTAAGACGTTTTCCTGACTGCCGTTGGTTTGGAGAGTCTGATGCGCATCGTTGGCAAATTACACTCAGCTATTTGTGTACACTTTCATGAAACAGCCCATCTGTGTGTGTGTTGCAGCCGAGCGGCCAGAGGAAAGAGCTGCAGCTGCACCGAGCACTCAAGACCTCTGCCAGATGTTGCAAGATGTTGGTGATGATGTTTACCAGCAGTACCGCCTCACCCGGCAGGGGAGCGACTTTGACTCTCAGTCGGCTTTCCATATCAACGTAGGGATCATTGAAAAACCTTTATGGTTTGGACATTACCATTGACTTTTGTCATTAAAAGCTCTTCATCTTTTTTTTTCCAGGCGCAAGTCTTTGCTGCCGACGGTGGTCCGGCTGAGTCGTCCCAGTCTGGCACCCCACAAGGTGAAGGTAACTTTTCTTCTTTTAATTTTTTTTTTATTCCCCCCCACTTACTCTTAGAAAGATGTGAAGGCTAGTTGATAAGCACACAGAGTTGAAATACATAACATGGCAGCTGGGAGCATCTGAATAAATCCTTTAAAAAGCTATATATTCATTTCATATATAGGGAAATGAAATGAATTGCACTTTCTTTTGTCTCTTTAATCAGTCTATCAATTTTAGCTTTTTTTTGTGAGAGTTGTTGAGATTTCATGTTTTTAAATATATTTGTTACATTTGTCCTCTTACCTAATAAATCTCTTTAACTTCCTCAGCCTCCACACCAGAAGAGATGCGGGAGGAAAAGAAGGAACAGGAAGGTGAGAAGGGTGCCAGCTCTGATGAGAGCAAAGCTGCTAAAGTGAAGGCAAGCAAGCCTCTCATGCCTACGTCCACCATCTTGAGGCTGCTAGCTGAACTGGTCCGCTCCTACGTGGGCATCGCCACTCTAATCGCCTCCTATTCCTATACCGCTGGACAATCTGAGCTTATAAAGGAGGCGAGTAACTATGGAAGATTTCATCTACCTTTTCAGAAGTCTTTTGCTGCTGACTTATTTTCTTGCCCCTTGTTGACTTGGTTTTGTAACCTAACAGGATTGCAGCGTTCTAGCCTTTGTGCTCGACCACTTGCTGCCTCACACACAGAATTCGGAGGACAAGGACACTCCGGCATTGGCACGTCTCTTTCTGGCCAGCTTAGCAGCGGCGGGCACGGGCACAGATGCCCAGGTGGCTCTGGTGAATGAAGTAAAAGCTGCGCTTAGTCGAGCCCTTGCAATGACAGAAGGTGCTGAAAAACATGCCAGGTAAATAAGTTCAATGTACTTTATAAACAAAGAGTACATTATAGTCATTGATCAGTTATGCGTTGGATCTTTTCAAACTTAATGTTCTGACTTTTTTTCCTCAGGCTTCAGGCAGTGATGTGCATTATCAGCACCATCATGGAGTCCTGTCCCTCCACATCGACTTTCTACAGTACAGCAGCCGCCAAGACTCAGCATAATGGCATGAACAATATCATCAGGCTCTTTCTTAAGAAAGGTCTGGTCAATGACTTGGCACGTGTGCCTCACAGTCTAGATTTGTCCAGGTAAACCATTAACCTTTTTTAAAAATTATTATTATTTTTTTTTATTACAGAGTTCAAATTTAATGGAAGTTGCATAAATTCAGCTAACATTAGTAACTAACAGATTTGAATTCTGTTAGTTACTAATTAAATTTCCTTTTGTTATCCTTGTGGTTCATCTTGCATCATCCTTCTTGAAAACCCAGCCCCACCATATTACTTTAATGTCAATTCGCTACTTTGTTTCTGTGTAGCATTTGTGCAGTACTAAAATTGGTGTATTATAAGTTTTCCAGGCGTAGTGTCATTTTATAGCAAAGAAATGTTACTGTGCATCTGACTCCTCGAACTTGGTCTCCTTTTAAGGGGTTTTAATCTTACTAATTTGTAATTGCGTCTGTCTTGTAAAATATAGTGGCTACACTAAATTTAGATCGGATTATTATTTGAGAGAGGTTTTCCTCAAATCTCTTGTGTTTGCCTCAGTCCCAACATGGCCAACACAGTGAATGCAGCACTGAAGCCTCTGGAGACTCTGTCGCGCATTGTTAACCAACCCAGCAGCCTTTTTGGAGGCAAAGGCGGCTCCAGCAAGAGCAAGACGGAACATGAAACGGTGGGCACTGCCAGGGATAGCAACAGCAACACACAGGATCAAGGTACCTACCAGAAACCGATGAGGTTCTTTCCAACTCCGCTGGTCGTCATGCACTTCCTTGATGTTCATACGTAAAATCTGATTCAGGAGAGTCGGGAGAAACGGAGCCAGTGGACGGCAGCCACAGGGTTCAGGGGGCGGACACTGACCTCATGGATGGAGAAGCAGAAGGAGACACGGTGGTCATCGCTGGACAGCCAGAGGTTCTCAGCACACAAGCTATGCAGGTAAAATATAATTCCATCTTGTGTAAACATTTTGAGGGCTACATCTATGGTTAAATTTATATGTTTTTTTTTAAATCACATTACTTCAGAGATCTTATGGTGATTTCTTTTGCCCCGTGACTTAATTATGTTTTTCTTCTTGTAGGTTGAAAATGAGTTGGTGGACCTTATTGATGAGTTATTGGAGAGAGATGTTAGTACTGCAAATAGTACAATTATAGGTAAATCAATGAAAAATACATTGAGTGTGATTGTTATGTTTAATGTAGCTTATACTGTGATAATGTAGAGTATCCCAATACCCCAGTGAGACTGATGGAGGGCAAAATAAACTGCTTAGACATGGTGATTTTTATGTTTTTTATTGATAATGCTTTCGTTGATCCAAAGTCTATAACTCCTATTCTTTTTCATGGCAAATAGTTGGACGTAGCGGTGGGGATGAATCACAGGAGGATGTGTTGATGGATGAAGTCCCATCCAACATCAGCCAGGCGTCCACTCTTCAGGCTAACCGTGAAGGTATGTTAAGGACACATCAGACAGCTGATCGACATTTTTTCGTATTTCATTTTCATTTGTCAACATGGGAAGCTAAATATACAGTACAAAAACATTTTCTCTTCTTATTTAGTTTAGGGCTGTTGTAAACGAATATTTTAGAAGTCGAGTAATCTGTCGATCATTCTTACGGTTAATTGAGTAATCGGATCAAACAATTTAGAAAATAAAATATTGATAAATTTGGCATAGCAACGTTGTTACCATCGGATATCAATATCAGTCCAATTTATCATTTTTGAACATCCCTAACCACAGTTCCTTTTCTGTAGTTTAGAAAACTAACCTGTAACAATAATAGCTCAATGAAATTTGTATTATCTTATTAAATTTATTACTAAATTTTAATACTAAAGAGGCAGGTTCACAAATACGTGTATAAAAAAAAATGTCTTGAATCATTTGAGGAATCGTTTCAGCCCTAGTTTATTTACATTAAAAAGGCATTCCATTTGTTTCCAAGTTTGGCCCTGAAATGCACGACGATTATCAGAAAGATTAACACCCTGCTTACTGTGGCTGCTTTTATTGATACAGGAACTTTGTGTGTAACTTCCTCACTAGACTCGATGAACATTCTTGAACCAGAGGATGAGGAGCATACACAGGAGGAGGACTCGAGTGGCAGCAATGATGATGAAGACAGTCAGGATGAGGAAGAAGAGGAGGAGGAGGAAGAGGAGGAGGACCAGGTTTGGATAAATGCAGGAAAGTTTGTTCAGGAGTCTGATGATGGTTGCTGCCCACGCTCATTGCTGCTGCTGTCCTTTAAGGATGACGAAGAAGGAGATGAGGATGATGACGATGAAGGGTCAGAGATGGAGCTGGATGAAGATTTCCCTGACATCAACGCCGCACCACACATCCGCTTTGAACGCTTCGACAGGGATGATGACCTCATTATAGAATTTGACAACATGTTTTCCAACAACGGTGGGTAGAAATGATTACTTATTAAAACAGTCCATTTTTAAAAAAATTTTCTATTTGTCCTTTAATGTCCAAAGGATTTTTTTTCAATCATCAAAACAAAATGTTGAATTGTTTTTATTTCTTTTTTCCTTCAAACTTTTTAGAGGATTTGCCAGTGCTTTGATCTAACGCTTGCCATGTCTTCTTCTGCTCCTCCTCCAGCTGACATCCCTTCCTCCCCAGGAAACATCCCCAGCTCCCACCCTCTGATGGTGCGCCACGCTGATCACAGTTCCCTCACTCTAGGCGTGGCCGGCTCTAGCAGCCGCCTGGCGCAGGGCATGGGTCGCAGCCAGCGAACGCTTCGTCAGCTCACTGCCAATAGCGGACACACCATCCATGTCCACTACCCACATAACCGCCAGCCCAATCCTCCCCTCATTTTGCAGAGGTAAAATGACGATGCTTCTGTGACGCCTTGCTTCAGCTTATTTTCTTCTGGCAGTACGTAGAATATTTGACTCCCTGTGGTTCTGTTTCAGACTGTTGGGCCCCAGTGCAGCAGCAGACATTCTACAGCTGTCGAGCTCGCTGCCTCTGCAATCCCGCGGCCGTGCCCGTCTTTTGGTTGGAAACGAGGATGTCCACATCATCGCTCGTTCTGATGATGAATTGCTGGATGATTTCTTCCACGAACAAAGCAGTACTGGGGGACAAGCGGGTAAACATTGCAATGAAGTCAAATCTCAAATCACTTTTCCACTGTGGGAACCTTTTCCAGGAACAAGGCAGTTTCCCCATAATTTACCTGGTTACAAAGTGAAATGCTTTAGCTGGCTAAGCATTTAATTTGGCTATTTTATTTTCCCCCAATAGCATTATGATTTAGTCATCTCAGTTCAAACTCATCTACAGCTTGTATTTTGAGTTAATTTTGTAAAAAAAAATGTCTGCTTATCAATCAGTGAAGAGAGAGTCATACTGGAAGATTTAAAACAGTTTGTCCTGAAGCACAAAGAAAAATGACCACCTGTCCATCATTATGGTTTCAGATTAGAAAATGAGCCACAGTTCTGTCAAGTTGGAAACTTTCCTGACTTTTGAATTTTTTTCAGTTCCTAAGTATCAATACTTATTTCAAACGTTAGATGGTTCTCTGAAACATAAGTCAAAGCAAGCCATTTTGAAATATATTTTTGTTTTAATTTCTATTAAATGAGGTGCTATCATGTGTGTTTTATCTCTCTAGGTACTCTCTCAAGTATTCCCACTGCCTTAACTAGATGGACAGACGAGTGCAAAGTCCTCGATGCTGAGAGTATGCATGACTGCGTAGCAGGTAAACCAATATTAAACGTATTTCAACAACAATAATTTAATAGACTTGCATAAGAGGATTGTTTGGCTTCTGTCTGTTTAGTTTATTAAATAGCCAGAAGATAGATGTGAAAGAGTAGTTCTTCTTCATAATACAGTTTTTCTGCATGGTCTTAAAAAGTCTTGTAATTGTTTAACAATCTTAATTTTAGACTTAAATGCTACCAGATTTACCATACTAGATATGAAATGACATTAAGTTAAATTTATAAATTCATTTTATGATTTCTAGTTTTGAATTTTTGGGGGGAGAGGCAGAATCTAAACTTACGGGCTTTCCACTGTCTGCTATCCATTATGGGAAAGTTTATTTTTAAAGAGGTTTGGCTTGAACAACATTTTGTGACCTATAGTAACTAATTGAAACAACTAATGTGACTCAGTTTATTGATTTATTCAGTGTTGACCACCTTTGAGCTGCAAAAACAACAAAATTGGTTCCTCGTGTCTCCTCCAACTAATTACTTTTTTTGTGTGTGTGTGTGTGTGTGCTTTGTGTTCTTAGTGGTGAAAGTGCCGATCCTGCAGCATCTGGAGAGTCTAAGAGATGAGGAGCTGGAAGAGCGCAGGGAGAAGAGAAGAAGGCAGCTGGCCGAGGAAGAGGAGTCCAAACAGAATGAGAGGAGGGCATCTGGGGCAGAGCAAGTCAGGGATCAGAGCCTACAGGTTTGCAGAGAAATAATTTTTTGTGGCTGAAGAATTTGTTCTAGGGGGTTTTTCAGTGCCTCGTGTTAAACCAGTTTCGCATTCCAGAAGCCTTAGAACAGCTGAGAGGCTAGAAAGCATCCTCTCAGCTGTTTGTCCTTTAGTCTTTTCCAGCAGTTGCTCCATGCAAGAACTACCTGGTTGCAGCTTTAGCGTTCTGGTGGTGATCATCTAACAATAACTTTTAATATTTATGTTTAAGAACATAAAATGTTAGGCATAGATATTAAAAAAGTTTTAGGGCATTTTTACTGGTTGCTTTGAAACTAATGTGGAACAGCTCAAATTCCAAATGTTAAAGAAAATGCGACCAAGATAATAAATGGCCCATTTAGTGCAAAACAGTTCTAAAGATATAGATTTATGCTAGGGTAGTAAGTTGATTTAAAATATGGATTTTAATTGTTTGTTTGGAAGAACTAACATTTAGCCTTTGGATATTTTTTGTCCTTAGGGTTCTGGATTGGGGACAGTTAATGGTGCGGACAACACTGCAGGTACTGCGTTTTGTAATGTGGAATACTTTTTGTTTTTGTCATTTTAAAAAAAAACATTTTAATGAAAGGTCCCAAGAAGAAGGCACCCAACTTCCAGTGCGTGCTGTGGGATGAGGTAGTAGTTTGTATAGTTTTAGGATCACACCAGATCTGGGAGATAACTATACAGTCTACTGTCTTTCTTATGGCCACGCCTCATCATCTGGACATCTGTATTTGGAGCAAAAAATATTTTGTCTTTCTCCTTTTCTAAAGCTCTTGCCAGAAATTATTACATTTCAATGTTTGTGAAGCATTTTTTCTTCATGCATGCAGATATTGGGGGTGACAATAAGGGGATCTTTAGTCTCTGTTGTGCTGTAAAAGGAATTTTTCAGTTTTTCATACACTCTTCCACTTTGAGAAGAAGGGTCACTTTCAGTGATTACAAAGTTTAATGATTAATTTTATTTTCTGGTAAAATCAGTCCATCCTGACATTCTATGAAGAACACGTAAGGTTTTTCATCACTCCTAGGGGCTCCATTGAAAAACTACATGCATGGTTTGCTGTGACTGCCTGCGTTGTGGTGAGGTAGTAAGTTGTGTTGTTGGATGGGATCAGGATTGTGTACCCCATACAGGAGATAACTATACAACTTACTTCCTTCCTCAGTGGAGGCTGATGACTTCTAGGAAATATTCATTGTACTCTTATGTGGATTTGCAGTCAGCTGCTTCTTCAAATATTTACATATAGTTCAGCTGCTGTTTTTATATTGCACCTATTTATCAAAATGTTTTCGCTATGCATTGAAATATGAACATTGGATGTGGTAGATGCACTTAAATGCTTATTTTAGTATGTGTAAAAAAATAAACTCTAGGAAGCTATGTTTTAACACTCTCTCCACCTGGATGTCACAGAGGGTGAGCAGGCTCAGGAGGGTCCAATGGCATGCCTGGACGCACCCAGGGTCTCAGAAGGCTTCCTCACTGCTCCCCCGTCTGGAGAGGTCACTCCCACCACCCCTGCTCCCCACGAACAGGCCCTGGTCTCCCTGGAGACCGCAATCAGTCAGCAAGTACACCAGCCAATAGCTGACCTGCTCCTGGCTGAGACGCACGCCAGCTCACTGGTTGCTCTGGCTGGGGCTGGACTTCCCACCCTGTCAGAAAGTCAGAGACCAAACACCGAAGCAGAAGCGTCTCAGATGGAAATGTCCCCGGCTCCTACAACTGGTGAGAGAGTTGGAGGAGGAGGTGGTGAAGGAGGAGCATTGGATGAAGGCAGGGAAGGTAGACTAACTTTAATCAGATTATTTACACAGTCGCCAACAACAAGGGCATTTGTTTCTGGAAACCTCTCTTCATGTTCCAGACCCAGAGAGGGAAGTTATAGGTCACCCTTTTCTCTCCTCAGCCTCGCTAAGCCCGGATATTGTAGAAAGCACTGAGCCTGTAGCGGTTGGCGTGTCGCAGCTGGAAGGATCCCCCATGGACACCAGCAGCCCTGCATCTGCTACTCAGGAAGAAGCTGCTCCCAATCCTCCGCAGACACCCCAGCTGTCCCAGGAGTTATCTGGCAGCAGGGAGAGTGGGCTGACTGATCGGCAAACAGATGCAGAGACTGGGTACGGAAAATTGTATATTTCAGATCAAACACGTTGCCTGTATGACTCATTCTTTGTCATTGTTGTTGTTAAATTGCATTTTAACCAAGTACACAATTATAATAAAAGTTTCGTGCTTATCACTTGTTTGATTTTTATATTGTTTTGGGTATTAACATTAAACAATGTCTATTTTCTGTTGCTTTATCAGCTCCACATCTGTTTCATCTCCTGGAGAGACGATGCCTCGAAGCGACAGTGCTGACAGCCAATCCCAGGCCATCCAGGAAGAGCCTCTTCCATCCACCAGCAACGAGGAGGAGGATCCACTGGCTGGTAAAGATTTTAATACGCTTTGGTGAAGCCAATACAAAAGGCTATTTTCTAATATTTGTTACAGTACAACAAACGAGTGGCCCTAAATAATAAAATAATTTTTCAATTATTTGTTTCTGTGAGGCTGAGTTTGTTTACAGTGAAAATAAGATACATTTTTAGTCACTTATGTTATCATTACAATAATAAAAATAAAAAAATATATACAAATTTGGAGTCTATGATTTCATGTTGCTGTTGTTTTTTTTTTTTTTTACAGGAATCAATTTGCCAGAAGGTGTAGATCCTTCTTTCCTTGCGGCCCTTCCAGAAGACATCCGTCGAGAGGTCCTTCAGAATCAGCTCGGCATCAGGCCTCCTTCACGTCCTCCTGCTGCCACAACTCTACCTTCCTCTAACGCGCCTGTGCTCGGAGGTCCAGGGGTTACAGAGGTCAGCCCTGAGTTCCTGGCAGCTTTGCCGCCTGCTATTCAGGAAGAGGTGAGATTATGGAAGACCCAAGAATTTACCTTCTGAGATGCAATTTTCCAACCAATGCAAGAGTCTGATTGTAATTATTTTTTTTGCCTTAGGTTCTTGCCCAGCAGCGAGCTGAGCAGCAGCGAAGGGAGCTAGCGCAGCAGCCTCCACAGGGAGACACTCCTCTGGATCCTGTCACTTTCATCCAGACGCTGCCCTCGGAGCTCCGGCGGAGCGTTCTCGAGGACATGGAGGACAGTGTGCTGGCTGTCATGCCGCCGGACATCGCTGCTGAGGCAGCCGCTTTGCGTAGGGAGCAAGAGGTGCGTCAGAGACAGCTAATGCACGAGAGGCTGTTCGGTCACAGCTCATCTTCAGCCCTCTCGGCCATCCTGCGCTCGCCTGCCTTCACCAGCCGGTTGGGAAGCAACCGAGGTGTCCAGTACACCCGTCTGGCTGTCCAGAGAGGAGGACCGTTTCAGATGGGGGGAGGAACAAACCACAGGTGTGGAAACATTTGGCTCTTTGTGAAGAATGATTTAGTAAGAGACACCTTAGAAACATTCATACTTTCTAAACCTCATGGCTATTCTGTCTTCTTCAGACCGTCCAGTTCCAGCGTAGATTCTTTGTTGCGTCTTCGCGGACGATTGCTGCTGGACCACGAGGCGTTGTCCTGCCTGCTGGTTCTGCTGTTTGTGGACGAACCGAAGCTGAACACCAGCCGCCTGCACCGTGTGCTCAGGAACCTCTGCTACCACTCGCAGACCCGTGGGTGGGTCATCCGCAGCCTGCTGTCCATCCTGCAGCGCAGCAGCGAGAGTGAGGTCTGTCTGGAGACGGCGCGTCTGGAGGATTCCCGTGGAAAAAGGAGCAACCAGGGCGGCTGCGGGGGAAAAGGTTCAGCCGCCTCATCGTCGTCATCCTCCTTAGAGCTGCTGAACAGGGTGGAGTCTCGGAGCTCCAGCCAGCTCTCTTGGCTCTCCGTCTCTATGGATGCAGCTTTGGGTTGTCGGACAAACATTTTTCAAATCCAGCGGGCGTCGGGCAGGAAGCATGGCGACCGGCATTCAGCCGGCAGCTCTACGGCATCTGGAGCACTAGGAGTACCGGGCGGCGCTGCAGGAGTCACGTGTGCAGCAGGCGGAGGTTCCACAGTTCACATCCACCCTCAGGCTGCTCCAGTGGTTTGCAGACATGTCCTGGATACACTAATTCAGCTAGCTAAGGTTAGATTTTCATTCATTTAATCAAAAAATAGTTCTTGATATAAAATAATAGTTTATAATACTTCCTCATTCTTGTGTGTTTCCGCAGGTGTTTCCAAGCCACTTCACCCAGCAGCGATGTAAGGACATTTCAGCAGCTTCCTCTGATCTGGAGTCTCGCCTTTGTACAGGTTTTTCTGGGGGAGGAAGCGGAGTTGGTAGCTCCAGGTCAGGCTCTCAGTCTCAGAGTAACCCCAATACTCAGAACTCCCTGAGCTCCTCTATAGCGACTCCTCAGTCTTTAGGCATCTCCACGGATTTCTGGGATCTGCTCGTTAAGCTTGACAACATGAACGTCAGCCGCAAGGGAAAAGCCTCGATGAAGACGGTGCCCCTTGGCGGTGGCGCGGAGGCCGACGGAGCACAGTTCAGCCTGGAGACTTCCCCTCTTGGCCAGCTGATGAACATGCTGTCACATCCCGTTATCAGGCGGAGCTCCTTACTCACCGAAAAGCTGCTGCGCCTTCTCTCCCTTATATCTATTGCCCTGCCCGACAACAAGGCAACGGAGGTGCCTGCCGCACACCCGACCCCACAGACCGCCAACCCGAACATAGCTAGCTCAGGGGCCACACTGTCGATCACGACACAGGGTCCAACATTGGTGGGCTCCGCTCATCCCACTGTGACGGTGCCTGCTGTCTCAGGAGGAGCCGTAGCCCAGGGAACTTCCTCAGGAACGAGCATAACCGTATCACAGGCTTCTTCTACCACCATCTCTATACCACCATCCACTGGATTAACCTCTACAGGTAACCCATGAAGTACTCAAGTTCATCCACACATGGCTCTGCAACACATTTAGTCAGAAATGAATTTGATGGACTTTTGGTCTGAAACATTTTATAGGAAAGCAGAGGAGCTCTGCTGTGAGTACAGAGAGCGACAAGATGGCCTCCTCAGGACTCACAGAGAAACAACTTCAACTATCTGTGGAGGTATGATGGAGGGGTCTCATAATCCTGTTAGTTTGTCTTTTTTTGTTTTTAATGTTCTTTAAAATAAGAAATGTGATGAGACAGAATATTTTTTTTACTCACTGGAAGTAAAGAGGGAAGATTCATTGAAGCCATAGATTACTCTGGAACCTCCTACGAGTAGCAATAATAAGCCTATTGAAAATCTCATCTTAAAACCAGAAGCTGTCCCTGAAACTATTTGGGCTCCTGAAATAATAACTTTTTCAGACATTCACTGTATGTTTTTGCAGTTCTTACAATATTTATTGTGTCTTGTCTTTTGAAACCGTTTTCTGCCCAACTCATCCCACTCTGTCTTTATGACAGAGATGCTAATCACTCTGTCAAAAACAGTTCAACTGCTTCATTTCTCACTTGAAGTGTCTGTCATAAAATTAGATAAAATACTGTGCTTAAACTCATTACATCCAAGGTTTAATACAGCAGCTTATGCTCAGTGCTTGCAATAAATTGGACTCTATTTGTCTTACTCAATCTCTTAAAATCTTGATTATTTGAAAATGTTTCTCCTCCCTCTCTCCAAGGTGTTGACATCTCACTCATGTTCAGAGGAGGGACTAGAGGACGCTGCTAACATTTTGCTGCAGCTATCTAGAGGAGACGGCTCCACCAGAGACACGGTGCTCAGATTGCTCCTTAGTGGAGCCAGACACCTCGGCTACACTCTATGCAAGCAGATTGGTCAGTACTCACAAGTACTTCACACGTTTCATCCTTTCCTTGTTGATTTAAACACCCATTACCTTTTCAATCTTGCAACTTTGATTTTTTTTTTATTTTTTATTTTTTATGTCTCAGGCACGTTACTGGCGGAGCTGAGAGAGTACAACTTGGAGCAGCAGAGGCAGGCACAAGCCGACTCTCATTCCCCAGACGCACCTCCAGAGGACACCTCCTTATCTGCCAGATTAAAGGGGAAGATGACCAGCAGGTGAGCATGTGATGTGTGTATGTGGGTTGCACACCGTCATTAGACCCAGAGGCAGTTTTAAAGTCGTAATAAACAAGCGTTTAACATTTTTGTCAGTTACTACTTTACAAGGCTAACTGTTTGGTACGCACTTTATTATTGGTGGGTACACAGGTTCGATGGTTCAGAGAGTGTGGTGATTGTGGCTGCACAGAAGCGCACTCTGGGGGGACGCGAGTTGCAGCTTCCCTGCATGAGCTCGCTGACATCCAAAACATCAACACAGAAGTTTTTCCTGCGAGTGCTGCAGGTGATTATCCAGCTGCGTGAGGACACACGGCGTGCCAACAAGAAAGCCAAACAGACAGGCCGGTTAGGTAAGACGATTTTCCAGATACAATCCCTTCTAGCTGTATATGGAATGTCTTCTAAACGTAAACTAAAACCTGTCATCTGCTCAAACGCCAGGCTCCAGCAGCCTGGGCTCAGCCAGCAGCATCCAGGCCGCAGTGCGGCAGCTTGAGGCTGAGGCCGACGCCATCATTCAGATGGTGAGAGAGGGGCAGCGTGCACGTCGGCTACAACAGGCCCCCCCACCTGCCGCCCCTTCTGCATCTGCCGCTGGATCTTCAGTGGCTGCCCCCCATGCTCCCACTGGTGCTGCTCCCCCTACTGGCACGGCTGCTGCTGCCACGGTTAGCATGGCTGCACTGACAGCAGGCATATTCCTACTTACTTAACATTGCGAGAAACCTTTGAGAAAACTAAAATCAGCAGATACATTGTGTGGTGGTGTAATCCTCGCTACTGTCATTATGTTGATAAATGCTTTAAAATGACTCTTTATTATAGATTTTTTTGCAACATCTAATTAGAAGCTGCCTTTACTGGCTTTAGGTTTTATGAAAATTGCGTGAAATCATGTTATTTTCTTCCAGATCCTCTTTGTTTATCTGCAAACATAATTGTGTATGCTGTCATCCAGTTGCTTTCATCTCAGTTGGTTTATGCACCAATACATCATCTTTACTGGCATGATGAATGTTGACGGCCCCATCAGTCAGTCAGATGTGCCTGTAATTTGTTGCATTGTGTTCCAGTGTGTTTGCATTGACGGGTTCTGTTGTTTAACCACGAATGTTTGGCTTGCTCCACTGCTCATGTCTGTTTGCTGGCAGATGTGGCTTGATGCTTTTTCCTTGACCTTCTTCCCTCAAAACGCTTTCTGTAGATCATGGGAATGTCATTTTGCATGGCAGCCTTACGAGTTGCATTTCTGTGTAGAAAAGCGACTGTCTTATACGATTTCCTGTTGCTGATTGTCCGTCTTTGTTTTCTTCAGTCTGACGTTCAGTTGGCGCCAGAAGCTCAGTCAGCACAAAGAGATGAATCTCCAATGGATGTTGACCAGCCGTCTCCTCTTGAACAAGATGCTGCGCCTCTGGGTATGAATTACTATAAATAGTCATAAATATTGAATCAGTTTATAATAGATTTTAGTAAAACTTGTTCCTGTGATGGTATGAAGACTTACTAATATGGTTTGTGATATTGTATGCAAATTGGGTACAGTTAAGTCTCATTTAAATGCCTTTAAATATATTTGTAATTGTACATTTATAAAACTATTTGAGTTTAAAACATAAATGTATTTTGATTTGATAAATATAATAACTGCAATTTTCTTTATGCATAAATGGGAAAATACTTGGAATTGTTGTTTTTTGTGAATTGCTGAACTAATATTTCGCCGTATAAATGCAAAATTGCCATTCATAGCATTCGTTGTGTTTCTCGCTCTGGGGAACACCTTTCTGAAGTCCATATTTGACCTTTCCTTTTTAGACGAAGAAGGAAACGCTCAGTCAGAGAGCGAGGAGAAACTTCCAGACCTCCCTCTGCTCAGTGAGCAGCTGCTGCTGGATGAACTGTGGGACATGCTCGGGGAGTGTCTGAAGGAGCTGGAGGAGTCTCATGACCAGCATGCTGTGCTGGGTAGGTGGAGTTCCGTTTAAGAAATGCTGTTATTTTGAAGGAGCCAGAGTTTGTCCATCCACAGGAGTGACTGGTGATTTGTTTCTCCAGTGCTCCAGCCAGCTGTGGAGGCCTTCTTTCTGGTGCACGCCACAGAGCGAGAGAGCAAGCCTCCTGTTAGGGACACGCGGGAGAGCCAGCTGTCCCATATTAAAGATGAGCCCCCGCCGCTGTCCCCGGCCCCCCTCACGCCTGCCACTCCTTCGTCCCTGGACCCGTTCTTTTCCAGAGAGCCGTCCTCCATGCACATCTCCTCTAACCTCCCACCAGACACCCAGAAATTCCTCCGCTTTGCTGGTGAGACTGAAGCACATTGATGTAAAAAGAGGGAATTTTGTTCCAATGCATTGTTCAGTTTCTAACAGGACCGACTGTGTTTTTAGAAACTCACCGCACAGTGCTTAATCAGATCCTGCGACAGTCGACCACTCACCTGGCTGACGGGCCCTTCGCAGTATTAGTCGACTACATCCGGATTTTGGACTTTGACGTTAAGAGGAAGTAAGAGGAATAATTTCACACAGTCACCATGTGCCACGTTCACCAGGGACATTTGATCAAATCCGATTGGTTTTCTCCATCACTTTAAGGTACTTCCGCCAGGAGTTGGAAAGACTGGACGAAGGCCTTAGAAAGGAGGACATGGCTGTTCATGTGAGGCGTGATCATGTGTTTGAGGACTCCTACAGGGAACTGCACCGCAAGAGCCCCGAGGACATGAAGAACAGACTGTAAGCTGTTACTGCTTCTGTTTTCACTTCTTGTCCATAATTCAGAACCACTTTACCGAACCTCCACGTTCTACCGTGGCTCTGTGGCAGATACATCGTGTTTGAAGGGGAGGAGGGTCAGGATGCTGGTGGCCTGCTCAGGGAATGGTACATGATCATTTCCCGGGAGATGTTCAACCCCATGTACGCCCTGTTCCGCACGTCACCCGGCGACCGCGTCACCTACACCATAAACCCCTCGTCTCACTGCAACCCCAACCACCTCAGCTACTTCAAGTTCGTGGGTCGCGTTGTGGCCAAGGCGGTGTATGACAACCGACTACTGGAATGCTACTTCACTCGCAGCTTCTACAAACACATCCTGGGAAAGAGTGTCAGGTACCTCAGCCTCCTGCACCCGCAGTAAACCTTCTGTTGCACGTGCTTCTATTTAAAGATATGTGTGCCGCCATTTTATGAAGCAACTATTAACCTCAGCCTTCACTATGTGACATTTACATTTTGACCTCTAAGGTGCCAGTTCTACAGTTTGATTTTGTTGTTTAGTATCTTAAAACACAAAAAAGGGGTCAGGGCAACTTTTTGTACAAAGTTGTTTGTCGATTTTCTTGCATTCCTTGGGCACAAGAAGTACTTTTGAATTCTTTATGTCCATGAATCATTAACTTCAGTCCTAAATTTTAAATATTGACAGTTTTTCTAAATGTTTAAAGATCTTTTTAGAAGAATATTTCCTGCTATCCCTCTCTCGACAGTTCAATATTTTTTTGTGTTTTTTTTGAGAAGGCATTATTTGATGATGCATTCAAGTTGTAGTTGGAACTGGAAAATTCTGACTTCCCAGTCAAAATAAATAAATAAATAAAAAGTAAACTGGAATGCCCTTCGATGTCAGATTTCTCACTGGGAAAGTGGGAGCAACTCCTCCTACTCCCAGTTATGACTTCCAAGCCTGGCTTTGCGTTTCAATAAGGCCAGGATGTATTTTGATTGAGACCCAGTGGGATCAGGAATATGGAAGGGACACAGATTCCTTTGTTTAAAAAAATAATTCTAATACAGACTAATTTAATACAATTTCCTCATGTATGTGAACCTGGATAGTTGAATTACTTAACCCCATTCCCAAATACATCTTTTTTTTTTTTTTTTAGTTTCTCAATGTTTTGCACTCATCTTTTGTTTCTACAGATACACGGACATGGAGAGCGAGGACTACCCGTTCTTCCAGGGTTTGGTGTACTTGTTGGAGAACGACGTGTCCACACTGGGCTATGAGCTGACGTTCAGCACAGAGGTCTGTCGCCGACGCATTTCAATCTGTGGTTTATTTCTCATCACCACCCATTAGATGGAACTTGACCATACAATCAACGTAATTTGAGAAAGTTGTAAAAGTTGTATTTTGCAACTCTCGCTGGTTTTAGGTCCAAGAGTTTGGAGTGTGCGAAGTCCGAGACCTCAAGCCGAACGGCGCTAACATTCTTGTCACAGAGGAAAATAAGAAGGAGTACGTTCATCTGGTGTGCCAGATGAAAATGACTGGTAAGCTTCTGAATATTTACGTCCCCAAACAATGAGCGTCTTTGTCACACTAAGGAGTAAACAACAGTGGAGATTTGTGCTTGTTTGACAAGTTAGTATTGTTTTAAATCTCCACATGCTGACTAAAGGTGTAATGTAGAAATACAGCCACTAGATGGCAGCAATTTTCCTTAAATATCCAGCAGACAGAGTGTTGCTTGAACACGACCTCTATACCTGTAAAATGCTTACATAAGCCTTTAAATCGAAAAATATAACAATTTCAAGCACAATTTTTTTTTTTATCAGACTGTTTTCGTTTTGGCCGTAATTGTATTTGTTTTTATTTTTAGGCGCAATCCGCAAACAACTGGCAGCCTTCCTTGAAGGGTTCTACGAGATCATCCCCAAGAGACTGATCTCCATCTTCACAGAACAGGAGCTGGAGCTGCTCATCTCTGGCCTGCCTACCATCGACATCGATGACCTGAAGGCCAACACTGAATATCATAAATACCAATCCAGCTCAATTCAGGTAAAGTTCAGTAAAAAAAAAAAACCAGTCCTAATAATTTCGAAACGTTTTGACAAGTTGGAGGTGGGATTGAGAGGAAGTGACACCAAACTCAAGATACTTTTATCTCTTAAGCTAAGATGCTTACTTTTTGTTATCTTGTCTTTTGCGTGGCAGATCCAGTGGTTCTGGAGAGCCTTGCGGTCCTTTGATCAGGCCGACCGGGCCAAGTTCCTGCAGTTTGTCACCGGCACATCCAAGGTTCCCCTCCAGGGTTTCGCTGCTCTAGAAGGCATGAACGGCATCCAGAAGTTCCAGATTCACCGCGATGATCGATCAACTGACCGTCTGCCATCTGCTCACACCTGGTAAGCGAGAAGCGGCTCAGTATCGCGTCGCTTCTGAACATCTAAACGAACCAAAACTGAATGTTTTTTTTTTTTTTTTTTTTTTTTTTTTTTTTTTCTGTCCCCCCCCCCTCAGCTTTAACCAGCTTGACCTTCCAGCCTACGAGAGCTACGAGAAGCTGAGACACATGCTGCTGTTGGCCATTCAGGAATGCTCAGAGGGATTCGGACTGGCTTAAATCATGAGACTCAGACATGCATACACCTAATTAGTTTGCCTACTCCTGACACATTCACACTGATAACCTCTGAACGCACGCACACACTATCATAGACATTACTGGATTACTTGTTGAATGGCCTAGTCTCGCTGGTTTCTATTCCATATAAAACCGATAAAACCAGCGAGTGAAATAGACTGATTGATATTGCGTACAACACAGAGAGCCTCATTTGGACACGCTTGTGTCTCCCTTCCCAATTTATCGCAAATGCAAGCAAGGATTCATGGACTAATAAGAGATGTTTTCTTCATTTAGTTTGATTTCTCTGTACAAAAGGTTTGGGAGTTTATTATGTTCAATCTTTTTTTGTTCTCTGGCTGTGTAAAAAGAAAAAAAAAGAATGTTGTTTGAACAGGATGGTTATAAAACCTTCGGGGGAAAAAAAAAAAACAAACAAAAAAACATGTTGGTGGTTTCCTGTTGCAAATTTGTGACATCACAAGCCTTGACAATGGGGGACATTTTTATGGGTTGGGGGTGTATGAACAACTCGAAGTTTTGGAGATATTCACCAAAATGCACTTTTCAAAGTTTTGTGGCATTTTTAAGGAAGGATGGTACAAACAATGAAGAGAAAACCTTAAAGTGATTTAAAAACATTAACCATAAATTCTAGAGTATTTTTGGCTATTAAACCGCTGACCCAGCCTTGAGCCTTTGAATCAGAGTGGAATAACTACATGAATAAATGCATAAAATTTCATTCATCGTCTCTTTAAAAGTGTTTTAGCCATTGTTTGCAGTTTATTTCCTTACAAGTGAATGTGTCAGACTACAGTCGCCATAGCTGTACTCCAGATGGAGCGTTAAATCACTTCAGTGTGATGTCATCCTCCACTGCAAGAGGCCTTAGCGTTGAAACTTCTGAACAGGGTTTTTTTTGTTTTTTTTTTATAATTATTACTACGGTCCCTGAATGTGTCCTATTCCAGAGTATCCTTCACTCCTGAGGAATAGGTGGCAAAGCTGACATTTTCTAAAATATCATCCTTTACCTAGAAATGGAGCTTTGCTCACATTTCATACTTGTATGAATGAACTTTCAAGCTTAGTTGAGATCGTAAGGAAACATGTTTTCACTGTGCTCGGATATCTAAACGGCACTAAAATGGAGGTTTCATCTTTATCGAACTTCTACAAGGACGTCGCAGGAACTTTTTTCGCACTATTTTACTCGTGCATCAGGATTTAAATTGGTATTTGTGTCTGACTGATCAGATCCAAACATCACAGACGTGAAGTGGTTCACATGATCAGCACTTCTCACTTTCAAGCAGCAAGCATACAGCAGGATGTTAAAGGGTGAGGGGGAACTACCCATCATAAACACATTTACTTAGACGATAAACTGGAATCTCGGTATCCAAAGTCGGTCCTCGAGGCCTGAGTCAAACGATGGTTGATTTGGAGGCGTCTGCAAAGCTTTATCATGCTGAGATGGACTGTTTGAATCAGCTGAGTTTGAGCAGAGACTCTTCTAAAACCTGCAGGCCTGGAGCTGGACGCCAGGCAGAGCAGGCAGGTTGGTCGACGTGGCAAGGTTAGTAAGTCCCACCTGCACATTTTGAACACACTTGGGAATGTCGGTGACAGCAGTGGAACTAGTTGCAAGCTACTCTACAGATGACTGAATAAATTGGAATAGCATCAAAAGCGTGTTTATATCGGTGATTTATTTCAGTAAGGCATTTCAGCTCGGAGATCTGTCTCAAACGTTTCTAATCATTCTACTGAAGAGGATTTCTGAGAATTGATACCAGTGAGAAATTAAACTAATTCAGAAATGTATGGGTTTTTTTTTTTCTGCACCACTGTCGAGGGGAAGAACGCTGACAGAACAGTCGTCCCAACAGGCAGTAACCTCAGCGCTCTACAAGGAGTGTACCAGATAAAGAAGTTCAGGGCAAACAGGAAAGGTTTAGTGGAAGGAGGAACCACATGCATAAGAAATGTTGGAGCACTTCAAGCTCACCTCTGCACATTCTCCCTTTTGCTGCAGGACCAGTTGCCTGCCTGCACTGTCAAACTTGACCATGGTATCGCTGTTGATCGGCCAACAAACCAGCCTTATAAAAACCATAAGGAATCTATCGGGGTATTGATCAGAGGAAGTCGATAACACCAGATCCAGGCAGATGAGATGGAGAACTCTAATAAAGCACCTTAGGTTAAATGCAGCATGACGTGCCGATCTCCATGTCACGCCGCATTGGTGCAGTAATTTCTGCAGAAGTAGCACAGTCCATCTACAGCACAATACATGAACACATTTTCTACAAAACATTTCATGTGTAAGGTTTTATGTCCATATCCATCTAATTTAATCAAGCTCATTAATTTCAGACACTATCATTACGCGGAACAGATTATACACAAATGGATGTTTAAAACTGACTGCATATTTACCTGTTGATCTTACAACTCGGCCTCAAGAGTGCTCTTGTGAAATCTCAGGTCGGCGTGGTGCCTTCACGATCGTTTCAGGAGATCGGACCCTGGAATTTAAGATTTCAGTGAACCACCACCTGTCAGTGCCTCCCGATCTCCTGTCATTCCCTGCTTAGTTCTCCAGAAGACCGTTCGTCTCAAAGTTCTCGGCTCTCCAGCAGAGTCTGCTTTCAGTCGGAAGCGGGTCGCTTTGTGACACCGCCGCTCTGTCTGCTCGGGGTTTCCCTTTCCACCTCACTTCTTGCTTGCCTGCACCTGTCGCTCCCGCTTTTCCTCCCGCTCGTGCCCCCCCTGTGTATTCACCTTCTTTTAACCGCTCTTGCGTGCTGAATTAGTTCCGCCAGAGGAGTCCCCACGACAGCGGGGGGATCGACCGCAGCCCACCCGCCGATGAACCCACCCTGCCCCCCGTCCCCAGCCCTCGCTGAGGGGAACCTGAACTCTGCAGAACGGGGAGCCTCCATGTCTGATTTGGCGCGTGCCGAGGCGTGATGGATGAAATTGCAGAGCTTTTCATGCAGGATTTTTTTTTTTTTTTTTTTTTACATTTGTTTATTCATTTATTTATTTTATTTTCTTCACAATGTGTTGACCAACCACGTTATTTTATTTATGAAGCGCTCTTGACTTCAAGTGATGTCTGCGTTCCTCGAGCATCTGTCGCTGTCTTGGGGTTTTGATTTGCAAATGCATGGGAATATAATCCGTGCACGGAATTTGCATTGCAAAGGATTTTGTTACAAAACTAATAAATAAATAAATAAAACATTATTTAAAAGGAGTTTCCTATAACTGTCAGATAGAGATATCTACATCCTTTGGCAAAAGATGGTTTGAGTGTTGCAACAACTCCAACGTTTTTATGTGTAGAGCTGCTTATTTCTTTAACCTCTGTACAGCACACAGATTTGACACCTGACAGTACATTGCAAAGATGTCAATAACCCCGTCAACTCATGGAAAGAAAACGATTATTCAGGTCTGTCTGAAATCTTTGCATGTTTTTCTTTCTAAAACCTCCCAGACTCAGTCAGGCTGCAAGCAAAGCATTTCTGAACACCAGCTTTTGGTTATAAGGCGTTGTTCCATTCTTTTCCTAAACCAACAGGTTTTCTTTCAGGTTTGTACTTTATGTAACCGCTACTCTTCCATCACCTCCGACCAGCTTCCATTTCTGAAGAAAAGCCTCCCCACTGCACCATGCTGCTGCTGCCACCATCAGTTTTCAGTCTGTGGTTTATGTTTTGATGGTCGTCTTCCACACGCAGGATCTCGCATAAAGACCAAACGTTTACATTTTGGCTTCATCTCATCACATGAAACTGTTGGGATCCCTGCAAAGTTGCGATGGCGAGTTCTTCATGCTGGAAACTCTTTGAGTTCACGGCTGGTAGTTTTATTGCCATCTGATTCCTGAAACTGAGCGGTGGTTCCTTGAAGCTCCTCCAGAGTTACTGGCTTCTTCTGTCATTAACGCTCTCTTTGCCTGGACTTTCGCTTTCTAATTGAGGAAACTTTTAATGTTGCACTCTTTCCCAATTAGGAGTGAAGGATGTGAAAAATCCAGAGTGCATCGGTTTTTTTAGGTTTTGATCAATAGTTTGTGCATTTTTCTTGTAGCTCAGAGCTCAATTAAAATGTTTGTTCTCGCCACTTCAGCTGAGGAGGAAATGAAGGTTGGTGGAGTTCATTAATAATGAGTACTTTGTACACGAGCCAGAAGGATCTCAGCCTAATACATTTTAGTGCTGCTGCTTTCATGGGCTGTAGGATAAATCACATGCAACAGCACTCACTCAGTGAAAATGATAAAATGTTTTTTTTTTCTTTCAGTGCAGAGCCCATATGAGCAAAGGGGAGGGGAAAAAAGAAATAAAAAATCAGTCCATTAGACTAAATGGTTTAATTTTTAAATCATCACGAGACACGTTTAGGAAACTGATCATAGAGCTTTGAACTTTCTCTGCAAAATTAATTAGCCTCTTGTCCAATCAGGCATTTCATTTGCAAAAAACGGTGCAATGAAATAAAGCTTGATGAATATTGAATAATAAACTTTGGCTAAAATTCCTTTTAATTTGTTACTTCAGTGATTTCTTCTTCGTAGATATTCAGAACGCTCTGTCTCTGTGCAAGATTTTGTATTTTCTCACACTTTTTTTTTTTTTTTTGTTTTTATTTTGTTTTGTTTGTTTGTTTTTATTTTGGGAGCTTCTCACAGCAAACTGTTGTGAACCATTTACACCCGACGTGTGGACGAAGCAGAGGCTTGATGTATCAAGGTGGACAGGACCACCCCCGGTTTTGACAGCAGTGTGACAACTCAGGGAGGGTGTCATGTCACATTCCCAATCTGTCGGCGTTGTCATCACCACCTCCTGATCAGGCCGCCGTCTCTGCTCCGCCTGTGAGGATGAAAGTGCATGGAGGAGAGCGGCGACGAAACTCGGCTCCCGGCTTTTTCACCGATTCACGGATCCTTCGCTTTTGCTCTCGGACTCGACCACAGAAGCCGCTCGGTCCACGCCAAACCAGAACTGACAGTCTGCCTACGTTAAAGGTCATCGTCTTTGTTGCCTCCGTGGCTCTGCAGTCGCTACCCGTCTCCAGCTCCCACCCCGAGAAGCCTCTGGCTCACCTCCCCTCGGGGGCACAGCGGTGGGCACCTTGTGGCATTTTAGAAGAGACGCGCCGCTGCATGAAACTCCGCCTCGTCACATTAGAGGTCGTGTCATGTGGTCGGCTCCTTGAGGCTGTCACTTGGAGAAGTGATATTGAGCCGCTGGAAGAGATGTAATGTAGAACTTGCAATAACCAGAGAATGGTTAAATGAATACAGCGGAGGGATCCCTGTGTAAACAGATTATTCATTACGCAACACGTTTAAAAAAAAAAAAGACCCAAGTGACTTGGACACCATGTACATGAATCTCTTATGTATTGAGATGTCAATGAAATGTCGCAAAGGGAAACTCAAATGATGTGGATTGCTTCATTTTCTTATCGTGGCTGAAAACTTAGCATTTGTTTTTTTTAAGTGGAATGTTACAAAAGACCAATACAGACAAATCCTTTTTTTTCTTTTTCAAAAAAAGATTGTGCTACAGGCGCTGGTTTGTTTAAAAGTTACGGAGGGAAATGGCTCAATCAGTCAGATCCATGGAATCAGGCATGACTGTCAAATCCCTTCATTTGATGCAATCACCCATGACGACCATCAAACAATGTGGTCAAATCAGAATGTATTTACTTAGCTTTGAATCTGTCTATATGATTACATTGAATTTTGCTTTGTAGTTAAGCGCCTGGAGATGACGCGTTATAAGTTAAATAGTGATGAGCCTCTTCTGAACCAGAGACATCATCCAAAATGTCTCACTACGAAACAGAACCTGAGCTTTCCTCAGTAGTTTAAACGAGTCGTTCAACACGAAATGGGGAGAAAACTGTTGGCTCTGTGCCGTCAGTGTTTCTCTCTGCAGATGAGCGTCGCAGAGACGCTGAGCTCGTTTGCCCACTCTGCTGAAGGTACCAAAAGCTGTTCCAGTGGTCACTGTGTTACTGCGCTTGATTAGCCATCAAGCTGACCTGATCTGCATCCCACAGAGTCAACATGAAGCCACTAAGAGGAAGACGAGAGACACCGGACCCGCCAATGCAGATGACCTGAAGTGACCTGGACGTCCACAGCAGAACCACCGGCTGACCTCCTCCGCAAAACGCCACAGCGTAGGCGGCATTTTATATTTTGATGTTCCCTTGCTACTGTTTTCAATGCCTCGAACGAGGCTTCGAATCTTTCCACACTAGTAAATGTCAATAACTTTGTTTCTCATCTTTTCTCGAATTTCCTAAGATTGCTCATTTTTGTGTTTAATATTTTGTATGAAAGAACTTCATCCTGAAGCTTGAGAAACATTGTCTTTCTTGGATTGGTTTGATCTGACATCCTCCCCATGATTACCCGTCTTCTGGTGTTGCATTTTCTTTTCCGCTGCACATCTCCTCCCCTTCTCTTCGGTTCTGGTCATTAAACACTGGAGGCAGCAAGAAGGTAATCAAAATCTAATTCGATAAATCTTATTTCTGCTTTGATCATTAGATTAGATCTGTTATGTAACATTTTTGTATGCCAGACATCAAATAAATATCAGGATCGCAATCACGCCTGAAGAATATATATTTAGTGTATGATAACTTCTGCTTTGATGGCTTCTACAGAAGATTGAGTTTTAAAAGGTTTTGACACTTAGAAATTACAATTTTGAAGCTTATTAATAGTTATTGGATCTTACGTTTCTAATATAAGAGACAATATGAGAGCAACCCAATGAGTTAAGAAATGCATTAGCTCCAAGTAAAAAAAAAAAAAAAAAAAAGGTAACCATTTCTATGCGCAGTTCACATTCATCATGTTATGTGTTGGCCACACTTAGCTGCATGGCTACTCGAAGGATGGCAGGAAACTAAATCAGAGTCATTTCCCTTCAATTAGCAAGTGATTAACTCCAGGTCAGAATCGGCTGGCTGACCTTCTGCCCACATAATGACTTTAAGCAGATCAATGCTCCTCCAGAAGCCAGGGCAACATCAGATACCAAGTAATCTAGAAGAAAAAGAGCTCACTTTTCATCCGTGGCTCTGGCGTATGACTGCTTCTCTCTTTTTCTTTTTCTTTTTTTTTGTTTACTTTGTCACGTTAACGGCGACCCGAGAACTGCAAAACAAAAGTCAAAATGATAACCACTGATATGCTGCTTTCAATGTGAATGCATTGGTCGTTAAATTTAGAAGCAGTTGTGATGGTTTGGTGTATTTGTCTGTCAGTGTCAAATGTACCTAAAAATTCATTATAACTGGTCCATGCCACGCCGTAAAACGCTCAAATGAGCAGCGTAATTTAATTTTACACTGCTCACTTAAGGCTTTATGCTGGACCCTGTTTCAAATTATTCTTTTGCTTCTCAAGAAATATTTGATTATGACCCCTGATTGGGTGAAAATCCCTCTGGTAAGCTCCTGGTGATAGAAAATACGGTTTTGGAGAACTCAAAACGAGAACTCTGACGTCTCCGTTGTTGTGTCTGCTTGTATTCCACAGCGGCTGTGAAACTGGCTGACTTCAAAACAACTAATCTGAGCCATTGCATATTTTATTCCTGCTGATTCTTGTGAAAAACCTGACTGTGTTTTATGTGCTAACAGACGCTGTATGTTGGTTGCATTAAACTGACAAAAGAGCCCTTTGTCGGGAAAATTTGGTGACGTCACTGGGGGGTAGGAACAATATAGTATTGTGAAATATTCAAATTTTTGTTGCATTTCCCGACACTGTGAAGCTTTCCTGGCAGCATTTCTAAGGCCTTTTCCCAGGAAAACTGGAAAACTGTCCAAATCTTCAGGAATTCCCCAAAACTTATGGATAAATCCGACAAACTCCACTGTTGTCAGCCATCTGTGAATCAGCTTCTTCGCATAGTTTTTGTAAAATGTTCCAGTGCAGATGTCTTTGAACGTCTCTGAATGCACCACATGTCCAGCCTCGGAGTAGATGTGGTGTTTTGTTTTTTTGGTTTTTTTTAAACTGCTGCTGCGCAACTTTCTCAGCAGGTTGTTGCTAGGCAACCAAAGAGCGAGTGAGTTAGTTGATGCCATTATGAGGTTGAGCAGCCAAAGCCTTTCCTCTGCCTACATCCCCCAGAATGCTGTGCGGTTCTGCGTCAGAGTTCAGTGAAATCAATCAGCATTTTAACAAACATATTTTCTATCAATATGTCTATTGTGATACATGTAGCTACTGGTTTATTGCACTGCTCTGTGCAACAGGCTTCCCAAGTGTTGTTGCTGACCATGTTCATACTTTTATGGCGACATGACCACTTTCCTCAGCAGATCTGAATCCAAAGAGATTGAAATGTGGTGTACCAGGAAGATCTCTGCATGAATGTGAAGCTGGCAGGAACTGCACGATGCCATCATGTTGATATGGGCTAAAACCTCTAAATGTTTTCAACACCTTGCCGAATCGTCACTGTGAACAGTTCAAGCGCAGGTCTGAAAGCTAAAGAGGCCTCACCTGAAGGTAAGATGCACCCATCAGAGCAGCCATTGGCCGTGCTCTGTTGCTGCCGCTTTTTGCTTCTCTCTCTCTCTCTCTTCCTCTGTGAACGTTAATTTGTGTTGTGCTTTCCATCTGGGCTCTCGTCTGCTCCTCGCTGCAGCCATTTGCTATATTGCTTTTGGCTTTTTAAGCTGATAGAACCGTCTTCCCCCTTGTCTCTTCGTCTTCTGCTGACGGCATCTGTTTTTCCTCCAGCTCCGGGCTTCGAGTCGTTCATTCACAAACTGCCTCCCTCACTCCCGGCTCACAGCTCAGACCTCCGGACGAAGTAAGACGGGACGAGATCCGGTAATGTGGGCAGGTAAAAAGTCTTTCACGCATGAAGGGCTGGGAGTGTGGCAGCAGAGTAGAGGTCTACTCATTAAGGTCGAGGAGACATGAAGCTCTTGACTGAAGGAGGTGAGGCGGTCCAAGTGCTTTCACAACAGATCGATCTGAGAGAGCTATCTTTCCCTAGATGAAAAGATAGCTCATCTAATACCGAATCATCTGACCACCGATTCGGTTTTAGTAGTTTTGCTGGAAAATGTCTCGGACTCGTTTTTAAATATATCTTACGAGGAACAAACCCTCCTCCTCAAGTCCTCTCCTAGATATTGTCTTTCCTCCTGGCAGCCGATCAGACGCAGATTTGACCCTCCGTGCCTCAGCCTCCCTTCAGCCATCAACCCTCTGCTGGGAACAGCGGCGGAGGCTCTCACCTGCCTCGCACCATCCATCATTATTCCCCTGCTGTCTGCTGCTGTGGCAGCTTTTGTCCAAATGCCTGGCAGCTCCGTGGACACCGGGGGCAGATGGACCCGCTGGCAGACCTCATGCTGGGGAAACACAATGGAAAAAACAGCAGCAAGCCAGCAGGAATGAGGCGTGAAGGGTGGGGGGTGGGGGGGGGGGAAGGGAGGGATTCAGGACCGGACATGGCTGATGTCCCCATTTCTGAGGTTTATTTTTAGGAAGAGACGTGGACTGTATGTGTGTGACTGGGCTAATTGTCTCTGTTCTTATTTCAGAAGCAAGGACAGAAGTATTCGGTGCAAGTGCATCTCTGTGTTTTTTTTTTTTGTTGTTGTCAATTGAACCCTTTGTTGTTATGGACTTTTGAAGTTTTAGTCTTTTCATACTTGACATTTTTGACTACCAATGGATCTACAGGACGTCTCATATTGAACACACGGTGACATTTTGCACCTGCTTTGAAAATGGTTTATTCGAAGCACCTGACTGCAATCCACTCACAGACTACAGTAAATCAATGCAATTATATGACTGAAAAAACAGGAGATTGCTCACGCTTAATTTTGATTCGATCGAGAGGGATCGAAGCTCGTTGTGCGACTTCCCGAAATGGGAATCGGATCCACAATCAACTGAGTGTTCATCTCCATAATTGATCTAAATGTTTCTAAAATGTATTGTGGTTAACCTGCAGACATTTAAAGCCAGTTGCTGTTGTCACTGTCCAGAAAAAGACAGCAAGACTGAATGAATATAGATTGCCGTTTATGACCTTCAGTTTAAAACAGGGGTGTCAAACTCCAGTCCTCAAGGGTCACTGTCCTGCAGTTTTTCGATGTGCCACAGGTACAAAACACAGGAATGAAATGGCTTAATTACCTCCTCCTTGTGTGGATCAGTTCTCCAGAGCCTTGCTAATGTCCTAATTATTCTATTCAGGTGTGGTGCAGCAGAGGCACATCTAAAGGTTGCAGGACACCGGCCCTCGAGGACTGGATGTTGACACCCCTGGTTTAAAACCTTCGCTCTTTATTACTTTACAACCCTAAACCGAATATTGTACAGAAAATACCTGGATTGCATCAAGGGAACCTCTGCAGCTCAACCCCGGTGTCAGAGGGATGGGGGCGACCTGTGTTGACTTCAACGGGGGACTCGGTTAAACCCCGTCTTTTTGGATATCTGCTAAACTTCACAGTGTTTTCTCACAGACGTGCTCAAAGGCTTCAGACTCCAGCGTTAACGCAGAGAATGAAACCTGAAGGCGTCGCAGGTGTAATCTGAGAACAGTGAGAGGTAAACAGCTCAGCCGTCTGCAGGCAACAAACGAAAAATTTCCCGGCTGCTTTCAGTCGAAGAAGTGTGAAATCGAGCGAGGCGGCAGTTGTTTAGTGGATTTAAAGGGCTTCTGGAGGAGGGGCTGGGGGGGTGAAGGGACTTCACAAACATCAAGCACCTGTTTATACAGTTTGTTCAAAGGAAATGAAAGCGCATTGAAAATATGAGAAAAGCAGATAGAGCTGCAGGGGGAGCCGAGGCAAACGACGGAAAACATAAATTAGTATTAATCAGGGAGCAGCGGATAAAAGCATGTCAAACAAAAGATCTTTATCAGCGTGTGTGCTGGATTAAAGCCGCCCAATGACATTTAACAACTCTGTTATCTTCTCTTTGGCAACAATGAGGAGCACAGCCAAGAGATCCCTGGACCGCACAGCTCTTTATTACCCAGAAATCTGTGCATCGCCACCGTCATCATCCCAACTCAGATAAGAGACAAAACTGATTCCTGATGCATTTTATTTAATTCGTTGTATAACATTCGCTTTTGTTTACAGAGCTGAATCTGTTGAACGGCCTGATCTGGTGAATTATAAGTAGGCGCGGACAAATCTTTTTAAAAAGCAAACATGTTTGTGATATGTGAACATGAGCGCCTGAACTGAAGCAGCAGCAGAACAGTGAGGTGTTAAAGGGCCACAGGCAACGTTCTCAGTGTGCATCATCATACCTGCTTGAGCCAAAATAAGGGAAGCTGTTGGACGTAATAACCCTGACTGCGTAAAGAGAAATGGGTGCATAGGGGATAGGAGGGAGGATGGAAGAGAAGCACAATAAAGGAATGGTCAGAATCCACAGAGACTGAGGTGAAGAGAGAGAGAGAGAGAGAGAGAGAGAGAGAGAGATGCAGGGAGGGAGGAAACAGAGGGAGGGAACGGAGGAGGAGAAAGGGAGGCAGGCAGGCAAAGAAGAAGGGTGATGTCACCCCGAACAGGCAGCCAATGAGAGTCAGAGAGGGGAGGGAGAGAGCGCGGCCAAAGGAGGGTGTGTTTTTCTATCACTGCAGCATCAGCAGAGAGAGAGAGAGAGAGAGAGAGGGGAGAGGAGAGGGGCCACAATCAGTTTCACAGAAAGGAGGAAGAAAAGGCACAAGTAGATCAGGAGGAGAGAGAGGAAAACGGGACGCCAGGAGCTGCCGGCTTGGAGGAGCATCACTCTGGAGGTAAGAGGATCTTCTTCAGACGAGAGGCGGCCGATTGTCATTTAATGGAAACGCAGCGGCGGTGAACTGGGGATGATGGGTCTAATTAGGTTGTTAGGTGGAGGCAGCTTGCTGTGGCATCTCACCTTTGCCTCGTCTTCTGTCACCGTCCTCCACCTGCTTCATGGAAATCACCAACAGCCTTTTGCCTGCAGTTGCAGCAGCAGGACTTTCCCGCCCCCTTTGTGGGGTCAATTACAAGTAAACATTGTAATTTATATTAATTTACTTGAAAGTAATTTCAATTTACTTGCACAAGAAAAGCAAAGTGGTTATTGCAACACTGGAAAACAGAGTCATGTTCACATTTCACTTTGTTTATGCAAAACATTCTTTATTGCAGCATTTAAATTGTGCATTGAGTGCATTGCATGCAACAGGGTCCCATCTGACATTAATATTAAATACTTAGCAGCGCTGGGGAACATTGATAGCACCTCGATAATGCCCATAATTTCTGCTTAAAGTCACCTCATGCGCACTTTGTTATCTGATGTGGTGAAAGTTTTGAAATATGATAAACTGAAAACTGTGTTTTTGTATTTTTATCTGTTTTTCTTTTTTTTTTTTTTTTTTTTTGGTTTGGCTGCATTAGTATGCATTTACAACAGCATGCAATATGTAAAACAAAAACAAAAAAAACATCAGACAATCAGCATTCTTGGAAAAGTGGGAGCAATTCTTACGTTCCTAAATTTTCCCTTCTTCGTTTTTGCAGTTTTAAATTCCGATCATATCCTCCCCTCCCCCAGCTAATAGCTGCGTGGCTCAATGTTAAGTACAGCCCTTGATTGCGATGTGCGTGTGAGGGATTTCACCGATGCAGAGGATGAAACTCGGCCATACGCACGCGGCTGAACAAGCTGTGTGATCTTCTGCAGAGGATTTGATTGCCAGGGCAGAATTTCTTGAAATGGTGCAAAGAGAAAAAAGTGGAAGGAGGAAAAACTACTGCCAAGGAAGCAAGAACAGATTCAGATATCAACAGGAGAGGGGAAATAAGAGAGATGTTCAGTCTGAAGGAGCCACAGGAGGAAAAAGGGTGGGGCAGCGCACGCAGCAGACGGTGGAGGTGTTCCACAGAAAAAGGAGGAAGTCACCTGGCTGCGTGCTTCCAGATGCCTGCTGTCATCCGCCTGTTGGATGTCCCTTTGACGATCATATTAAAACATTTTCCACCGGTTTTGTTACACCTGCACCACCAGAAGCAGTTATTTCTATGCGCGTGAGTTGGTTGTTATCTCTCGTCTGGTGTTCTGGAGGCACAGTGAGCACAAACACGTCTGATACTGTGATGATTAAAATCGCTGGCAAACATCATGCCGGTGCATGTTTGAGCTCCCTCTGCGTCCTGGTTGTCCCAGATGAAGCCCCTCTGTGGCTCTGGAGGAAGCAGAAAGGCCCCTTGCACCCGACAATGGCTTGTTGCCATCTGTGCAACATCCATAAACATGCAGCGCACAATAGATGAAGATGGAGTCGCTGAATGGCGCCTCGCAGTCAAAGAGTCAGTTTTTATGGATCCTCTGTGTGGAAGCGTTGCCTCCCCCTGGAGACCCGCTGCTGGCCACATTATCATCCCATCCAGTGCTGTGAGTTTTGTGTGGCAGTGGCGGCTAAATCTGTGAGCCGTCGTGGGAGCTTCTGGTGCAGCAGAGATTCTGTTCTTAGTCAGTAGCTGGACTTGGAGTCTATGATTCCCCCCTGCTACAGTTTGGTGCACAAAGTAATCTCCAGTGTGACGCCGGCTGGAGATGGAACTAATTGAACAGTTCCATCGTAGAGACGCATGGAAACCAGGATTTATGCGAGGAGCAAAACAGAGACGCAGCAAAACACAGACAGAGGAGGACGGTGGAGGAAAAAATATGGAGCGCAATGTGGACTTTTGGTGTTTTATGCGCAGCAATCAGAACTTTATGGCTGATCACTGAAGATGGGGCTTTGTAAAGCTTTCACCTCACAATATCAATTTAATTGGGTTTAAATTTGTCTCTAAGAACTTTAATAGTGTAAATTTCTTCCTACTCTTGTCTATTCATTAGGGAATAAATAACAGACCTTTCCATATATGTTGTTGAAAATATTTTTTTTTTTCAGCTTTTTGCATACCTTCTTGTGTCTTTCTTTTATTTATTTTTTTGCAACATCTCCAAATAACTGACTTTAGCAATTCCTTCTGTGAATTGTGCCCTGCAGCTGCGTTCGATAGCTCAGTGATGACGCCTGCACTGATCAGAAAAAGGCGTGAATTTCGAGTTGTGCTGGAAATTGTGCGACTCTTGGCAGCAGATGATTTCCAACTTCATCTCGCTTTGTCCTCCGCAAGTACTGACAGGATCAGGCAGTGTTTTAAAAGAAGCAAGGCATCGAGGAAAACATGTTGCATTGAACTGTTATCTCACCCGAAGGAGACGGGGTGCAAAAGAAGCTGATGTCTGCAGTTATTTTTATTTAAGTTTTTACAAAGGATTGCAATTGAAGTGAAGACAAACCACGAACAATGTTTGGTCAAATCTCTCTATTTTCGTCTCAAGCTGACTGGTTCCTCTCCTGGTTTCTAAGAGTCCGTTGGAGCCGACGCTGCGTGGGAGGGAAGGTGCAGCTCCGGGTCAGAGAGGGTCAGCGCTTCTCTGCTGCTCCTGTGCCACCTGTTATAGCCGCAGGGCATCTGTGTTGCCATCCTGCTCATCAAACGCATTTACATGAACACACACAAGCTGTAGCAAACTAACACTCAACGGAGACGCAGGGCACCAAGTTAAACATTCTCTAACGTTGCCTCTCTGCCCTCATTACTTGAGCGTCTGCTGATGATCAAACCGCTCACTCAGCGGTTTTGACTTTAAGTACGGTGGCTGCAGTCACAAACTCTGCAGGCTCGTAAGCTCGTATCTTTCCTTGGGAAGTTGTGCTTGTAGTTCAGCGTTTGGATCCACGTGCACATGCAGGACGCTGCCAAACCAAAAACCACTGCCACCCCATTCATCCCCCAGTTCTGGTTGGGGCTTGGCTTTTTGATTTAGATTTGTGCAGATGGGAGTCAGCCCACTGGGTGTCAAGCACGGGATCATGTCGACATGCTGTCAGGGTTTGGTGCAGAATACATTGTGGTGATTTAGGGAGCTAAGGGTCAGGTGGATTGACAGGCGAGCTGTGGTAAATGATTAGAGGGAATACAGGAGGAAGGGGAAGGAGGCCAGGAGGAGGGGTGCGACCGAAATCTGCAAAGGTGACACGAGGCAGCAGACAGAAACCCCGAAGAAGGAAGCAGGCTGTTTTCCTTCTATTCTCTTTCTGATTTAATCTTTTCAAAAAAAAAAAAACAACAAAACTGCCCTCTTTCTACAACTTTAGTTATCCTATTTTCACACCCTAAATCACCTGCCATCTGTTTGTTTTATTCCAAGAGCGGTATCAGCGTTTATGCAGTGTTGAAAACATTGAGATCTTAATCAACATAATGGCTCACGTTAGCCTTCCCAGAAGGAGCGTTCCAGACAAAGACTCATAAAGACTCATAAATTCAACCCTGTTGAACCTTCGATGGCTCAAACGAAGGCGTCATGTATGAGAACGAATTTAATTTGTCAGAGTGAATTGCCTTATTATAGCTTTCACAGCGAGAGGGCAAGAAGCACAGAACTCTTTTGGGCATCGAGGAAGATATGGCAACTTAAAATGACGAAGCGCCTTGAAACCAGCCAGGAAATTAATTACTGGCAAAGCAATAAGAAACCCCCCAAAACCAAACCATTCCTGTTGAGCATTCAGCAACGCTGAACTTTGTGCTTCCTTCATGCAGGAACAAAGATGGCACATGGGAGAACAAGTGCAGCCGCCCGCAACACAACGCGACAGTAAAACTGCGCATTAAACAGAAATTATGACAGACAGGAAGCTCCATATGTGTCATTCTGTTTGCCCCTCTGAAACCATCCTCATCTTTTTTTTTTTTTTTTTTCCCCCTGTCCCTGACAAAATTACATCTTTGTTTCGGTCACAGAGAGAATTCCCCGCAGCGTCAGCTCCGTCAAAGAGGCTTTATTGTCCACAACGGCAACTATCATTAGCCTGAACTGATTCTGTGTCTCCCAAAACGACACAGAATCATAAAAAAAAAAGAGCTGTTTTTATGAGCTCTTTTGTTGATGGTCAAAGATTTTTTTTCTTTACTTACTTCTCTGCAGAGGATGAATCACGATCCCTATGAGCCAAGAGGTGAATGACATGAACGTGCATCAATTAGAGACTTGGTTTAGTGGGTCTTATTCATAAAAGACAGGAATCTGGTGGTGGCTTTGGTTCAAAATGTTTGCTAAATGGCTCATGGTTGGACAGATTTAGTATTCAGTTGGAGTGTAATGGCATTGCAGAGAATTGTTAATGTTTCTGCCTCAGCAAAAAATGTAAAAAGTGCTTTGTTTGTTTTCAGTGTAAAGAGGAAAAAAAGTGCCTAAATATTTGACTGTCAATCAATATGAAGAAGCTGGCATATCTCAATATGATTCAGTCTAATGCACTTATTAACCGATATTGATATCTTTGACACTACTGCCTATGTAGTGACATTGGGTCTCTCTGGGGAATTTATGTGTTATTACTTATTTCTGATTTTCATTACATTTCGCAGGGTGTTTCATTAAAGGGACATTGGTTTACTAATTTATTGATCTGTTGCTAAGAGGCTGGCTGCATTTTTAATGAAACTTGGGGTATGCTATATATCTCTGTACTGCAGTGCTGGTGCTTTGCTTTATGTTTTACAACACAGCTGAGGTTTATAAAGGGGGCTTTCGTTTTTTTTTTTTTTTGCAATTCATTATTTATCTGTAGTGTGTGTTTTTCTGGTCGGATTCCCCCTTTGAAGATATAAATGTTCTTTCGTGCCCTTGGAAAGACTTTGATACTTGGTCACTTTTTTTGTGTTTGCCAATGGTTGGACTCAATAAAACACTTTAATTGCTACTCTCCGTAATCCTCCAATAAATCGCAGTGGAAAATGTGTGTGCACTGGTGATATTTTATATTCATTGCTGGACATTTTAATCCAAATGTTGTGAGCTATTCTCAGAGCTGATGAAATTTTTCTTTTTTTTTTTTTTTTTTCCCCTGAAATTCATTTACATTTTGGCTGTGAAGTGGAACAGTCATAATAAATTATTGGCATGATTTTTTTTTTTTTTTTTTTCCTCGTTAATGTTCCCTGAGGGGACAAACTGGATTGCGATGTTGCAGAGATTTTGCTTCCCTCACCAACGTTTTCTCAAAGTTTGGACATTTGACTTTCTAATTATAAACTAGACTGACGCAGAATGAAAATGACGATTAGCAGTAAAAACAGGACGTAACGCTAAAGCTGCTGTTGTGTTTGTGAGTAGTGCAGCACATTCTTCTCTCACATGTAAAAGAAAAAAAATGTCCTCTGAGTGTTATGAATCCACCTAATGGCTCTCTTATTTAGTGTGTTTACACCTAAAGATATTGATTGTGGTTTTGCTCGGCACTTCCCCACTCCAGAACTAGACTTCATTTAAACCAGCCGTAACTGAAACAGATGGGGCTTAATACACACAGGCACACTCACACTGACGCGGCATCCTCGAGTTGGAGCTGTAAGAAAACAAGCTGTCTGGTTCCGTCTCCTTTCTGTGTCTCGGTGCGTTGTTGTGACTGGAGGTTCTTGCAGGCAGTTTTTTTTTTATTTATTTTTTATCTGCTGTGTCAGCCATGATATATTCATTAGAGATGGATTACGAAGCGTGGGAATGGATCACGTTTGGAGTGGGTTGTAATCCCCATACACTTGCTTAATTTAATCGCACCTACTGTGCCATCCTATTACACACTACACCCACCGCAGGCATGCAGGCGCTGGCTGGAGGACAGCAGACTAGGGGGCAGACAAGGTTAAAACGGGGTAACGTCAGGCAAGAGGGCTGGAGACAAAGACGGGGGATGGTGAGAAAAGACGAGCAAAATAGGATTACCAGCTGCAGGAGAATGATCAAAGTGAAGTGAAAGCAAACCATTTAAAAGAGAAAGGAAATGTGAGAAGATAAAGAAAAGAGGAAGGTAAGGTGATCTTCAGAGTTGATATCTGGGAAATGTCATATTTTAACCCGCATCATATCTGTACAGGATGTGGATATGGTTAGACATGCGTGACCACATTAAATCTGCAACAGGTTTGAAAACTTTGTTGCAAGCTTTAAAATCTCTATGAGCTGGAGGAGCTGCATAGAGCCACAGCTCAGGTGGGACCATTTGTCAATGCAGCTGTGTGAGTCGTGCACTGCACAAGTAAAGAGTGGAAAGAAAGAAATCAAGACCAGCTGTAAGAAGGACCTTGCTGCTGATTGGCATAAGTGATGTAGGGAATTGTTTAACAAACTGTTTGGACTAAATGTGTGCAAAATGCAATTTCCTTCCACTTTACAATTCATTTGTTGATCTGAAAATCCTGAAATGCCAATAAAATAAGAACAAAATTAGGGGCGTTAATAATTTTGCAAGGTTTTGTTAGTTTTGTAAACCTTGTGCACACTTCATGGAATTTAAAAGTGAATAAAAGCGGTTGCATAATGTTGCCTCCACAGTGTTCTTCGTAATTACTAAAAGAAGTTCCACCATCCCTTGTTTGATTCTAACCACAGTCACTTTGCCTCCTGCTTTCTCTGTAGAGAATCATAATGTTTGTGTAACCATTCCTGCAGGATTGGTCTGATGTTGTGTTCTTTTTTTTTTTTTTAATTTAAATCAGGACCGAGTTGGATTTGTTTGGGTTCGCTCACTGAATTCATTAGACTTAATCGGCCACAGAGCTGCAAAACAAGCCCGAGCTGCAGTAACGAGACAGCGCATCTCGTCTGTTTACGCCAAGACAGATCTGAGACGTTTCTGTGGCCACACTTGCAATGGCGAGGCGAATACGTTTGTCGAGTCCTTTTGACATAACGATGTGGCAGGGAGCAATGAGCAGGCATCTGGGGCGAGGTCTCCCGTCAGTGTGAAGGCAGGATGAATGGGGTAATCCCCCTGGGAGAAAACACAGGCGCAACAAGAAGAAAGAAAAACGGAGGGGTGCAGATGTCAGAGGGAAAACAAACCCCAAGGAGTTAAAGGAAAAAAAAACACACACACAAAAAAAAAACAGACAGAGGCGTCCGGACCCTGTTAATGAGCTTAATGAGGTAATTATAAACAGAAGGAAAGGCTTAAATCCTCCAGGCCTCGTTCGGGAAGGTGGGGCGGCTGCTGAGAGAATGAATGGACATTTTCTATCAGGAACAATCTTAATAGAAAGCACTAAAGTTTGCCCCTGCTCAGGGCAATAGCCAGGAAGTATTAGTGAAGAGGAGGACAATGTGGTTAGATAAATAGGCGGCCAAGAGAGGAATGGGAGGATAAAGATCCTCTGCTGATGATAATGGCGGTAAGTGCTCAGGCAGAGGCATGCCTCCACTAGTTAGTAAAGACTTTATTCTCCGTACTTGTATTTATTCATCTTCATCGCAATTGCCTTTCTCACGCCCAACATCCCATGTCCCTTTGTATTTTTGTCTAATGTGGGCACTGTTTGGACCAGCCTTGTTATTACCGTGCAGACAACGAAGCAAGGAGTAAGTTATAGTGACAGGGCTTTGAGCTGTTCTCTGTGTTTTGAGCCGTCTGTTGCGACAGGTGTCAGAAATGCTGGTTTCACCTCTCCCTGCAAATAAAAGAAAAAATGTCTCTGACTTCCATCCAGGCATCATTCCCCCGTCTTCTGCTTACCTGAGATCGGGTCACGGTGGAGTTAGCAGGTCTGGGCGGGACGAACCCAACTATTCGTTTCCTTAATGACGCCTTCCAGTTCATTCTGGTCTTCCCAGATCAGAGGGAGGTGAATAGTTCCTCCATTATGGTCTGGGTATCTCCTAGAGTCTATCATTTGGACTTGTCCTGACACACAAGAGGCATTCTGAAAACATATCCAAACTACTTCATATTATTCATGTCATCCGTAAAAAACAGAGCAAAGCCACCCGACCGACCGACAGAACAAAAGCTTTTAGCCACTTACGTCTGGTATCTTCGGTGATGATCAGTGTTTCATAACCTCACCATTTACCACAAATGAGGGTTGGAACATGGACAGATGGATAAATGAAGAGCTTACGTTGGGACTCAGGTTTTCTTTCTCCCTGACTGGAGCGACGCTCGCCTTCTTGCAGACTAGACCCCAATCCATCTGTCAATCTCTCGCTCTATCCCAGCTCTGCAAGCAAAACACTAACGAACTCCTTCTTTTGAGGCAGAGACTGACCCCACTGACCCCCTGACTTGATGTGGTAAAGGGGTTTGATTACCTCTAAGATCCTGCTATGTTGTCCAGGGAGTAGATCCCTGCCTCTGGGCTCCCATAGGCAATTGGTGTTAGGGGAAGGATGAGAGAGAGATTCTTTTGAAGGAAGACAATGGACACCCTCCTGCATTTGTTTTTGGGCTTGTACCAGCTGGAATGAGTCGCTGAAGTGCTGTTGTGTGTGTCCTATATAGGAAGCAGCAGCATCAGCATGTTTTAAACTCAGCTATCAAAGGATGGAGGGTGATTTAGATATCTGCCACTGTAGCAGGGGATTAGGTGTGCCAGAATACTGCGTCGGGTTTATTTTCTCCACATAGAGGTGTGTATCTGTGTACATTAAGCTGCTTGTAAGCCTGACTGGGGGAGTATTTTCAGGACATTAGCTGCAGTGCATAAGCAGCTTGTTTTGTGTGTGAACCGTGGAAGTGGCGGTAAGAATTGTCAGAGCTTGTTGGCTCAAACTCTCTAAGAAAATCCCATTTGGTTTTCCAGCCGCAGGCAAAGGTCACCGCGGTGTTCTCTGCTTCGCTGCGGCTCACCTCTCTGCATCTGTTTTTCTTTCCGTCTCCTGCTATGGCGTTGGACACAAAGTCTTTCTGTCATCTGCCAGAACAGAAGAAAAATTTTTGAGTAAGAGATGCGGCTGCAGCTGCTGGGCTGAACTTTGTTTGAAGGATTTTCCCAAGAAATAGCTTAAGCCCAATTTACACATGTATATTTAAGACCTTTCTAATATGTAGAACAGTTAGTTTAACATGCAATAATATTAACCGCCGTAAATTATTTTGAGATTATCAGGGTATTTTATGCACACTAGAAACAGAAATAGGTATTTAGTTTAAAGAAGACCAGAATAAATTGTACCTGTTAACAAGGACTGACTTCATAATGACAAAAAAAAAAACTTGCAAAGCTCTACTGAATAAAAAACACAAACTTTGAAAAGTGGTGTTGACACCAAAAACATTACAGTGAAACCATTTGCACTGTGCCGGCGTTGCCCTGGCAGCTAGAAATTTGTATACATAAAGTCCTTTCACCTTTAATTACATGGGATAAAAATTGCTCAGTCTGATCATCTTGATTTTTGCAAATTGATGATTCATCAATTTGTGTAGATAAAAAACATTCCTAGAATTGATGCTATTTTTAAAGGGAACTTTTTAAAAAGGGCAGAAAATATGTTGTCTAAACACCTTGAAAATTAATTTGCATGCATAAAAGAATTATGTGTGGATATGGTACTGCTACCAAAACTGGCACTAGCCCAGGGGCCGATATTGTTATTAATCCAGTGTTGCGTCTCAGCAAAGCAATATAAATATAGAAGACTGCAGCGTCACTTTTTTTGTACATATTCACAGCCAGACTCTCTCCAGGGGCAGAAAATATAAAGCCTGTCACTTTCTTTAAATATCTGACTGGAGATACACATGCAGACTGGTGCAAACGCAAGTTGTCTGTTTACCCTCTTTCATATTGCGTCTTGCTGAAAAATTGGAACGCGCTGCGGAAAATGTCATGTCCTTGATCTCTTTGCACCACTACAGAGGGCTGCTGTATGGATGTAGTTTTAGCAGCCTCGACACATGGGGCGGGGGGATTTACCGAGACGGGGGTCTGGTGCAGAAACGGGGCTGCGGGCCTCTGATAACAGAACAGCGTTTGATGGTGCTCGGCCTTCCTCCGCTGGAAAACACAAGCTGCTCCCGCTCAAATGCATCCCCGCCACAGGTCTGATTGGTCATGATTTGATTTAGTTACAGAGCAAAGCCGGTTTCCCGATCATGATGATAACAGATGTGATGGGAGTTAGAGAGCCACTTAGGGTTGAGGGACTGTATCGATGCACTGCCAGCTGGCAAATCTCCCCTTCGATTGGCTTCACTCTCTCCAAGTTCACAGAGGTTGATGGTAGAGTTTGATAGGATGCTACCTGTAATTAAATTGAGTATTATGTTGGCTGTACTTAGGGTGCAAGGTTTTCTTTAGCAAAATCTTGCAGGTGGAGGGAGGAAAGGCGTATAGAGCGGGGGTGGGGGGTGGAGGGGGAGTGGTGCTCCATACTAATAGCAAAAGGCAATCAGCAGGGAGCAAAGAACAGAGAAGGAGTGAAATGACAGACAGGAGTGCAAATGAAAGATAGAAGCTTGGCGAGGATGACAGTCAGGAAGGAGAAACTCTTTCAGCCGCATGTAGACATAAGAAGAAAAAGCGAGAGATAGGGAGCGAGGAAGAGATGGAGACGCAGGAGACGGGAGATGAAGTAAGAGAGAGTCGACGTACGAGAGCGAGGGATGGAGGCGGAGGGGAGGAGGAGGAGGAGGAGGAGGAGGCGAACATGTGGAATGGGGAGAGGCAGGGAGAGAAATATTTGCCGTGCGTGTGGTAGAGCTGGAGTCAGGAGGTTGTCATGGTGATAGGGAGGTGAGAAAAGACAAGGGATGTGCGGGAATCGACACACACACACGGACTGACACAGACTACCACCAACAAAATGAGTAATGCATAACAATACTAACCCGTCACACCTCGAGTAAACACTCCCACGCAAACACGCCGGCTGTGTGCGCTGGTTAAATTGAAGCCCAGGAGCCACATCACCATGCAAACTCCGTTTCCCCACATCTCCTGGCTGTCTTTCATCCTCTGTCAGCCACATTTGAATGGGAGGCAAATCTTCTTAAACTGACTCCCCTGACTTGATGATTAACCCAAACCAGCAGTCTGCAGCTGCATGTACTTCTCTCTGTGTGCACGTACTGGTGAGTGTTTACAAATCTGAAATTTGGATTTGGGTGGCAAGCTGTGGAGGAAGGCTGCTTTTCATACATAATTTGATTTACCGCATACTTTAATGGCATCCATCCAATCATCCACTTCCTTTCTCTTAACCAGCACAAGTAATGGTCCAGGAGGGAGACCTATCCCTCTCTCTGGGTCTCCATTACATTCTGGGAGATCTCATTGGGCAATAAGAGAGATATCGTTGCTTCGCAGGGTTATGGATCTGCCTTGGGAAAGAACAAGATCGTGGATTCACCTTCAAATGGAGGCTCTTTCTGGTCAGATGGTCCTCTTTTCTGATGGGTAGGAGGAGTGACTCTCTATAAAGTTCTGCTTACCTTATCTCATAGGGTGAGTCAAACAATCAGACCAGGGAAACTTGGTTAAGCTGCTTGTGATTCATCTCGTGGCTCGAGGTGCCCAGAGATGATCAAGAGCTTTGCTTTTGGCTCAGCTCTTCTTTTCATTACAACAGAACCCAGCAATGCCCCTTCTACTAAAGACAAAGCCCTCTTCCGCCAAACCATTTCCTGCTCCATTCTAACATCGCCAGTAAACAGGACGCCGAGATACTTGAACTCTTTACCAGAAGCAAAGAAAGACCCCCCACCATGGAAGGAGTGATCTATCTTTTTCAGGTTGAAAACTGTAACCTCAGACATGACTCCCACTGGGAGCATGCTGAAGGTCATGACCTGCAGATACCAACTGAACCACATCATGAGGTTGCCGAACATAATATCTGAGATCCAGTACATAAATGCATACTTTGTGCTAAGAATGCAGATGCAGCTTTTACTATGGGACAGGACCTAAAATGTTCAAGTAAACTCTGCCAAGGAAGATGAAAGTATCATCCTTAACTACCTGATGCCAACTCTGGTCAGTTTCTTTAGGTACTTGGACCATAACCACGTATCTTCATATCATATCATATATGAATGCATGTATGATGTATCATGCCTCTCCATAGAGATTGTACCAACCTTTATTCAGACAATATCAAGACTTGTTTTCCATAACCTTCATTGGACACATATTGTCCAAGGTTGAGGGTGTCCAAGCAGTTTCCTTTCTGTTTCAAAATGAAGAAAACAGATGCAGACATTTTGAGATGAAAAAGATTTTTACAGTTTAGCAAGGTGTGTAATGATCTTTATTTAAAGGCTGCTCCACACAGAACCTGTCCCAGCAAAGACCTTCAAATGTTCGCCATTAACAAAAAGTCAGGTTTGCATAAATCATCCGAAATCTGGCAAATTCAGTTGCAAACGTGGGAAATTGACTTTTCATTGCAGCGTGAGAAGACGGAGAGAGGCACAAAGAAGAGCCGAATGCAAACACAGCAGGAAGAAAAAGATTTCCATTCATTACAGAAAAATCAATGCCATCAGTTAATTCAGATTGTCAACACTTGCATTGAAATTGGGGGAAGCTGGAGCCCAGACGTCGTTGCTAAGGCAATAGACTGCTATGCACTTGATAAATCTCTTTTAGACATATCCACAAAACAATCGTATCTTGATTGACTATTTTATTTTTACCATCAACTAACAAAGGTCTGCAGGAGAATTTTACTGGGTTAAAAAAGCAGATAGAAAAGTGCTATTATAGTGGCTTGAGCCTTTAGACCTTAAAACCAGTGATATTTGCCTAACGTAGAGTAAATCAGTTTATTATTTCTTAATCTTATAATCATGTGTGTTTGGCACTGACTTACAAATACAGCTGCTAATTTTCTTCGTTTGGCTTGAGCGAACGCATGTCAGCCCGCTTGTTTAATTTTGTATTATCATGTGTGACTCCTGCTTGTCTGTATAAGCCCAGTCAAGTGAGATCACACACTCACGTACGCGCGCACGCACAAAATCTGTCCACTACCAGGGCTGTTAAGCCACTGCAGTCCTCCCATGCAAATGTTTCACCAAAGAATTGATTGACCTTGCTCTTTCAGCAGCACATTTACATTCAACCAAAGACAACTTTTACCAAGACCTGCTCTTAAACTGCATTCAGTAGAGACTTATTATTATTATTATTATTATTATTAAGAGTTGTAAGTGTTTTGAGTTTCTGCTCATTCTGATCACCAGCAGGTTTTTTAGTACTTTTAACCCACATGTATGAGGAACATGCTCATCAACATACATGAAACGTACTGGACTGCAGCAGATGGATGTTCTTTTGATTGTTTCACCCTCACAGCTGCAGTTCTTCTTTAAGACAAATAGTCTCAGTTGTCTATTTGTTGCGTTGGAGACCAAAGGTTACACCCGCCGCCTGCCCCTCCCTTCAGGTGGTGCCGTGTCTGCTCTCCCTACGGCGATGGCCACGTTTCCAGGCGTATCACATGAGCGGCTGGCAGCTGTGTCCTCCAGCACTATATAGGCCACTTATCATCTGACCCCAGGGACCGCTCCCTCCTCTTCTCCCTGTCTGAAGGACTGCCGGCACCGCCCCGCCTCAGACGTTGCTACCTGCAGCATGCGGCGATAGCTTCCCACCCCCCCCCACCCCCTACCACCACCACCACGCTTCACTCGATGGGACCCAAGCACGGACACAAATGCGCTCACGTGCTCCCTTGCATACGTTGAAGCTGATCCAACAACGCAGTTCCTCTTATATTGCACAGCTGACTTGAATATTAATGATCTGCAGGGATGTGAAATCACCGTCTTTGTGTAAATTCTGGTGATGTTTTCTGGTGTGAAAAAGCATCCATCTCAGTGGCCCTTTCTTTCCCCCCCCAAGGTTCTGTTTGTGTTGATGCAGCTGATTTGTCATCTCCAGCTGTGTTAAGCTGCTGCATCTCGTTTCAGGGCAAACTGGCAGACACTACACTGATGTCGACTTTATTTTCCCTTTTTTTTTTTTTTTTTTTTTTTTTTACTGGGTCGCCTGGCTCTGCTTTGATCCCCAAAGGCTTTACTAGTTCACACATTTAAAATCTCCTTTTTCCATCCGACTGATCTCCCTTTAATTTTTTTTTTTCCTCTCTGGGGAGCAAATATCTGCGCACAAACATGTTCACTGAAGTGTCTTCACTTAGCATGTCGTCACAAAGGCAGATGAAGTAAAAAGAAAAAGGGAAAAAAAAAAGCAGCCCTGGTGAAGGTCAAAATGTGCGTCAACACGAGGAGGAATACAAGGAAGAAGCTGTTTGTTTCAGAGGAAAGGCAGAAAAGAGGAGAGGCTGACTGTGAGATAAAGAAGGAGAAAAAGGGTTGACTGCGAGACGGAGCGCAGAGGATTAAAGGAAGCAGGGAGGGGGAAGAGAAGGTCACTTCTAATAGCTTCTTCCACGTAATTTCATAACGTCATGATTGTCCCTCTTTGGTTGAGCTAACACCATTAGCTACCTGCTGTATGGACACTAAACCATTCTGCCACAGTCAGTATCTTGCAAGTTACACACTGCGGGGCTGCGTGGAGTGTCTGCCTCTGAGATTGCAGTGTGCGCTTTACAGTTCAGTCACTTCTTTGGTAGTAAGTGGGACTCTTGAGTGTCTCATCTGTCTTTGAGGATGAGTAGCATGAGGATGTGGGGGTTTTGTATGCATCACATTTTCTTATGTTCTACATGACACTCAGGGTGTGCATGCAATTAGGGTTTTTTTTTTTTTTTGTGCTGCAGGCACAGAATCTGATGGATTCTGCTGCTAATGAAGCAAATGACACCTACAAGCAAGAGCGGCGCAGCGTAAAGAGAGTTTGTGTTTGTGCACTTATGTGCACAAACCGTATGCTTCTCATTAGGAGAAGCGGGAAACATTTGATTTGTTCGCGTGTCGTTATTGGTTTTGACTTTTTGGGTTTGGTTTCTAGAAGCAGTCGTAGGAACTGAACACCAGGATGGCTGCAAAAGATGTGGCATCTCACGAAGAAACAGCAACATGAGAGAGCATAATTTAACCCAACACAAAAATAAGAGACTGTAAAACTTTTCAGAAAGCACCAGGTTGCTTTTCAGCTTTATCTAAAAAATATTTTTAGACATTTTGACAAAATAAGTACAATATTAGTTAAAGTCTCAAATCACATCAAACATCAAACTGCACTTTTTCTCTCGACAGGGCAATGTTCCCCGACTCTTTTAACACAATAGACTAAATAGAATTTATTTCTAGTTTAGATCGTAATGCTGCTATTAAAAGATCAGGATTGCAGTGGTTCAAATTTCTCTCATTTTTCTGCAGTTAGCCAATTTTTTTTTGTGGCGTCTCTTTTGGATCCATGCTTGCATAATTTCCTGAATATTTTCTGGTGAGGTTAAACTAAAAATAAATAAATGAAGATAAAGAAGTTAAACTGTATTTCATTTCACTGCAATCTGTATGACACGGTATTTCTCATACAGATTGGCATCATGATTTACCATGATGCCTTCCAAACTCCTTCCAAAACGTTTCTTAAAGAATGAAAATGCTTAGACATGTTGGGATTTCTAAAGAAAAAAATTGTCCATCTTTTTATTCACCCCTTGAGATAAATAGTACAAACACATGACTTTTAGAACGTTTTAGTGTTCTGCATAAACTCTGCTCTGAGATTATGCTTGCCGTCATTTTGTGCTTCCTTCAGTTTGATTACAGGTGAAATGAAATGGAAAATAGCCAGGCACATCATGTGAAAGTACATCATTTGATTAGATCTCTCAAACAAACCAAGCCTTCTTTTTTTGTTTTAAATATGGCAAAAAAGAGAGAAAAATCTGCAAAGATTTAATTATTTGTTTCTGAGCGTTTTCTCTGACTATTTTCAGTCGGTGTTTTAGTGTCTAAATTTTCTTTGTTTGTTCTATTAAGAGGACTTTATCCCAGTGTTTAATCCAGTTAGACTGCAGATGAATGGACACAAATAACCAGACTCATGATGTTCCCAGTTTTCCCTCCCATTCCGACCTGATCCAACCAAACACACACACACACGCACACGCACACACACGCACACACACACACACACACACACACACCTGCTCCGCTTCATTTACTTGTTGCGTACTGCGTCTTGGAAACCATTGAGCCTTTATTTCCTGTAAATGAGTGACTGACAGTCAGACGACTATAAACATATTACCTTATCAGATGTGGACTAAAGTGAGTAGCAGCAAACATATTGTCAACAGAGAGAGCTGGAGGCAGCACTCCATCTGCAAGACTGGCTCCATTAGCTGACAAGAGAGATTAGCTGACCTGCTGACACACACGCTGATCTTTACTGATACACATGGTGTCACACACACACACAGGGAACCTGATACGCTATTACATTGGTGCAACACCCTGATTTGACCATAACAAAGCTTTTGCTGGTCACAGATCTCCTTTCTAAATATTCCCCTTCTTTCATGTCGGCCATTAACATTTTCCTTGTTGTTACAAACCACCGCCGTCTCGCTCCTTTTTGTTTTTTGTGCACTTTCGATAAATCTTTTAGACTTTTTGTTGTTGTTGGGTTTCCTCTCCGAAGTCCCGCCGGTGTTGGCCTTCTTTGTCTTCATTGGTCATCTTTTTTTCCCCCCTCCTTTCTCTCCATCACTTTCGGCTATTTTAATGAGTCCAGCCCTTTCTTCTTGAATTATTCACCCCTTTTTCATCGAACGCACCTATTGTTTCTTAAGGGGAAAAACGTTGATAAATAAACCAAACCATGTTTTTTTTTTTGTCCTCTCTTTTTTCTGGTTCTGTGGGTTTATCGGTGTGGAGAGAGAATATGAGATGCCTTCTGTGAATACTGAGGATTTTGTAATTTAAATTTGAGTAGGATGTAAATTATTCATGCTTATAAATGCTTAAAAAACGTTCAGCTTCCAGTGCTACACGTTGGGTTAAGTAGGTGTAAACAGGCATGAAGGCTTTGTTTTCAGTGATGCGTAAATGGGCGTGAAGCTGCCTTCAAGGTGTTGGCCTGTCAGTCGGTCTGCAGCAGCAGAGTGCGTACGTGTGGGCGCATATGTAAGCGATACCGCAAAACCCCGCTAGTGACCATATGTGTGAATAACTGAATTTGTATGTACAAGAGTAAGAGGGAAGTACTGTGTGGAGACGTCGTTGTCATGACAACCAGGATGTAAAAGGGAGTGGGTGATTGCCCTCATGGTTCTTTTGCCAACCTTTATTTTCTCCATCTTTGAGCCACCCTGCTATTAGCCCTTAACCCCTGTCCAAACAAGCGGGGCGGCGGCTGCTCACTGGGGAGGGTGTGGGCTTTTGGAAATGAGGGGACAACACCACGAGGCGTGCTTCCACGTTAGCGCGTTTGGCCCCGGTAGGCGTAGCAACGCGTCTAACTGCCGAGCTTATGCTAATAGCGGGTATTGATGAACGTGCTGTCTGTGCAGCCTGATTCCTGATAAGCTCTATCTCCACACTGTTTCTTTTTGTTCTCCTTCTTGCTGGACAATTTGCATTTTCATCTCACGTCCTTGGCCATTTAAATAAAGAGTATCGCCGTCAAGGAGGGCAGATGATGGAATCCTGTTGTATTGCACTGCAAAAGCCTCTTTTCCATTAAAGTTGCAAATATTGAATTAAGCAGCCGGTGTTGTCTATTGACTGAGCTGGAGTGCTGCCGCAGCAGTTTATTAGAGTGATAGAGAGAACATGGGGCTGATGCAGAAAGGAGAGGAGGTGGGGAACTATGAGATTTATTGTTGTTGGGAAATGAGAAAAGCTCTTAGTGTCAAACACTGAGAGGCCTGAGAGAGTCGAAGACTGATGAAAAGGTGACAGGAAAATTGGTTTGTCGTCTCCTCGGCTAGCTCCCATTTCGAAGTCTCCTGATGGGACAACTTTTAGACAAATGTGCACAAAATTAAAATGCGGTAATCTTCGCTGAGGTGAGTGATACAGTGCCTTGAAAAGTGGCATGCCCCCTAAATTTGTTCAGAATCTGACTTGTTTCGATCAAAAACGGCATTGCATCAGTTTCCCCTTCCCTGCTGCAGAGAAGCATGCCCACAGCATAATGCCACCAGCACCATGTCTCACTGTGGTGATGATTTGTTCTGTCAAACGTTGTGCACCACAAATAGGCAACAGGAACAGCCTACAGAACTGCAGGGACTCGAGACGTATCGCTCAGTGAAAATGAGGCATGTCACCCTTCTGAGACCTTCACAGAACAAATGGTTTCATAGAGTTTGATTTACACCTTTGTCGACTCTCTGCTGGTTTGTTTTGTGTTTGGTAGGTTATGCTAAATTTAAAATGGGGGTATTAGAGTAAATTGTTGTGATTCAAAATGACTACCACACTTTTCGCGCTTTTATTTGCACTTGCATTACTGCGGTTGCAAAACATTTTGCAATATGGCAAAAATGTGAAAGGGGTGGGTGACGTTTTTTCGCGAGACACTTTGACATCTAGCTGTGTTCTCGTGGAAAACAAAAGCTGCAAGTATTATTTCACATGATTTGCGGTATTTTTCTGCCGTAGCGACGAAGTGGGCCTGAGACTTGTCTCACTGTAACAGAGTCATGCATTAAGTATGACTCTGCCAGAGAGAGGAAGAGAGGAGGGTGAATGTGAGCGAATCAGACAACCACTCCAAAGACAGAGGAGCGGACGGTCAGCAACAGCCGTTTGAGGCTGAGCCACATGAATGAATGGAAGAAAATCAATTATGAATCTGGGCGAATTCAGGGCAAATAGTGCTGACAGGAAGAGGATTTTTATGAATAATTCACTCTGCAAGGATCATGACCCCCTATTGGCATGAGCTCGTATTCCAAACATAATTTATTTTTCTTTGACACTGGCGTCTACTCATTTTCTATTTTGTTTTTTAGTAAGTATTATGTTTATTATGGTTTAAATCACTCCATCCCTTCAACATCTCTCCACCCGTCTCCTTTTCATCTCATGTTTCTTCAGACAGACAAACCCTCGGGGTACCACCGGGGGTAAAGGGGGGCACGTGTTCATTTATTTTTCTCCCCCTCTCCTTCTGTCCTGCATCCTCTTCTCCTTACACATCTTCACAGCTGGAGGTAGTTAATATTTAAAGGGAAGGCGTGACGGGACGCACAGGACGAGCGGCGCGTGCTTGAACACGCATGCACACACATGCTCGCCCTGTAATCCAGTCTCACTTGATCACAAGTACGCAGAGGAAGGCTTTCAAAACCTACATTTGCATAATCTGCAACGGGGAGACAAAATATACTGGGCTACGTTCATCGGCGTCCAAGCTTCGCACGTGGGGACGTGTGCTGATATGAATCAAACAGTGCGTACGTGTGGGGGGTTGGCACGGCGCGGATCAGATAATGTGCGAAACTCAAGACTTGATTAGACTCTCGAGGTTTGATCTTGTGTTTCTACTCAGACAAGAGAGCCTGTGAAGGACCCAGTGTGCTTGGCAACGCCCAACATGTCAATTTCACATTAATGAAGACGTTTTGTTACGGGAAGACGGGAGCAAATGGGCGGCAGAGAAAATTGTTCACACAAATCAAAACTGTGCGAACAATTTTAAGATTTGTGAAATTATTTTGACGATTCTCTCCGAAGAAGTAAATTCCTATTTAAAAACAATCCCACGAGACTCTTTGACATTTATATGTTGATGTCATTTCTTCGATAAATGGGAACTGAAAATCGTAAATGAGCAAAATTACCATTGTTCTGTCAGTCTGGATTGTGTTGGATCTGTATAAAATGTGAAGGACAGAAAAATTAGTAGCTAATCTTTGACAATGACAGCAGCAGCGACAGCGTAATGTAGAACGTCAGATACACTAGAATTTTATGTGAGAAATGCCTCAAAGCCTGACTTCATAAATTATTGAAGCATCTGGGAAATTGACTTGGTCCATTTAGCTGGTGTGATACATTGGCAGCTAATCTTCTTTCGCTCTGGGTTCCTTGTAAAGAAGAAGGAAAAAAAAAAAAAACAGCCACACCCTCACATCTCAACACGTCTGCCCTCGCTTCACACTCTTCCAGTGGCTGAACAATTTTCTGATGGCACCGTTTGACATTCCAGCGGTGCTAATAGTTTTAAAAAGCACTTAAAAGGACTGTCAGGTCACCGGAGCCCCAGCTGCATACAGCCATCCCACGCCTGACCTTTGACCCAGTCCAATGAAGCAGGTAACAGTGCTGAGATTGGATCATTGACGGCAGCGCAGCAGTCGCTCAGATAGAGAGAAGTCGGGGCAGCTGCTTCGTTGTCGGTGTCTCGCCCCTGTGATAATGGAGCAACCTTCTGGCTTCATGCCGCGTGTGCAGCTTGGAAGTTGTCGGCGTGTGTGTCTCGGGTCGCATCAGTCTGGGCAATCAGCGTGTTTGGGTTGCCCTTGTTACGTAGCAACGCTCTTTCACGTCGCAGTCATTTATTTCTTCCTCCCAGGCCATTATAGTGTTCTCCTTTACTGCTCCTTCTCAGCACTGCAGGAAGACTGACTGAGGCGATGTCTGCCCCCCTGACTGAAGCCCACTGAACCATGCTCTTTTATCTGTGCGACAGAGGTGTGTGTGCGCCTGCCTGCCCTCCTTCCTTTCAGACTGTGTTCATTGAATGCAAGCTTCTTTGTTTGTGTCTGTCTACAAGTGTTCAGATCAGAAATTTGTTGCATATTTCAGTTCCAGTTTTGGTAAAGATCTAACCTGCTTATAACCTGCTTTCATCTGATTCTGCTTCACGGTGCTTAATATACCTACTACCACTGGCCTGGGTCATCTATTGTCTATATGTAGAACAGTGGCGACGTCACATGGTGTGTGTGACAGCTGTTACTGTAAAGCTGTGTTTTTCTAACCTTGAACAAAGATGAAATTATCAAGGAGATGACATTTGAAACTTCCGCTCTATGTGGAGAGTTTCATATTGACGATTAGCATGTTGAGCATCAACATGGCATCAATATAGGTTTAGGGTCAGCATCAATAACTGTAAACAGCAGTCTCCGTGTGTATTCACTTGAGAATGGGGACAAAAAAATTAAATGTATTTTTAACCCTTTTTCTGAAATTAATATCATACTGTCAACATCTCCAAATCCATCATGTTTCGTGACAGACAGAGGAAGAAAACAGCAAATTTCCTGTAATTTGTCCAAACCTCCTGTTATCATTTGAAGTCAGTTCCTTGGTAAAATGAACAAAACATCGATGTTCTGCTGTTTGTAACCTGAAAACATTAGCTCTGAACCAATCAATACTGCTAAAGAACCCAATGGCAAGGCAGCTTTGGCTCACATGTCAGTCTTTGCTTAGAAAAACAAGCAGAAATAAAATCACAGAATCATACAGTCACACATTTTCTCCACAATCTGAATTTAGCTGAGATTCTAAATGTCATTTTCAAAAATATAGTTGGAGCAGCCTGGGTGCAATGTCTTTTAAATAGGAGAGAGAGTTTCACCCAACTGTTGGTTGGAGATTTGCTAGAGCTGAAAGTTGCCTGTGTCGGCTTGAAAACTTTTGAGTCTGTTGTCCCAAAAAAAACAACCAAACAAACAAACAAACAAAAAAAAAAAGAAAAAAAAAGCTTCTGGTTTGCATCAAAAATTCAATTTGTCATCCATGTTTCACTCAAAATGCTTTTATAAATTGTAATTTTGCACTAATTTTAATATTGTCTTCTGAGTTTTTTTGATAACGTCAGACACTGATTACAGACGCCTCTTGACTTCTCTGTGCAGCTTGAGCAACAGTCTCCTCAGTGACGCGTGATTGACAGGATGACAGCCATTATGCTGCTTATCATTAATAGGCATCCTACTTTGCTCCACTCAGCATTACCTCACAGTCTCTTTGGAGAAGGCTAACAGGCAAATTCACACCTTAAGTCAGTTTAATCCTGGAGCTAAACCCAAACTGGCTCTGCTGCGTTTGTCTGCCTCTGAAGGCATTTCAGAGATGCTGACTTAAGACTAATTGGCTGCTTGTCTCAGAAGAACAACAGCTAAAGAGGCTTTAGCCTGATGGAGAGACTGGGAGAGAGGGAGAGGACAAAGGAAAAAGTGAATGACGCCCTCTAATTGTAGGATTTTGCATTGTGTGTGTATGTGGACTGGAAGGATGAGATAAGTGTCACGTTTGTTGCCTTCCTCTCCTCCTGTTCTCCTTCCGTAGCCTCACCTCTCTCTCTCTCTCCTCCTGCTCTCCTCAACGATCTCTCTATCCACTTTTTGTCAGTCCTAAAGTCCTCCTCCCGCTAACCCCTCCGTCTCGTCTCCGCGTACAATTATTCTGAAAGGCAGGCGAGTGAGTGTAATGCCTCATTTAATCCTAAAGCTGTTAGTTTAAACGGCCTTATTAGGGGTTTAGATCCTGTTTGTTCTTTAATTTAATCTGATTTGTCTCCCCTGTTATAGGAGAATCCCACATTTCTCATTCTCTTTCTCCTTTACTTTCTCCCCTGAGTGACAAATATAATATCAACAGTAATTACTGTGGCAGCCATTACCCACTCGATGAAAGAAAATGAAAGATAATCACCACTCTCCCACCTTCTTCCCACCCTCCGTGCTCTCTCATCATCTTCACCTCTTGTCTCTCACACCTTCTCTCTCTCTCTCTCTCTCTCTCTCTCTCAAGGTCACCCCTCTCTCAAATGCTGTGGCAGTGCCAAAAAACGGTGGTAATTTGAGCCAAAAATCCCCTCCACTCAGCCTGTGGAGCTGTCAAACAGTCCCTCTCTACCCTCCATGTGTCTATTATTGCCGCTTTCTTTTGTCTCACATGTGCGCGTCTTAATCATGGTGTGCCATAGCAGCTCGTTGTGTGTGATACCGAGCAGTGTAAACAATCAGCAGGCTCGCTCCGCATGGTGCCGCGGGAAAGGATGGCCGGCTTGTGGCAGCGGGCCCTGGTTCCAAGCGTACAGATGGAGTATGGATAGAGTCCCAGGAGGAGAGGCTCGCCTCGCTCCCTCTGAGTGATAGCATCTTTATCGCATCTTTCTCACAGCGCTGCCACTCAGACGTGTCACTCTCCTTTGGTGACGATGCGATGCAGCTCTTATCACTCAACCTTTCGTCAACTGCTTATGCGTCCGCCCCGTGGAATATCAGATTTTGGCGCTTCCTGCATTTTGCTGCGTGCTGGGAGCCTCTTGTGGTGGTATTCTCTCCATCTGTCCCCCTGAATGACCTCTTCACATGGTTCACTGGTCCCGTAATTCAGCAAAGGTATTAAGGCGTTTTTTTTTTTTAGCGTGTCGCAGAACACGGACAGGTTTGGGACGCTCATCGGTGACGGTTTTATTGGGAAGTTCAGGAATTTTGAAGGGATGTTTTGGAAAAAGGTTGAAGGCAGTGAAAACATTTTTGTCAATTCTCTCTGTGTCTTTATTTGTACCTGATTTGATAACCGACCATTTAAAGCGATCTTCTGTATTTTACTCTGTCATCGGACTCAGGCTGGGATCAGAATACAAATTAACATTTGGAGGGTCATATTGCTCAGATAATTACTACTAATTGCCAAGTCTGTGTTTATGTCAATTTTAATGCAGGTGAAACATTGACTTCTTATAAAATTTTACCAGAATCTTGCTTTAAAGACAACGTCGAATTAAAAACTATCCCTTAATAACTCTGCGTCTCAGTCTGACCACATGCTGCAGGGTCATTTTCTCTCATTCTGACACATGGCCCCCTCTCTGCCCTGCCCTCTTTTTTCTTTTCTTCTTCTTCTTCTCCCTCCCCCACCTCCACCCCTCTTATCTGTTTCAGCCTGTAGACAGTTTCCTGCAGGAGGGCGTGGCACTGATTTAAAGCCCAAACAGGAGAGACAGAAGGCCAGCAGGACCGGAGACATATGAAGCGAAGCCAAGACCTCTAGCACGTGAAGCACCATCCTGACACCTGCTCACCTTCGGCGTGCGCGTGGTTGCCTCTGTGAGCATTGCACTGTGAGCAGGTGGGACATTGATGGCACTGTGAGCGATGCCTCACATGCAGCGACAGCAGGTTTGCAGCAGGGGGCAGAGCTCCTCCCACCTCCTCCCCCTTGTCCTCGCCCTCCTTTCCCTCGCAGTCCTGCCCAGCCGGGCAGCCATCGAAATGCCCTCCAACTGTGAGTACTGATTAATATCATAACATCCAGAACAATAGTCGAATGCTGGAATGAGATTAGCTTGTTGTGTTAATTGCATTGTTGATTCATCAACGCACACCAATAACGATCTTTAATCATGACTAATTAGAGTAGATGAACTATGTGAACATGTTTCCTCCTCAGTAACTTCAGTATTTAGAGGGGAAAAAAAGCTCTGAATATTCCTTTCCGGGGTATCTCTGCGTAACGCTCATCTGGACCAGTGGCGTGTGTAATTACTCTATAATTGATCCCTTCATACTGTATTGATTAGTCCCTCTATTGATCTGGTTTCCTTGGTGAAACCTGTTTGAAGGGAATTAAATCAACAACTTAGTTACACAACTAAAATCCAGAGAGTATTTTTCTTCCCCCCCCCTCCCTCCCCATCCTATTTCTTCCACTGCCTCGATGCAATATGTGGGCATTAAAATTACAGCTGAGCTCCCGGCCCGGAGGGAAATTGATCTTCATCTCCTCTGCCGCCATTGCTGCTCCTGCTGCTGGCCAACCCACCGAATATTGTTTCTCAAGAGCCTCTGCTGCTCTTGTTTTTTTTTACACTCTTTATCAGTGCGAGTCCCAATCCTTCACCACCTACACACACTTTGAAATGGCGAGAACACAAGCAAAGCGAGTCCTCACCTGAGCCGAGCTGAGCCCACGTGCACCCTTCAAAAAACGATGATGAAACGTAGAGATTTTTGTCATCTAACTCCCAAAGGAACAAGGCGATGCAGAGGTGAGGAGGCCAAAGACGATGAAGGGATGATGATGATGATGAGGAGGAAAAAAGGGGGATGGAGGTGGGTCGACAGGAATGGGAAAGGTCAAGGTTTTCCTGCCTTTCAATCAGGGGACCTCTAACATGTTGATTAGAGTTACTGAGGCAGCGATCGAATCATCCATCTATCTATCGATCTATCTATCTATTGATCCAGCTGTCTGTCTGTCTGTCTGTCTGTCTGTTTCTCTGTATTAAACTAAAATATTTCCTCTCATTTCTTTCATTCCCCCCAACTCTGTGGACGAACAAACTGCGCAGGGAACAGTAAGTGCTTTTAACTCTCTTGCTGTTTGTCCTATATTAATGAATGTACTGCTAAAGTTCATTGTAAACACTTTCATTATGCCAGAGAGGCTATTTTCCATCCTGCTGACAGCGGTGCACTTAAATGAATCTGGCGTCAGAGCGTGCATTAGCTGTGTTTTTGCTCGTGTGCCGATCCGCGTGAGGCTGGCTTCGGAAAACAAAAAAAACAAAAAAAAAAAAAACAGGAGCCTGTTTGAGTTTGTGGGGATTGTGTTTTAGTCCCATTGGCTCTCAATAGGTAGTTTCCCCTCTAGGAGCAAGCAGGAGAAAGTTTGAGGAGCTGGCAGCAGAGCTGTCAGATCAAAGGCTTGAAGAAACGGAGGAATTAAAGCACAAAGCAGCAACTTCACTCCTCCTCCTCTTTCTCTTCTGCCAATAGTGGAGCAGTGCCTTCAGACTTCACTTCAATTTGATCAGCTAAGAAAATGGGATTATTTTCTCTATGAGTGGGAATTCTTTCATTAAATTCTCACAGTCTTCCCATCTGTCTCTTTCTGAATTTGTTTTATTTGTTTATCTGCTCTGCCATTTGTTTTCCTTTTGGACTTTCTATCAGCTCTTTGACTTCAGTGTCTTTTCTTTTTTCCCCTCCTCTGTTCCTCTTTCCCTGCTACATCCATTTGCCTGCTGCTCAGTGGAATCACCCTTCTCTATAACCTGTCTTTTCCTTTAAGTCAAGCCGAAAATGTCCCCAACTGTCAAGCACTCACTTTTATTTCGCTGGAAAAAAAAAAGAAACTGTTTTATTAATTGTGGTTTACATATTTTCAAAGCGACGTCATAGTGTTTCTTAGACGCTCTGGGTGCGTTTTTCACCTCAATATTAACACTTGCACAACACTTAGAGCATTTCTTTAATAAATACTGTCAGACATTAGACCAACGTTTTTGTGTTTAACAGCTTAGTAAGATAACATACTTCCCATATTTTGGAGGTCATCGGTAACAACCTGTGGTAATTACAGTTTCTATACTCAGGCCTGTTTTTGTACAATCACTATATATGGATAGTTTCTGGATTAATGTGCATCCCTTCAAATTGTAAAATATCTTTTGGAACGCTGTCTAACCTGTTTTATGCTTCTTATCCACAGAATTAACAATTTAAGCAGATCCTGTGTGCATTTTCACAGGTGCAGAGTGCTGAATCAGAATAAAGAGGGCAAACTTGGATAATTTAGAAAAAAGCCGTTAGCTCAGTGATGAATTTCTCAGCTTTTATTTAGCAAACACAGATTCTACCTCTGTCTTAATCAGAGTCTCTAATGAACACATTTTTTTTCATTATCCTTGCTCCCTCTCCCTACAGGCTCTTCACTTTCTTAGTCTCACGGGGAAAACTCTGTGCCATAAATCCCCTTTTTCCATTAACTCTCCTCCCTACATTACGCATCAATTTCCTCTCATTGAAAACACATTTTCTCTCCTTACTCTCTTGGTCCTGCTCTTTTTTTCTTGGCCCATATTTCATCTCTTTGTGTTTCAGAGCTCTGTCAAATGATATTGACTCGACATACTAATTGCCGCCTGTTAAGCAGAGAGTGGCTAGTATCTGGTCAGTCTGTGATGAGTGTGAAAACTCTTTGAAACAGACGGGACACGTACGTTTTGTGACACAGTGGTGTGGTTTGCCGCATATGTACACATCAGAACTCGAGTTGTGGCAGCATGCATCGCTCTCCAGGCCCCCTTTTCTTCCCCGTTCGTGTTGTGAACGAGACGGCCAGCTTGAACTAATTCTTGTCTTGGTCCATGCAGACAAAAGGCCTCCTCAGATCACCAAACACCCGGACTCTCTCACAGTTTTTAGCCCCGAGGACTTCGTCATGAAGTGTGAAGCCTCTGGCGTCCCAATGCCCAGGTTTGTCAGCACAACCAGATCCATGCAAACACATAAACACAATGGGTCTGTGGTGCTTTGCAGAAGAATTCATGCATCTTGAACTGTTTGATGTTTTATTTCATAATAAAAATGAACAGCCTCAATTTTATTGTGACAGACTATTACAAAGAAGTTTGTAATTGAAAAGCAGCAAGAAAAAAATATGAGGTTTTCTAAATTTCAGTAAATATCTAAAAAAAAATATGGCTAAATATAAACGTGTACATTTTTAAAAATTCTGAAAACCACCTTTTTTCTTTCCAAAGCAAATTATGTGTCGCTTCTTGTGGGCCAATACAAACACGTTGAATCATGGCATTTTAAAGTGACAAAACAAAAAAAAATGTTGAAGGGGTTTTAGTTCTTTCGGTAGACACTGTAAGTCTGATGGCGTAATATCTGCAGAGCAGCTCCGCTGATCTTTTTAGGAAGCCGAGAACAGTGACCTTCCCTCTCCTTGTTCGGCTGACATCTACATATTAGCATTACACGAAAGCACAGCTTCCCCCAATCAGAGTTCTTGTTTCACCAGAGGATAAATGTCATTAAGCCCTCGGGCGATCTCCTCTCTCGGAGTGTCTTAGCTGCTCTGAAGTGGAAAACTGCTCCCATTGCCGAGGAAAAAGAGATGAATATTGCAATTACACACAGCGCAGGCCTCTGAGCTCCACTGGGGCATCCCGTGTACATTTCACAGAAATCCATTTGTGGCCTCAATTCTACTGACATCTTCTGTGCATAAATGACTGCTTTCTGAGACTTGAAAATGACTGTGTGACGTTGATGTTTAAATGATCATCATTTTACTGTCTCTTCCTTCTTCTGCTTCAGTTTCGGTTGGACTAAGGATGGAAAGCCATTTGACCCAAGTGCTGACACAGATCTTAATATTACGAAAAGCTTTGGTTCGTTCGCCTTCTCTACATTCAGTAAAACTATGGACACCCTGAAGGCGTACCAAGGCAAATATGTCTGCTACGCCACCAACGAGCTCGGGACGGCTGTGTCGAAGGAAGCCATCCTCAAAACTGATGGTAAGGAGTTCCTTTTAAAATCACTCAATTCATAGGAAATACATTTTTAGCATTAGAAAGTCAGAATTTAGCTTCGCCATGGTGTATTCATGAAGTTGATTTTCAAAGCTCAGAGTACAATCAGAGGATTATCTTCCTTTTGTCTGTAAGAAGAGTTCGGACTGTGTCACTCAGAGTACAGAGTGAAAGAGTACTATACAGGCAAACATATGATAACATCTGTTTTTTAAATCTACATTGATTTATGTGTCTCATTTCATTGTGTATTATGTTTAGTGTATTGTTAGACAAGGTATAATTGTCATTTCTCAGAATGTATTTAACATCTGATAACAAGCTGCCTCACTGGGAAGGTCTGCTCTGACTGATTGTTGAGCTCAACAATCAGTCAGGTCATGGAGGTGTGGCCCAGATTTGATTTGACGTCAAGTTGCTGAGAAGGTCAGTGAGGTTTGGTTGTCTAGGCCACATTTGCTTTATGGATCTGGGAGACAACAGTGTATGTCAATTGGATTTGGTAGGGAGTTGCTGATGGGAGTATGAGGTGTCCGGATGCTTCTAAAGGACATTCCAGTCCTTTGCCGAGTGTTTCTGCCGCAAGAGGAGTAGGTCTGGTTTGGGAACTTTACTATCTCCTCTTTCTTTTTAGGAAGTGATGAGGTTTTTCTGCTGTTGTCTACAGTTCATAACCTTTTGTTTTCAGTGAACTGGCTGAGATGACAGTCAACTCCTCTAAATCTGAGGCAGTGGTTCACAGTCAGAAAAAGGTGGACAGCTTCCTCTGTGTAAGTGGATGAGTTCCCGTATCTTGGTGTCTTGAGTGTTGGTAGGTTGGATAGCCAAACGACAGAATGGTGTCTGATTTTTCCTTCTGGTCTCTTTCCTCCTATGGCTAAGGATGTATGGAAGATAATTCATTTTGAAGTAGCTGTGTTTTCTGTGTGTGGCCCTTTGGTTCCTTTAACTCTACCGATTTGTCTTCTGTAAAACAAAAATAGCCCTCTCCCGAGCTACATCATAATTACATTCAGGGACACAATTATCAACACACAGATGCAGACGAGCCCTGAGCCAACGAGGACCTCTGAACATCCATCCACCTGCCTGACTGGCTCTCTCCTGGGCGACCTCTTTCCTTCACAGTTTCCCTGACAACGGTTTCCTGAGAAACACTCTTGAGTTGATGTCATGTGATGCGCTCTTCAGTGGCTCCTGTGGGGTTACGAACACTGAGCAGAAAGGAGAGAGAGATGGAGATCACACACGCATGACTCGCATATCTCACTGTTAAGTGTCTTCAAGGCAAAAAAACAAAACAAAAAAACAAAACAAACGACCTGTGGTCTTCTCTGAGGATTCTGTTATGGAAATTCAGAAATCAGACTCCCTCATCGGTATTTGTCTAAGATGACATGTGATGAGGATTGCCTCTGGAAATCTTCTCCTTGGGTTGCTGTTTGCCTACCACCTGTTTCCACGCAAACTCACTTCTGTGTATTTATTCCTTGTTTACCTCGGTGCAGTCCCCCCTACCCAGCAGAAGCAGAAGGAGAAGGCGGTTACTGCGAAGTCTGATGAGGGGAGCAGCATTGTGCTGAAGTGTAACCCCCCTCAGAGCTCCATGGAGCCCATCATTCACTGGATGGATCAGAGTGAGTTCGTTATCTCCAATTTTATTGCACATGTCTGACTAAAAGGGACTCTTACATGCTCATCTTTTGCAGTCCACTTGTCTCATAGCTGTGAAAAATACATGAAGTATTTCAAAAAGCATTGCTAAAAGATGTCAGTGTGTATTGCAAAGTTGGAAGGATAAGTTCTCAACACTACTTTATCATTTAGCTTGCAATTTTTTTTACGCCCCCTTTTACAAAGACAAGCCTTTTTGAGCGTCCCAAGTTATTAGATTACCTCACACCGTCTGAGATGTTCTGTGTCTCTAACTGCTTTCAATCAGTTTTATTTTTTTCCCCCCTTTTCTTCAGAGATGCACCACATCCAGCTGAGTGAGCGGGTTGTGGTTGGAAAGGACGGCAACCTTTACTTTGCTTATTTGACAATGGACGACAGCAGGGACGACTACACCTGTAACGTCCAGTACATGGTGACACGCACCATTCTGGCCCAGGAGCCCATCTCTCTGAAGGTTAACCCCAGTGAGTATCGAGGTTGACTCCAGCAGAGGTGGATGCAAGCTAAGCCGAAGCTGTGAGGCAGAAACATGTCTTGAAACTTGTGGCTAATTTAATAAGCCAACAAGACCAGAGGTTTAAATGTCATACTTAGGATCTAAATATATGAATTTGTCTAAGTTTTCTTTTTTTTTCAGGCTTCTTTCACCATTTAGTCATTTGCTTTCCAGTTAAACTTCCTGGGACAGCCAGACCTGGTCATGCTGGCTGAATTTTTAAACGTCTTTCACTGGTAGACCAGTTTCCACACAGTGGAGAGGCTTAATTCAAATTATTTTGAGACCTCTTTAAATCCCCTATCAGACTCATATGTTTCTACACGCTCATATCTGAGCTCTGATCTTACTTACTCACTTCAGCAGTCAGGACAAAACAACATGAAATGGCTAAAGTTTAAACAAGGCAAACCTTCAGATGGTACTTCCTAGTTTTAAGTTGGAAGTGGCTACAATTGTTTTTTTCTTTTTAAACAGTGCTTATATTTTCTGGGTAGATATACCATTTTTCTCTCCTTTAATCGTTTTTATGATATATTTCAAATGGACATTTGCAGTTTTTTACTTTTTAATGCCAAAATGTTGCAAAACATTTTGCAACATTTTGGGAAGTCCAGCAGCTAAATCTGCTGGACGTCCCACAATCAGCAGGGAGTCGATACTTTTGTTGTAATGAGATGCTTGCGGCTCTGGCTGAGCCGCAAGCATCTGTGGCTCAACCAGAGGTCAGAAAGATGAACATGTGTTAACATGAGACCCCCGGTTGTAAATCTGCATCTGTTGCTATTGTGGTGGACTTGTCCGGCTCACTCTCCGGACCCTGTTTCTCACTGCAAGGGCGTGTCAGCATAACCGAAGAGGCTGCAGTGTCAGCAGAACAGCTATCTGAAAATTGCCCATCCATATGCATGAGTCTTTCTCTTTGTCTAAATGCATTTCCGCTTCTCTTTGTCCAGCCAATTCGTTAGTGCGGAACCGTAGACCACACATGATGAGGCCTGGTGAAGGCGAAAGCACGTACCATGCCCTCAGGGGCCAGACGATAGAACTTGAGTGCATTGTTCAAGGCCAGTAAGTATCTTCATATATGCCTGGCAACATATGCACCTTTGCTTCCATTAAAGATAAAAATAAAGCTGCTCTTTAAAATCAATCTTTACTGCTAATTATCCCATTTTTACATCCTACATTTTTTCCATCTTGACTCCATTTGCCCTTGGCTCATGTGTTTCGTCCTTCCTTCTTTTTCATACTGTGTCTGTCTCCTTATCTGCTGGGTGTTTACACTTTTCTTCTGCTTTTCCTTTCTCTGTTTCATATCTTCCTCATTCCATGTCTGTCTTTACATTCAGTCTTTAACAATGCATGTCTTGACTCTCCTCTTCTTCAGTCCAATTCCTGAAATTACGTGGCTGAAGAAGGAAGGTGAGCTGGACGAATCCCGGACATTCAAAGAAATGTTTGACCGACGCCTGCGCCTCAGTGATATCTCTGAACGTGACAGTGGCGAGTACCAGTGCATAGCCAAGAACACACAAGGGAATGCCAAACACATCTACCACCTGAAAGTAGAAGGTGTGTCTCCACAGACACACAGTAAAGAGACTGCAGAGCCACAAATTGTTTTGTTAGGACAACCTCTCTAAACTACAATGCTTTAGTTTAACCTTGCATGCACCATCTATGTCCTTTGCAGCTGCTCCATATTGGAAAGTGATCCCAGAGAGTCTGATTTACGCTCCGGGTGAAATGGTTAGGTTAGACTGTGCAGCAGAGGGTACGCCCACTCCGACCATCAGCTGGACCAGGAACGGAGAGGAGATCTCAGGTCAGAGGAGACATCCCACTGAACCATTTCAGCAAACAACTTCCTGCACTTTCGATGTACTGAGATGTGTAACTGCTTAACAGGAACTGACTCCAGACATACTGTGATAGCGAAAAATGCATCATTGATCCTAAACACTGTCGACTTTGAAGACACCGCTGTCTACCAGTGCCGGGCCTCCAACAAACACGGCACCATCCTCACCAACACCTACGTATACATCATCAGTAGGTGTTCATTTTTTACTTGATGGGAGTTTATCTGTATAAATTGTGTGCATTTCTGGAGGAATAAACCTATAATAAATTTAGAATAAAAATAAACATTAATAGTGCTGTGAGAAATTGTAATTGGTTTTTGCTTTTTATTGTCATGCTTAAGGTTACAAATGGTTAAAATTCTAATATTAGATAGATTTACCCAGGGCAAACACCATTTCACATGGCAGCAGTTTTAATATGAACGTTACATTGGGCGACAGGAAGAAAAACAATCCAAACCCATCTACAATGAATCGTCACCAATGAAAAGTATTTGGGAAAAAAAATACTTTTTTTTCCAAATAAATCACTCATAAATCACTTATAAATCATCACTTATGATCACTTATAAATCATAAGTGATCATAAATGTAAAGAAATTACAATGACGATATTAAGCTTAACATTCAACATAAAGTAATGGGGACTGGTGGTGGATCGAAATGGAGCAAATAACAATAATTAATAGTGAAATGTATAACATATAACTAAAAAGCTGTCTAAAAATAAATTAAGAAGTAAATATTAAAGAACTGATTAAATGAGCTGTAAGGTGAACAATTTAATTGTAAATTTCAATTAAAATGTACAAATAAATTCTTACAGTTTGAAACAAAATATATATTTTAATTTATGAAACATGGAATGCTATCATAAGTCTTGTAAACTCTTTAATTTTTGTTGGGTTTCTTTACTGAAACGTGTATTTATTGATGCACTTGTTTACAGATGCATTTTGGCAGGTTTGGTCCTCCATAGTCATGACTGTGTGTTCTTTCAGTCCTGCCTCCGCAGATCATTACAGATGACCAGAAAGTGTACTCTGTTACTGAAGGCCAGAGTGCTTCGCTGGAGTGTGAGACCTTTGGCTCTCCTAAACCTAAAGTCATATGGTGAGGCAAATTCCTCACTACTCTATCAAAACGTTTCCAGTGACGTTTGGCAGGGTTTTATATCTCATTTTGCAAAGTTGATGTTATCACATAGGCAGCTCTTCATATGCATAAATTAACTGCCAAATGTTGTTACATCTGGACTGTGACTGTGAAATCTGTTAGCCAGGCACATATCCAACCTGGCTTTGTTTTTTTATGTAAAACAGGCAAAGTGCTGTTTAAACTGGTGAATTCATTAGAGTCGCTGAAAGGCCTAATTTTGTACTCAGCTTGCCAGTTTTCTGATGTGTTCAGGGAGCGAAGGGCATCGTACCTTCTGGATGATCCCATACTTCAGCCACTTCCCAACGGAGGGCTTCAGATCATTAATGTCAGCCATGACGACGAAGGTTCCTACGTCTGCTCAGTTCAAAACTCCACCTTGTCAATCGTCGCCGAGCTGGAAGTGTACAGTAAGTCAGACACACACACACACGCAGTCACGCACAGTGCAAGTCATGTAACTTTAACCTCCTGCAGCTTGACTCGGCTTACTTTCATCATTTCTTCACATTCCCTTCCAGACAGGACAGTGATCCTGACACCACCTAGGAACCAGAAGGTGCAGCCTGGAAACACAGCAATCTTTACATGCGTGGGCCTTTACGATACCAGACTGAGGATTCCTCAAATCCAGTGGAGAAAGAACAACCAGAAACTGATGGAATCCCCCAGTGATGAAAAGTAAGACTTTAAATCTACCCATTAGGGCCCAAGACCATTTCAGATTTGACTGATTTTCAAGCCTTTATATCTTCTGCTAGGGTTGCACTGCGCTTAGAACAGTGTAAGAGGTCCCTTGCAGAAGTATCCAAAATTTAAAATAGGAGGCGCCACATATCTCAGTGGCAGAGCAGGCTCACAGAGACTGCATTGAAGACAGTCTTCAATGCACTTGTCCCCGGTTCAGGTCCCGGCCCTTTGCACCATGTCTTCGTCCTCTGAATCTGTTGTTAAATGAAGACCACTAGAAAACCTTAAAAAAACATCTAAATTATTTTAATGTAGTTACAAGAAAGCTATTTGCAGTACAGTGATCATTGAAAGTATTTGTGGAACATGTCTAAATTATTTTGCCATTAATCCATTTTTTCACTTATTTTTCCCTCATAAAACAAGTAATTATAAGCATTTTTAGAGGGAATCTCAAGAATTAATGGATTTGTAGCATTGCCTTCTTTTAGCCATTACCGGGGATCCACTGTATTACAAAAGAAGCTTTTTTATGTTTGTTTGTTTCCTTTTTTTTTATTTTATTTTTATTTTTTGTTTTCCTGGTTTTGTGGCTCTAAACAAGTTTTGTTCAGCTGGAGTTAAAGATATGTTGGCTCATGGGGTTATGAAGGTTGCTGACCCCTGTCTTAGATCATGACCAATTGAGAATCTGTAGCAAGATGTGCATAAAGTGTATACTCACAGATGCTCGCTGTCCAATATGACTGCGCTGGAGCTATTTTAAAATGAATGGTGGGCAAAGATTTCATTCTGTAGATGTGCAAAGCTTGCAGCTGTAATTGCAACCAAAAGCATTCTACAAAGCATTTACTCAGGGTTGCTACAAACAAATGAACACAGCACAATTTTTTTACAAGGAAAGGGAAATAAAAAACAACAACACTTTTTTCTGTCAACTCCAATTTTTGTTAGTCTGTCACATAAAACTCAGAAAAAGACTCTGTGGTTTGTGGTTGAAGGGTAACAGCCTGAAAAGCAAGTAACTTTTACAAAAAATAATGCTTTTTTACATATTTGCTAAAACTGTGACCATGTTGTCACAATATGTTATGAAACACATAATCTATAAAAAGATGGATCTCCTCCACCTCTTCACTGAACTACTGTTGCCCTCTGAAGAAATCCAATGGTCCCGACCAAAAACAACCAATCAGAGCCAGGAGGAGTGTCTTAGCGCTGTCAATCATCCACATGTTTGCTGCTAAATGTACTGATGGCAGAGAAACAACTTGTCATTACAGAAAATTGCTTATCTGCCATTATTGGTGGTCATGCTAACTAGCATGAATATTCATGACAAGCTAAGCTAGCTGCGGAGTAGCAGAAAAAAAAGGGGTGAGGTCAGCGAGCATGAGCAGCACCACGTGGAAAGGTGATTGACAGCACTAAGCCCTGCCTCCTGGCTCTGATGAGTTATTTCTACTTACCACTGCGAGCACTTTCACAATTATCTACCTCATACCATATTGTCGCGACACAGTGACAGTTTGAACGAATATGTGAAAAAAAAATATTTTTAGGGGAAAAGCAAATAAGCATAACAATAATGATTGACACATTTTCCCAGATACACATTTGATGGGGCAGAGTTCATAATTGCTAATGTGGAGCAAGATGATGAGGGCGTTTACACCTGTGAGATCATCTCTTCCCTGGACAAGGTCGAAGCCAGCGCCACGCTCATTTTATGTGGTAAGACTGAAAACCAGCAATGCCTTCAGCTGAACATTTCACTGGCAAAGACCTAAAGACAGTGTGTTATGCAGCTACATTCCACATTGCTTTTTCTTTTAACTTCTATTTACAAGGATAGAAAGTTGAGATGTAAAAGATCTCATTTACAAGAGTGTCGTAGACAGCAATTTTAAAAGCTAGATTTAGTGCATATACAGATACATTGAGTACATTATTACTGGTGTTTCCCTCAGATCGTCCAGACTCTCCAAGCCTCCTCCAGATCTCTGATCCCAGGCATCGTACAATCTCTCTCAGCTGGACTCCTGGAGACGACCACAAGAGCGCTGTTCTAGGTTTAGTCGTAGTTTTTCACTTATATATTCATTCCTTTTGAGACTCAATCCATGTAGTTAGTTATCTTTCTCTAATCTTTATTGTTGCATTAATCTGAAATTATCAGTATACTCCAGCTTGTTTCTATGACTTACTTCACGAGATCATAGAAATCAAATACTAATGCACTCAAGAGTCTCCCATCAAGAGATGTTTTCCCTGACCGTCTCTGTCTCCACAGAGTATGTCATAGAGTTTGAAGACCAAAATTTGAAGGAGAGGGGTTGGGAAGAGCTGAAGAGAGTCGGCGGCAACCAGGAGCACGCTGTCCTCTCCCTCTGGCCTTATATGTCCTACCGTTTTCGGGTCATCGCCATCAATGAGGTGGGAAAGAGTGACCCTAGCAAACCCTCTGAAATCCACAACACACCACCTGAAGGTAACATATTGCAATTTCTGTTTATTTTTTTCATGATGTGAAGTACCGAAATGTGTCATACAAATAAACTTGATTTATTTTTTGTATTTATCCATAACACAGTTCCAGACAACAACCCAGAGAATGTCAGGAGTGAGTCCAGAGACCCAAATACTCTCCTCATCACCTGGGAGGTACAACTAATACCTGAGTGTGCTGGTATTTTAAAAAAAAAAACAAATCCTCTAAAAAGGTCTTGTTTGATGCCTTCTATTTCTTTCAGAAAATGGACAAACGTAATTTCAACGGAGCCGAATTCAAGTACAAGGTGCTGTGGAGACGATCAGTGGGCAGTGGACCTAAGTGGCACGGGAGGAATACAACCGAGCCTCCGGTCATCGTTGATAATGTTGGCAATTTCTCTGCTTTTGAAATAAAAGTCCAAGCCATCAATGCAATTGGTGAAGGACCGGAGCCAGATCCCATTATTGGCTACTCAGGGGAGGATGGTAAATGGATCAAAAGATACATTTCACTGACAGAGCCCTGAAAAAACCTTTTCATATTTTGTTAGAACGACATCCACAAAGCTGAATGTGTTTTGTTGGAATTTTATTTAACAGACTACCACAAAGTGGTGCATGATTGTGAATTGGAAGGAAAATTATTTTAACGCTGAAGAATAATAAAAACATGGTGCATGTTTGCATTCAGCAATGCCCCTTAATAAACAACTAAGTCCACTTGAGTTTGATTTAATCTTAGTGTAAGTCCCACTGTGAAGTCCTAAGAAGTTTAGAGAGCATTTGTACCAAGAATAACAACAGCGAGATGTGGAGAAGGCACCTGAAACAGTTAGGTAAGAAAACTATTTCCCAAGCTTAGATGTTTCAGTTGTATCATCTAAAAATGAAAAGAGTGTGGCACAAGTACAAACTTATCAAAAGTTTTTACTTAGGAGGAATTCAAGCTCCCTGGATGTTTGTTTGTAACTATGAAGGAGCTGCAAGAATCCACAACTCAAGTTTAAAAGATTTCCACAAGACAGAAGTTATACACTCTAGAAATCTGGATGTTTTAGAGCAGGAAGAAGCAAGCCATAACAAGTCCTGTTTCCACTTTGTTACAAGCCAAGAGACAGAGCACGAGGAACAAGGTATTCAGATCAAGATGGACAGATGTTGCCGATGTTGATGATCTTTGATCATCAATATTATCTAATTATAAAAATCTTCTTTTGCAGTGAGGAAGCTGATCAGAGTGAGTAGAAAGGTAGATGGAGGTGACTGCGTGAAATGTTCAAAAAGTTCAGACCGTATATGTGAGCCTGAGAGAAAGCCCAAAGGACTTGCAGCTGTAAGTGCAGCTGCAAGATGTGGACTCTAAAATATTGACTCGGGAACAGCTGAATACCCATGCACTCTGAACTTTTAAGATGTTCAGATTCAAGGAAAATAATGAAAATCACATTTGATGTGCCTTTTTCTTCCACCTATTTTTCCTGATCAAATCCAAATAAAATGCACAAAATGTGAAAAGGTTCAAGCTGGATGAATACTTCTACAAGTCACTGTATGTGCTTTTGTTTAATTGTGAACATTGTCTCTTTGTCCTGACATCTGTCCCCTTGCATTATTTCCCAGTTCCCCTGGAAGCTCCGATAGGCGTGGGAGTCGAACTACTCAACTGCACTACAGTTGTCGTGACCTGGGCGGCTATAGAAATAGAGTCGGTCAGAGGACATCTGCTGGGATACAAGGTGCTGCTACTCCTTAGTTCATAAAAGTTTTGTTCAAATTGAAAAATAACCCATAACTTCTGTTTTACATGATTGATTTCGTTGCACTAGATGTACCTGAGAAGGATGGGCTCCAGGAGCCACCACCAAAGCCGGAAATCCACGGAGGCTGAGAGCACCGTGGTGGAGGAGACTGGTCCCCACGAGAAAATGAAGGTCATCAGTAATCTCAGACCGTACTCCAGATATCTCCTGTTTGTTGCCGTGTTCAACAATAAGGCGGAGGGGCCGCACTCTGAGCCTATGCCCTTCAACACAGAAGAGGGAGGTGAGAATAAACGGCAGCGGGTGGAGGAGGGACGGGCGACGAGGCTGAATGGAGGGCTTTCATCAAACAATAAAAATGAATCCTTTAAAGCTGAGCCCTTTGTAATCAGGTGTTGTTTTGTTGCTGCTAGTTCCCGGTCCTCCCACATCCCTGATCCTTGACAGCCCATCAGAGACAGAAATGACCCTACACTGGACGCCCCCAGCCCACCCTAATGGGATCCTTACTGGATACCTGCTTCAGTACCAGCGCAGTAAGCATGAATTACTCTTCTTCCCTTTGATTCATGAGTTCGTCTGTACACGACATGAAAGATGGACAACTGCACAGTTCCAGATAAATCAATGAAACCCTTAAAATGCCACGGCATATTAACTATGTGCATCAATCAGCCGTTTGTCCCCTGCGATGAATCGTTTCGGAATCTGCTGTGATCAGTTACAGAGAGCGATGACGGCCCTTTGCAGAAGGACGAGATAGATAACCCCACAGTCACCCAGTTTACCTTGAAGGGCCTGGACCGCCACAGCCAGTACCGCTTCTACCTGAGCGGCCTCACTAATGCTGGGAAGGGAGAGCCCATTATGATGACGGGGGCCACCACGCTTGATGGAGGTAGTTTTCTAGCTACTTGTTTTTACCCGTACATTTTTGTCTCAGTCAGACTATCACTGAAAAGTTAATTCATGCCAGTAAATTCATAAGTGAAACTCGTATAATTGGAAAGTTGAGTGGAAGAAAGCAGTAAGGATGCAACAGTGAGAAATGCAGACTTGAGAAGTGTGTAAACTGAAGCCCATTTTTTGAGTAGATTCACAAGACATGAACTGTCTGCAGTCAGAACTTCAAATCCAGCACAGACAGAGGAATCCACAAAACATGGAGCATACATTATGTTGAGACACTTCTAATCCGGAAATTAAAAGTGACATCACATGTCACTTTTTGACATCAAGTTGCTTCATAAAGTTCAAGCTTTATAAAGTTGCTGTGTGAAGCTTTGTTCACTTTAGGAGCCGTATCATTTGCTGGTGTTTATCAAGTCAAAGTCAGCATAGCCGTCTACCAGGAGAGCTAAAGCATTTAATGCTTCCTTCTGCTGACAAGAATTGTGGAGATGCTGATTTTATTTTCAAGAAGGTCTTAGCACCTTCCCACACCACCAAACACATCAGTATCTACTTTAACTAATCTAGCAATTCATGCTAGGGCACATACTCTACAGAACGTGAACATACTCTTCATTAGACGTGTTGACACGTCTAATGACGTATAACCATATAACCATTTATATTGGTTATATGATGCAATATTCAAAATGAACAGAAACGCTTGAAATAAACCGCTTCGTGTAGCACATCTTGATAACAGGACTTTTACTTATTGAATTGAATTACAGAAATAAATTATGTTTTTTTTTTTATTATATTTGCCTGTTTGTCTTCTAGAAACAGTGAGTTACTAAACCTAATTTCTCTATTTCTGGTCTGATCACATTGCAGTTCCTCCCTCGGACATCAGCCTGTCTGTGGGGGAAACCTCTGTAAATGTCAGCTGGGAAGCTCAGAAGAGACACAGGAATGTCGGTTTCTACATCCACTACTTCAGGAAGATTGGTATAAAGCTAACACACACGGCCTTACGGCAGACAGTCCATAATATTGGTATCTTGAACAGCAACTGAGGTTGATGTTGTGCCTAAATAGGTGGATGGAAAAAGTCTGAGAGGGTGAACTCTTCTCAGTCTTTCTACCAGCTTCGGGGCCTGGTTCCTGGTTCTGATTACCTTCTGCGTTTCTTCTACGGGAACGCCTCATTCTGGGAGACTGGCATCAAGACAGAAGGAACAGGTAGCTCTCTGGCTTCATTCATCCTCTTCTCTTTTCATCTCCCCTGCTCTCTCCTCACATGTCTACATAAAAAGCTGGCTTCTAAAGGGAGCACCTTGCTGTTCTTTCCTTCGGTCTGTGAAGTGCTTTCAAAGAGTTTAGTCAGAGGAGAGCTTGGTTAGCCGTATAAAATAATCCATTACTCGTGTTCATTTGGTGTGTGCCGTATTTCCCCGGTGAAATACCACCTTGTCAAAATGCATAATGCTCTTTCTAGTGTGCTCTAGATTTTACTCCTTCATTTATTCTGTGTCTTCTTCCTTGATGTACTTTCCCTCTGAACCTATTCTGTTTTCCCAAGGGAAAAAAAACAACTTGTTGTCTTTCTCTCTCATGCTTTTATTTTGTTTTCTTCCCAAAGAAATGGCAGAGGTCCAGGCCAGCGTTGCGACGCAGGGCTGGTTCATCGGTGTTGTGAGTGCCCTTGCGCTGCTGTTGCTGATACTGCTCATCCTCTGCTTCATCAAGAGGAGTAAAGGAGGGAAATACTCAGGCAAGTTTAGTTTAACATGATCTTGAAGATGATCTGTGTTTGGAAATTTCTTTATGTTTCTCAAGATTGGAGATCACAGTTCATGAATCACTTGCATTTTTTCACTACTGACTAGCTAACACAGTGGAAACAAATACCTAAAATGTGAAAGAGAGCGATTCAAAGGAAGTCAGTGCTCCAGCTGTTTTACAGTTTTCTGGAAGTTTGTTCCAGATTTGTGGAGCATAGAAGCTGAATGCTGCTTATCCTCGTTTGGTTCTGGTTCTGTGGATGCAGAGCAGAACCAGAAGACCTGCGGGGTCTGGAAGGTTGATACAACAACAGCAGGTCTTTAATGTATTGTGGTGCTAAGTCGTTCAATGATTTATAAACTAACAACAGTATTTTAAAGTTGTTCTTTGAGCTACAGGGAGCCAGTGTAGAGACTATAAAACTGGTGTGATGTACTTTATCTTCCTGGTTTTCGTGAGAACCCGAGCAGCAGCGTTCTGGATCAAATGCAGCTGTTTGATTGATTTGTTGGACAGACCAATGAAGTAATCACTGAGACTAAAGATAAACGCATGGATGAGTTTCTCTATGAGTTTCTCAAAGGAGAAATAACTGCAGTCTTACAAGCAATTTGAAGTTACTTCTCTTTTATTGACAAATTTGTAATTTCATGGTTCCTTATCATTAAATATAGTTATGTCAGATGTTTGGATCACCATGTTAGAAGTGGTGGGTGTTGTATCATCTAAAACTTAGAGAATAGAGGATCTAAGTTTAAAATGGAAACCATGTTCACATCATTAGTTTCTACTTTAAAAGGTGATCCAAATCTTTGTGTTCTCTCGTCACTCACTTGATGTTATTTATGTCTTGAAAAGAGACACAACTTCTTTAAGATGTTAGTGATTATAAAATCCAACAATCTGTCTCATCCTCAGTGAAAGATAAAGAGGACGGCCCGATGGACTCAGAGGCACGGCCGATGAAGGAGGAAACGTTTGGAGAGTACAGGTTTGTCATCTGAGTTTCACTCTGGCTGTTTGTGGAATGTCAGAACAAAGCCCCGAGTCCCTTTGCCTTGCTTCGTTTCCTAACCCCTCTTTTCATTTCTTTGTCTATTTCCACACTGATGGCTGCCTCTGCTTTGCAGATCTCTTGAAAGGTATGCGGATGTTTCACCCACCTATTTTCCACCTCCCTGTTGCTGCATGACTTTCTGTCTTCAGCAATTGTGTACTTGTTGATGAAACTACACATGATAAAGGGCAATTTTGTAATAATAATAATAACTAATAATTCAGAGGTGTGAGGTAATGTAGTGATACTCAATGATTTCACCACTGTGTAAAGTTGCTTATTGGTGATGGTTGAATATTTCTTAATAGTTGTCTTTTTTCCACATATGTTCTCTTCTGCTCCAGTGATCTGGAGGAGAAGCGGACAGCCAGCCAGCCGTCCCTGTGTGAAGACAACAAGATGTGCAGCGAGGACACCCTGAACTTTAACGGCAGCAGTGCTCTGACCACAGAGCTCAACCTGGATGAATCTCTGGCCAGCCAGATCAGTCGTCCAAGTGAAGGTCCGGAGGGGTTCCATGGTCTGCCAGACAACTCCCCGCTGAACCCCGCGACCATCGCCCCAACCACTAATGGCATGCCCAATGCAATCACTATCCTCGATTAACCTCCACCAGAGACCATCAGACCAAAATGTCAACACGTATGTGCCCATACTGTCCTGTTCCCCCCCCCTCTGACTTGCTGATGTTTATTTTGCGGCCCAGTGCACAATCATATACAGACTATTCATACGCCCTCTGGCAGTCAACTGACTGATTAGACATTTGTGACCAAAGGAGAGTCCAAAGTAGTGGACCGTGTGACACCCAACATCCCATCCTAATTTTTGTGTAGTTTACAGTTAATTTAAAGAGCTGATGTTTATTTGAACCCTTTTCCTCTTCTTGCGTTGAACAACACATGAACATGTGGAAGGAATGTTGTACATTTTGAAATATCAGGGGTTTGAGGTGTGGTTGGTCATTTAGAGATGCAGAGTAGTGCATTAAGTAAACGAGGAGTGTGATGATGGAGCTCAGTGTAGGGAAACAGACAGCATGCAGTACCTTGGAAAAGTATTCATACTCCTTGAATTTTTACAATTTCTGCTGTTATTACTACAAACATCTGCATTTTACTGGGATAATCAGACATTGCCACATAACGATAGTGAAGAAAAACTTTTTAAACTTTTTTCGTATAAAAATCTGATTCAGACAATCTGTAAACGTCAACTATAGATTCTCATTTTTATCTTTCATTTGTATTTGGTTTAAATCTGGACTTTGACAAGGTCATTCTAAAATGAAATATCTTTACTGTTTTACTTGGATGTCAAGAAGGGTGCTAAATAAAAAGCAGCAGTGATTGTAGTTTGATCAAATGTGAAAAGCTCAAGGGGTTTGAATACTTTTGCTATTGTACATTTTAATCTTATTTTTTATGTTATTATTTTTTTTTTAATGTAATGGTATGTTCTTTGCATCAGATTGTCCTCACTGGTGATATTTTACATTTTTAATAGCTTTGTGACTGAACACAAAACAGTTTTATGGGCATTTTTTATTTATGATTATTTTCATATTTACATAAAGCTTGCAATCTCTCATAGCATTTTCAACAGACCAGGATGTTTTCCATTGAAATCAAAGGACACAGTCAAGATTCATTGCGAAACTTGACTGTGTAGAAATATCGAGTAGCACCTGGTGTATAGCTGCATCTGCATCTAACTATTCAGCCATAATACAGTATTATAGACATGTAAATGCTCCTTATGGGTTCCTGTGCCTGCCGGGTCTGCATAAAGCGCCAGATTGATGTCATTACAGTCTCGCCTTCCCACAGCGTTACGTCATTTTACTTTAAATGGAATTGTAACTTTTTCGGTGTCGAGACCTGTGTGTAACTTTCTGTAACTGTCTTTGTCTCTTTCTACTCTGTATTAAAATGTTGTTGAGTTTAACTAACAAATTTTTCATACCTGTCCATCTCATGTACTACAGTTTGATTAAGAAGCAGTATTTGTTACATGCTAGAGAGTAGCGCCTGGTTTAGTTTTCGGCCTTTATCGGTGCAAGCTGGGTTTTGCAGACAGGCGTAATGACAGCCAGGTAATGTACGATAAAGGCATATTTACATAAGAGAATGTATTCTTTTCAGGATGAGGTAAATATTGTATCTCTGTGCTTTTAAACTGATAAAAAAAAGACTCTGGAAAGATAGGAAATGTTTTAAGTAATCTAGAAAGGACAATTTTTTTCACAGAATGTAAATAGATCCCTTCAAAAGAACCACATTTGATAAAAAAAATGTTAAAAAAAATGTTTGAAAAATGCGCAGTTTCTAAAACACCCAACTTTGTTCAAAAACACTTAGTTGAAACTTTTCTTCTGTACTGTTGCTATGAATTTAAACGTTGTGTTTTTGACAAATGATCACAGTAAGACTTGGCTGTAGCAAAAGAATAGTTCATAGCTGAAGAACAAAAAAGAGAAAACAAACAAAAAATGCACATTGTTCTGTAAGTGTTTGCCAACATATCATTTTTAAAAGTCCTAAAAGAAAAAAAAAAGAAAAAAATCATTGTACATTTAGTGTTATTTAGTGAAAGTAGATACATCACACGGACAGCAACATTAGGATTCATGCACATGATAATTCACCAATGTGTTGCAGTGCAGTGAATATCTGTGATGCAGTTATGTCGAGCAGGAATGCAGTAAGCCAATCAGTGCCCTCTCTATTCAAATTGAAGCTTTCCACTGGCCAAACATATCATGACAGCCTCTGAGGGAGTATGTGGGATGTCTGAAAAGACTAGAGGCACCAAAGGAGTTGTGCAGACACTCCCTGGTTTAGGTCAAACAGACACGCTCAGGACAAATAAAACTCTATTTTCATACAGGAGCATCAGCCTGCTCAAAATATGCCAATATCCTAACATAACAATGTGCTGCTGAACATTTGTGTTTGTCAATGTTTGGAGCAAATGTTAACTTTGAATGAGAAATGAGTGTACACACACACACAGATACTCACTCGACTGCCACTCACTCTTTGCTTTTCATGTTCTGAGGGTAATCCAGAGGGATGCTGGCTTGTTGCTTTTTCACTGTTGTTACTTTTTTTTTTTTTTTTTCTTTTTTTTTTTTATATATAGCTAAACAATCTAATCTTTGGAAGATACTAACTGGTTTGTTTAAATTATGCTTCTCTAAATTTTAAAAAGCTGACAGATTGAAATAATGGCTGAGTGGAGATGAGAGCAATCAGGTGAGGTGTGAAGGGGTTGGTGGTGTGTGCCTCTTTGCGGTGTGTTGGTCAGCACGGTGATGATGCCTTCATGTACCCGGCGGTGGTCGGCCGCGGTTGAGAGGAGAGGCACCACAAATGGGGCCGATGTAACTGTAACTGCTTAATTAATCTACAAATGTAACTGGTTATATGACTGACAAATAAAGAACCTTGAACAATCTGCACAATAAATGGTCCAATTTTTTTCCCCCACACGAGCTGATAAGTATCACAAATACACATCGATTGCAAGCGGACTTGAACGGGATCCAAACCCTCTTTGGCAAGTCGGTCTCTGCGCATGTCCTTTCTGGCACTTTTCCCTCGCTGGGTACCACTCCACATGCACATGTTTTCTCTCCTGCACTCCAGCTGCAATGGATGCATTTAATGCAGGTGAAGCAGGTTCCTTTTAAATATTCTGGATCTTGTAGTCGCTCCCCTTGACTGACACAGCAGGTCCTACGTTGCTTAGAACAGCCGTTTGATTTTAGTCAAGTAAATCAAGTGGCTTTTGATTTACTTGATAAAAGAAATATAGATGCAATTTCAAGACTACCTGTACGTCTAAAAAAATTTGAATACCATAAAAAAGTTCAATATTTATTGTCACATTTTAGAAGGTGAAATGTGATATGTTATGCAGATTTAATACACAGAGTGAAATATTTTAATCTATTTCTTGTCATTTTAATGATTATGACTTACAAATTATGAACTATATGCCCTCAATAATTGGTTGAGGCTCCTTTAACATGAACTATCACATCAATGCACTATTGCATGAAACAGCGCATTGATCAGCTAAGGTCGTGTAATAAAAGCCTTTAAAAGAGGCTTTCAGGTGATCATTGTGGTTTCTGTGTCTTCCATCTTTATTTTAACAGCATTGCATTGATCCTCTCTCGGGTTTAGGGCAGCTAAGTTTGCTGGCTAATCAGAAATCGGAGCATCATGTTCATTGAATCACTTTTGGGTACATTTGACAGCGTGTGCAGGTGGCAAGTCCTGCTGGAAAATGAAATTAACATCTCTATAAAACTTATTAGCAGAAGTGAGCATTTGATGATAGACTATGGACTTTGGAAAACTCAGTGGACCGAAACTAGCAGAGAACATGACACCCCAAACCATTACTGGCTGTGGAAATTTCACATTGAGCTTCAAGCAATGTGGATGCTGCTGTGCCTCTCCAGACTCTGGGACCTTGATTTCAAAATCAAATGTAAATTTTACTTTCATCTGAAAAGAAGACTTTGGATCGCTGAAGAACAGTCTAGTTCTCTTTCATAGCTTTCGTTTTGTGTGCTACTCAGAGAAACATAATTTCATTGGGATTATGTGAACAGATTTGGAAGGTTCCCACAAAATTTTTATGTAAAACCATTCAGTCATCATTGGAGTTCAAACTTCTTGAAATTATACCACCCCCTAGTGTTAGACAATGGACATTAAATCACTGGTTCAACAACATTAAATCCTTTATTGACAAACGTAAATTGTTGACAGGGGACAAGCTGGTGGCGGGTCCTGGTTAGCGGCAACTAGTGTTAAACTGGTCAAAATAATCCCTGGTGGGTTTGTTGGTATAGAGCTCCTTATTCAGATAGTGCTGACTGGAACAGAAACAGAAATGTACAAACATTGTGCAGAAACAGCCAGAAGATTTTCATTTATATAATACATTTCATATTATTTATCAATTTATAAACAAGTTACCTGATAAAAGTGTGTGTGAGTGTGTGTGCGTGTGTGTGTGTGTGTGAGAAAGAGTGTGAGCTCACTGTGCCTCCTGCTGTCTGGCCAGATTCTTGTTTTCTTGGTCCATCAGGATTCTCTGTTGTCTTCTTAGTTCTGCCGTTTGCTGTTCCTTCTCTTCTGCTGTTTTGGAAATCTTCAGGAGCTGCAAGTCCCAGGCTGCATCCCTAATCTTATCAGCCTCAAGTTGTTTCTATCAACAAAAAACATGGCATAAGTTGTGTACTATGCACATATTGCTCTAAAGCAGTTGGTTGCAAACCTCACAAATATTTAATGTAAAGCTAATTTTGCATGTTCTTCCCCTGGATGTACGGATTTTCATGGATGTATGGGTGGAGAGTCACCCCAGGCAGGGTGCATGCATTTATGGAAGTGACACCATGTAACTGGGACTGCAGGAGTACCTTTCTCTCGAGACGCTGTTGCTCTCTCTGCTCGTGGAAGTTGTTGAGCTGTTGAAGGCTCATCCCCCTCCACTTGTCTGGCAGAACATGCGGTGGTCTCCCTCCTCCCATATAGGTCTCTGCTGGCTCTGAAGTCTCTGTCAACATGTCAGATGTCCCAGTGTGCCACATATCTATCATATTATCCATCTCCTCCTTCATAAGCTGCTCCCTGAGGTTCAGAGCTCGGTCCTCAACCTGTGTGGAACGACATAGGATGAGGCCTCAGCACTGACCGAGAGAGATCTCAAAGGTTACGACAAACAAAAAAAAAGAAGACAGGAGTCTTTATAGACCTGTAAAATGTTCACTCACATAAGCTTGACGGCCACAAACCTTTGCAGCTATAACAACTTTAGCTCTTGTTTGAAAGCTATCATGCTTTAATAAGGATTTTTTTTTCTTTTTTTTTTTTTTTTTACCAATCTTGCTTATGCAAGATTGCATTTGTAAGGTCAAACACTGGTATTGGATGAGAAGGGCTGTCTGACAATCTTCACAAAGATACACTACTGGTTTGTTGTCAGAACTCTAGCGTGCAGAACAGTCAATTTCTTCCATACCAAACGGCTTCATCCATGTCTTTATGGGCATTATTATGTGCACTGATGCATTTTGGAAAAGCAACGGGAAATTCCCAAACTATTCCCACAATGTTGGGAGCATGTAATTGCAGGACTTCATACACTTTAGGGCATGGGAGTGGATGAGAACACTTGAATCCAAAGATTCAGAGGTGTGACCAAAGACTTCTTGCGGTATAATGTATTTTCCTTCTATGTAACTTTTTATCACCCTCCCTGTGTAGGTGTCAATAACTGTCTGCTGGTCAACCGTTTTCTGCATGATTTTATAGGCCATAACATGGCTACAGCGTAAGATTTTGTCATTAAAAATCTTTTTAATAATTTTATTGGTTTTCTGTGATATTCTAGTTTGCTGAATGACAGAATTTCTGGTTTTTATTGTTTGTGGAAAAAAAAAATCACCACGGTTGACAAAAATATATAAATTATATAATAAGTTTTACATTCTGAATTACATTACTGAATCAAATAACTTTTGAGAGCATTCTAATTCACTGGAAAGCTCCTGTATGTTGCATTTTCTCCCAAGCGATCCTCTCAGGAAGATAAATTTGCTGGTGAATCATCGACATGAGTGGTTATTAGGAAAACTACATAATTATCATGAAAAATGCCATGACCTGAAGGCTTTAGAAGGATTCACTCAATGGGGAATTGAGACAAGAGTGCTCAGGCAAATGAGGGAGCAACTAAGAGGAGCCTTTCAAATAACAACCAATTCCATGCATGCATCATATTTGTTCATCCGTGCCTGTTGGTTGGTACCAAACAATGCCACTGCCTCCCTCCTGTGTCAAGTGTGTGTAGGCATCACTTAACATTTTTAGCTTCCAATTCTAATTTGAAAGTCCCAGCCGAGAAACCTCTGTCACAGTTCAGAATCCCCACTGGGTTCGACTTCAAACATTTGCATCAAATGACGGTGCGTGAGCGTTCGTGTGTTTGTTGCGTACCAAGGCTAGATTGTCATTCCAGAGTGAGACGAGGGCGGCTTTCCTACGCTCCTCTTCGAGTGCATTCTGCTGGGCCCACATTAGGTCTTGATTCACCAGCTGGTTGTTGTACAGCAGCTCTGTGAAGCGTGTGGAAATGTGTTTGTTTACACAACTGCATTAGCTATTACACACTGAAAATGGGTCTCAAGCCACACACTCACACACAGACTCACAGCACTTCGGGATGAGCATTCATCAAAGTCACCTGGCAGAGAGGACTGTGTAGGAAGATGTGATTGTTTGTGCGGAAAACCATGAAGCACGTTGATGTGATTTATAGCAGCTCTTGTATTAAATCTGCTCCTCGGGTACCGTGTGTGTGTTTGTGCGTGCATGTTCATGTTTCGCTCTTTTCACCTCTGTTCTTCGCTCTCTTGTCCCTCATTTCCTTATCATCCAATTGTTCTCGCCAATCTTTTTGGTTTTGTCTCATTTGCTCTTTCAGCCTCTCCTTCCGTCCGCGATCTTCTCCCTGTAAATTAAACAAAAACAAAGAAAGAACAAGGTGACTTCCCACTTTTATTGAATTTACTGCTGTTGCTCATTCAAGCACACCTATGTCAATCTTACCTCAAATACATACATGCTGGAAAGCCCCAGTTCAGTTTCTGGAATCGTGAGGTTGAACGTCCCCTTCACCTCAACATCATGAGAGATCTTATTTTGCTGCTGTGAATCCCAGAACTGGTTCAGGTCCTTTTGCAAAGCTTTCCGCTTCTCTTTCTCATTAAACTCTTGGAGAAGAAACACTTCATCTTGGCATTTCCTCAAATTATCTGAAATAAATAAAAAAAAATTATACAAGTGATCTGCATTTATTAGTGATAAAATTAAATTTTATAATTGTGTAGTTTCTTCATGAATGGTAAATTAACTGTTCTTGTGTAGCTCCTTGTCTAGTCCAGACAAGCTACAAGATTGTAGCCACAGCTACCCTTGGGCAGTCTGACAGAAGCAAATGACATTGAAGAACGTAGTTACCAAAATCCCTGTCTCGTAGTTTCTCACAGCTTCGCTTGAGCTTATTTTCCTGGACTTGCTTGTTTAAAGCATCCAGGTCGACGCCCATCACACGCACGCGAGGGTTGAAGAATCGGAGTTTGCGAACTCTTTCTGCAGCCCTTCGGGCCTCTGCGATCTTGTCTTTTGAGTCATCAACTGGCAAGTCCACTTTATACATTTTTATGGTTTCCAGTCAGGTTCTGGGACAAAATTAAATTCAAAACTATTTTATTGATCCCAAAGGTAAATAAAGGTAAATAAGATGTTGTTGTAACTCATATTAATTCAAATTCTTCAAAGAGATAACTCTTTGAAGAAGAGTTATCTCTTCTTCAAAGAGAAGAAGAGATAACTTCTTCTCTTTGAAGAAGTTAGATATTAGATATTATATATCTAATATCTAATATATATTAGATATATTCCTATATCTAATATATTCCTATTAGATATAGAAATGTTTGTTGACAAACAAAAAAATGGAAAAAAAAAAAAAAAAACAACAAAGAAATGACATCATTACTAAGTAACAAATTCAAGCACAATAAACACTTTTTCAAAACAAACAAACAAAAAATTGTTTAATTATTTTAGTAGATAAAACTTACAGCACATTAGAACAACATGAAGTACTTCTAGTGCCAAATGGCACATGAGGCTTCGCAGGTAAAAAACATTAAAAAAAACTTTTTCACTTTAAGTTAAACTGTAGGTCGTATTTATACCATAGAATTTTTTTTCATGAAAATATGCTTTTTCTTCATTCAGAAAAGAAAGATGGAAAGAGAACCAGATTAATTCTCTTGTAGAAAGCTTTTAAATTACATTTCAAATGTCTTAGAACAACTAATAAATCAATATCCTCACTCTTACCTGTAAGAAACTAGTTGCATAAAATGTATGGAAATTACAGTTAACGTCGAAGGGACGTTGTTGCTGTCACCGTGTTTTGTTTGGGTTTGGCTGCCCTAGTAACCATGGTAACATCCTTTTTGTTTTGCTACAAGTGAAAGCCTCTCTAAACTTAAAAATTGACAAATATATTGGCTGAGTTGAAAGGTAACGACATTTTTTTTTTCCATTTTAAATGTCATTAGCAGCGGATATGAGAGGCACAAACATTCATGTTTGTGACGCACGTTTACGTCGCTTTTAACTCCACCTCGCGAGAAAATGCGAGGTTTCGAATCTCGCGCGCTTAAGCTTTTCCTGTTAGATTGTAAAATGGCGCTCTGTTGTTACAAGTGTTCCGATTTAATTTGACAAGGATTTTTACGAGACATTTATGTTAGAGACTTTGCGTTTGCTTCATAATGTAACTTATGTGCAAGTGAGCTACATGTTGAGCAGCAGCGTTCATTCACTTACAAGTTCACTTCGTTTGTATTAGACAAGTTGTTCGCTGCAGACTGGCTGCTAGCATTGTTAGCTAACTGTCTTAACATTGTCCGTGCATATATTCATATAAATATAAGCTCGGCAACAAGCAAAATGGGCTACTTGAAACTGATAGAGATAGAAAACTTCAAGTCATACAAAGGACGACAAATCATCGGACCGTTTCACAAGTTTACGGCAATTATCGGACCCAATGGATCGGGTATGTTGTGATGAGAGCGAAGGCAAAATGTAAACTGTTTGCTACCATTGGCTAACGGTAAACACGGGGTCATCTCGTTGTGCTGTTTACTCTTGTAGCAGTTAGGTGTGGTTTATTGTAGAGCACCTTAATAACATTGGAGCATGCATTTTGTAATACGGGTACTAAATATTTTGCACTTCATTATTGTTGTAGTTGTCAGTTTAATAGCTTGTCTGATGGCATTTAGTTTTGTGAATGTTACTAAAACGCTGAGATTTACAAAAAGTTGTGAGATATTTGTGTATCTTCAGTATGACAGTGATCTTTCCTGGACGAATTGTATGTTTTGCTTAATCAGAAAACAATACAGCTTTATTTTAGGTTGAGATGAAAATTCATCTATACATTTTACTTTGGTATTTCTTGGGACTTTCTAGGTGTCTTACACGTTTAATAATGAACACAATAAATCGTTTATAAAATATAAAGCTTCTGGGGCTTTTACATATGTCATTACTTGTCCTATAAACTACTCCCCACTAATTCTATGTACAAACCTTTCCAAACAAATGTATTTTTTTGGATAGCCTCAGATACAAGCAAAGTCTGACAAAAATGGCAGCTATGAAAGATTTTAACTTTGTGATGCATTAATATGAACGAAAACAAAAGAAGCAAAAGGATATCAATTTAGGGTGTGGAAACAGAACTTAAAATTTCAATGCATTTCATTGCAGGTAAATCCAACCTCATGGATGCCATCAGCTTTGTGTTGGCAGAAAAGACGAGTAACCTGCGTGTGAAGACTTTGAAAGATCTAATCCATGGAGCTCCTGTGGGGAAGCCAGCTGCCAACAGAGCGTTTGTCAGCATGGTATACCAAGAGGATAACGGAGAGGAGCGTTCCTTCACACGAGTTATTATTGGTAAGAAGTTGTTATGTACAAATTGAGAAGATATACCGTCTGTTGGTAATATTTATAGTTTTTTGTCATTACATATCTTTCTGTGTGAACAACATGACAGATATTGTCCAGTTAACCATTTCTAATTGTGAGAAGAACATGTGTGCTGTTCCTACCATGCAACTAAAGAACACGGTTTGTCTTAGGGGCCTCATCCGAGTACCGCATAAACAATAAAGTGGTTGGACTACCTGAGTACAGCGAGGAGCTGGAAAAACTTGGCATTCTGATCAAAGCCAGAAACTTTCTTGTCTTTCAGGTAAGTGTTTAGTGAATCGCTTCCTTCACAGTGCTTCAGTAGAAAACTGTTTGTATAAAGCTAACATACAGTTGGTATCACTTGATTATAAGTGAATTCGATTTTTTGTTTTGTTTTATTACACAAAAGGGGGCTGTGGAGTCCATTGCCATGAAGAACCCCAAAGAGCGAACGGCGCTGTTTGAGGAGATCTCACGTTCTGGGGAGTTGGCACAAGAGTATGACCGCAGAAAGAAGGAGATGGTGAAAGCAGAAGAAGACACACAGTTCAATTATCACCGCAAGAAAAACATTGCTGCAGAGCGCAAAGAAGCCAAGCAGGAGAAGGAGGAGGTGAGCGCTTTGAAATAAAATAAGATGGACTCAGTTTTGTTCAAGAAAACAAATTGAGTAAATCTGCATTTATTTAATCAAAAAATGCATTTATTTAATAGCAAATCAAACTAGGGAAAACCTGATTGGTGTATTTTATTCCTTCCAAGGCCGCCTTTGTTATTGCAAATCCAATCTGAATCTGCCATAAAGTTAAACCTAAATAAGTTCTAAAAACAAAAATCGAGCACAAAGCTAATCACTTTATTTTCTTTCTTGTTCTTGATGTCCTTGTCAGGCTGAGCGATACCAACGCCTTAAAGACGAGGTCGCCAGAGCCAGTGTACAGTTACAGCTCTTCAAGTTGTACCACAATGAGGTCGAGATCGAGAAACTGAACAAAGAGCTCGGCCAGCGGAATAAAGAAATCGATAAGGACCGTAAAAAGATGGACCACGTTGAAGAGGAGCTGAAGGACAAGAAGAAAGAGCTGGGCAGGCTGATGAGGGAGCAGCAGACCATCGAGAAAGAAATCAAGTATGTCCTCATGTGGTTCTGGCAGCCTTCTGGGTGTACATGCTTGGATCCTGACCCCTAAAATTTTCAGGGCAAAATAATTATTTTCATTCTATTTGCAGAGAAAAGGACTCTGAGCTGAATCAAAAGAGGCCTCAGTACATCAAGGCCAAAGAGAACACGGCACACAAAATCAAAAAGCTTGAAGCTGCGAAAAAATCTCATCAGAACGCCCAGAAGATGTACAAGAAGCGCAAAGCTGACATGGATGAGCTGGATAAGGAGATGAGAGCGGTAGAGTTGGCCAAGCAGGAGTTTGAGGAAAGAATGGAGGAGGAGGCTCAGAGCCAGGGCCAGGACCTCACACTGGAGGAAAACCAGGTCTGGCTTGATTCTTCCTTAGTCCTTTTATTCAATAAAACTTCAGTCAAAACAGTAGATGCCATTAACAAATGAAAAGTTTGTTCACGTTCGTGTTATAGCGATTGAAGCAGATTAAATACATGTCATACAAAGAAATAATTTCGGCCCTTCCATTTTATTTAATCTCCTCATTCTTAAAATAAATTTGCACATGTTTTTATTTCAGTTATTAATTTTATTATTTGGTCTCAGGAGAAAAAGAATTGGCCTGACTCTCTTTTCCTCCTTCCCCCTAGGTGAAGCAGTACCATCGCCTGAAGGAGGAGGCCAGTAAGCGCGCTGCCACTCTGGCCCAGGAACTGGAGAAGTTCAACCGGGACCAGAAGGCTGACCAGGACCGCCTTGATTTGGAGGAGAGGAAGAAAGTGGAGACGGAGGTAAAAAAAAAAAAAAAAGTGACAATAGCTACTTTTAATCTCGGATAAAAAAGATTTGCATAGGAACTAATGCGACTCTGCAAATATCTCCTTATTTCTCAGGCCAAAATCAAGCAGAAGATTCGTGAAATAGAAGAAAACCAGAAGCGTATTGAGAAGCTAGAGGACTACATCACCACCAGCAGGTATTTGCTCTCTCTGAGATTCCTGCTGTTCATTTAGCTGTTAATATGATTTATTTTACTCCTTCACTCACACATTTCTACATTGCTAAACTTCAGACAGTCACTCGATGAGCAGAAGCGCATGGAGGAGGAGCTGACGGAGGAAGTAGAGATGGCCAAGAGAAGGATTGATGAAATCAACATGGAGCTTAATCAGGTAACCACAACAGAAAAGACAGAGCAGTGTTGGCTTTACTCATTGAACATTTTCACAGTTTTAACCTTCTGTACTTTATTTGAAGTCGATATGTTTTGATCTTTTTCTTTAGTTTGACTACAGGCTTCCTTTAGCTTAACTGTAGAGAACTGCTTTCTTCTCTGTACATCTAAGAATCTTGCATCAAAAAGTAAAAGCAGATCCTTACACCAGTGTGTACTGCCTGTTTCGCACTGGTGTCTTAAAATGTTTTGGGTCTCGGCCAATTTAGGCAGATTTGAAACACTGTTGATTTTACATTGGAATTTCTTTTTTTTTTTTTTTTTTTTTTTTTTTTTTTTTTTTTTTTTTTTTTTAGCTTTAACCTAAATTAATCCCAAATTTGAAATCAAAGAAGAAAGCACAAATTTTTATTTAGAACAAGCACATGCTAGCACCAGGCACGATGGAGAAATTTCTTCACCATTGAAACCACATGAAGAAGTTCGTATGATGCAGCTTTTAAGTTGAAGGCTATTGATCTGGTAGCACAGGAGGGAAATAGAGCCGCTGCACGTAAGCTTGGCGTGAATGAAACCATTGTTCGGCTTAAAGGACGAAGGGCTGCGTCCTTGATGAATCCAGCAGATTTATTAAGGATGAGAGTGGTGGAGATATCAGCCGCTTATAGGCCTCTGTGGCTTACATTAATACGTTTCCAGTTTTTTCAAAAACTTTGTAGATGCGGCTTATAGTGAGATGTGCTCTATAGTCTGGAAAATAAGTTAATTAAACTTTAGTAAAACTATACCAAAGTTCCACTTAATGTAGTAACCCGAGGAGTAAAAGTAGAAATATTTTCAGCTCCACAGAATGTGTGTGCAAGTAACCACAACAAAACTGCACTTCTCCCATTTAATAAATATTTTGTATGCTCTGGATTGACATGAAAAGCATGACGGGGTGGGACTGACGACTTCCATTTGCTTCAGGTGATGGAGCAGCTGGGAGACGCCAGGATCGACAGACAGGAGAACAGTCGACAGCAGCGCAAGGCAGAAATCATGGAGAGCATCAAGAGACTTTACCCCGGATCTGTGGTAAGTCACTAATGTACAGAATCAACCCATGTTGCCCAAATCTGGACACATGTTGAACGTATTTGAATAAGACCGCCCGCTGTTGTGTTTTCAGTACGGCCGCCTGATCGACCTGTGCCAGCCCACTCAGAAGAAATATCAGATTGCTGTTACTAAAGTGTTGGGCAAGAACATGGACGCCATCATCGTCGACTCAGAGAAAACCGGCCGAGACTGCATTCAGTACATCAAGGAGCAGAGAGGAGAGCCTGAGACCTTCCTTCCTCTTGACTATCTTGAGGTGAATATTACACTACAGAAAAACGCCTCAAGGAAAACGTAATCAGAATGGAAAGCACTGAAAATGAAGATTTTATTTTGGGCTAGCCATAATACATCTTCAAAGATTTAGAACAGAGATCTCTAGTCCTCACTGACACTGTCCTGCGACTTTTAGATGTCTCCCTGTTTCAACACACCTGAATGAAAGGGTTTAATTGCCTCTTCAGCATCTCATCAGGTTCGTCTGAGTGCTGATGATGAGCCATTAGTATGATTCATGTGTGTAGAACAGAGGGGGCATCTAAAAGTTGCAGGACAGTAACCCTTGAAAACTGGAGTTGGAGATTGCTGATTTAACAACAATTTTGGAGACAATTATCATTCATATTGATCGCCCAATGAGCAGAAAACCTTTTTTCCCTTAAGGTCAAACCAACAGATGAAAAACTGAGAGAGCTGCGCGGGGCCAAGCTGGTGATCGATGTGATCCGCTACGAGCCGCCACACATCAAAAAAGCCCTCCAGTACGCGTGCGGCAACGCTCTGGTTTGTGAGAATGTTGAGGACGCACGAAGGATCGCTTTCGGAGGGCCTTACAGACACAAGGTGATTAACCTGGTGTGGGATGAGAAAACGATTGATATTTTAAGATGTTAGTTTGCTGATGTGTCTTTATTATCCTTTGTTCAGACTGTAGCCCTGGATGGCACGCTGTTCCAGAAGTCAGGAGTCATCTCCGGAGGAGCCAGCGATCTGAAGGCCAAGGCCAGACGCTGGGATGAGAAGGCGGTGGACAAACTAAAGGAGAAGAAGGAAAAACTTACAGAGGAGCTAAAGGTAACCAACTCAGAAAAAGTCAAGAATTTGATTGGCTATGTAGTTCATTTGTACCTTTCATTTGTACCTTGCGGTTTGTTTTAGCATAAATCACTTTCGGATTTTCTTTGCAGGAGCAAATGAAGGCAAAGAGGAAGGAGGCAGAACTGCGTCAGGTGCAGTCTCAGGCACACGGCCTGCAGATGAGACTAAAATACTCCCAGAGTGACCTGGAGCAGACCAAAACCAGGCACCTCTCCCTCAACATGCAGGTACAAGCTTCTTGTTTTGTCTTTTGGGATTTTTGAATAGCGATTGTTGGTTTTAAAGTGTTTTTTTTTTTGTTTGTTTGTTTGTTTGTTTGATTTCCTGTTTGCAGGAGAAATCCAAACTTGAGAGTGAACTTGCGAATTTCGGCCCTCGCATCAATGACATCAAGAGGATTATCCAATCCCGTGAGCGAGAGATCACTGACCTCCGAGACCGCATGAACCTAGTGAGACTGACTGAATGCACAGGGTGCTTAAAACCGGCTTTACATACGATTCTCTGAAGTTTAACGGCTGAGTTTGTCTTGTAGGTGGAGGACGAGGTGTTTGTTGAATTCTGTAAGGAGATCGGAGTGAGAAACATCCGAGAGTTTGAGGAGGAGAAAGTGAAGAGGCAGAATGAGATCGCAAAGAAGCGGTCAGTTTAGAGTTTAAGTCACTTCTCTGGTAGCAAAACTTTTTTTTTTTTTTTTTTTTTTTGACTTGTGTCGTTTAATTTCAGTCTTGAGTTTGAGACCCAGAAGACCCGTCTGGGAATCCAGGTGGACTATGAGAAGAACCAGCTGAAAGAGGACCAAGAGAAAGTTATGATGTGGGAGCAAACTGTTAAGAAAGATGAGGCTGAGATAGAGCGCCTTAAGAAGGTCCAAAAAATATATTAAAAGTCAGCATTAATGGTTTAATATTGATGTAGCTTGAAATCAAGACGAATGTGATCTGCGGTTTTACTTAGGAGGAGCACAGACACATGAAAATCATTGATGAGACGATGGCCCAGCTGCAGGACCTGAAGAACCAACATCTCACCAAGAAATCTGAAGTCAACGATAAAAACCACGAAATGGAGGAGATTCGCAAAAAACTGGGAGGCGCCAACAAGTCAGTGCTGACTAAAACCAGGATTAAATGAAACGTGTTAGTGTGTGTTTTCTAATTCTATTTGGTGCCTTCCAGAGAGCTGACCCAGCTCCAGAAAGAGGTCACCGCCATCGAGACCAAACTGGAGCAGAAGCGCAGTGACCGCCACAACCTGCTGCAGGCCTGCAAGATGCAGGACATCAGGCTGCCTCTTCGCTCTGGAACCATGGATGATATCAGCCAGGGAGAAGTAGGAGGACATGGCTTTTATGCTCTCTTTTTTTAAATCAGGATGTGAAACGAAAGTAAAGTCATTTCTTTCTGTTGTAGGGGAGCTCTCAGACAGATGACTCCAGCAGTCAAAGGACGTCCAGCAGCGTTCTGGCTAAAGAAGCTCTAATAGAAATCGACTACAGCAACTTGTCTGAAGATCTGAAGGTAGGTGCTCCAAATAATTCAAGACATTCATCTTTTCGACCCATAAGAACTTCCTGTATTTTATATTAAAAAAAGTAGCACAGATTTTTCAGGTAAACCACTTTTATCTGCTCAGCTTTTAGAAGCTTAGTACTTTTCAAACCACAGTGTAGAGCTGCGTTTTTTTTTTTTGTTTTTTTTTATTTAAAAGACATGTAATATTTCAGTTATTAAAATAAAAAATAAGCCAATTAAACCTTTGTAATTTCCTACAGGATGCATTGTCAGAAGAGGAGATAAAAGCAGAGACAAACACACTGCAGCAGCGTCTGAACGAGCAGCAGAGCATCCTGCAGAGGATCAGCGCTCCCAACATGAAGGCCATGGAAAAACTGGAGAGCGTCAGGGACAAGTTCCAAGAGACCAGTGACGGTGAGGGGACATGATCATCGTAGACAAAATGGAGACAAGGCCAGAGGAAGAGATTCCTAGAATGGTCTAAAATGAACTCTTTCCGATGATTTTACCTGTTTGATTTCAGAGTTCGAGGCCGCTCGTAAAAGAGCTAAAAAGGCAAAGCAAGCCTTCGAGCAGATCAAGAAAGAGAGGTTTGATCGTTTTAATACCTGCTTCGAGTCTGTGGCCACCAACATCGATGAGATCTACAAAGCTCTGTCACGCAACAGCAGCGCCCAGGTGTGTTTTAGCTTTTACTGGAGCAAAATCAATGCAGTAAAAATTGTATTATTTATCAGTCACATTTACTGTTGCAGAGTAGGAGACAACCCAGCTCTTAATTTCCTGCTGGTTGATTGTCTTTCTTAATAGGAAAGCAATATTTAATGCTACTCGTTGTGCGGCACAAAAAAAAAAAAAAAAAAACTATTTTGGCTGGTGACTAAATTAGTCTGAGATCTGAATCACTCTTGGTGTTTTGCAGGCTTTTCTGGGCCCAGAAAACCCAGAGGAACCATATCTGGATGGTATCAATTATAACTGTGTGGCGCCAGGGAAAAGGTTCAGACCCATGGATAACCTGTCTGGAGGAGAGAAGACGGTTGCTGCCCTGGCTCTGCTTTTTGCTATCCACAGGTCTGACAAAAAAGCAACACAAGTGGATGTTTTAATCTTTATTAAATAACACGTATGGTGAATCCTGCTTGTTGTGTTAATGATATTTAAATATTTTTAGGACCTGGATGAAAGTAGATTTCTGTCCACGTCTTTAACATCTCATCCGTGTCCTTTCAGCTACAAGCCGGCACCGTTCTTCGTCCTGGATGAGATTGATGCCGCTCTGGACAACACTAACATTGGCAAAGTGCGTTCAGATTTTACTGTCACCGACTTTTCATCAGTGATGCTTGTGATTTAAAAAAAAAAAAAAAATGTATATATATCTATTCTTTCTTCTCAAGGTGGCCAATTACATCAAAGACCAGTCAGTCCAAAACTTCCAAGCTATTGTCATTTCTCTGAAGGAGGAGTTCTACACCAAGGCTGACTCTCTTATAGGCGTTTATCCAGAGGTGGGTTTCCCTTTTCACTGACCATCAAACATTACAACACTGAGACTTTGTAGATATGATGTATGATAAAAACCCCAAAACATTAAGCTTTGACACGGTGACTCGCTTTGATACGTTTCTGTAACATTTAGCATTGTAACTTGAACTGGACCGTATTAGGATGATGACATGTGATTATTTTGTGTAAATAGTGATTTTTTTTTTATTTCCTGTTTGAAAAAACCCAACAATAAATCAGATAATCAGAAGTGACTGGGAACATTGAAAAGGCTTAATTTCATAAAAAAAAAAAAATCAAGGTTTTATCTGAGTTTGCTTCTTGATGGTATCTCTCGTTTCCACTTTGAAACATCTTAAATGTAGTTTCTTGAAGACTTGACCACCTTACCACTTCGTTACCTTTTTTATGGTGTTTTTAACAACTATAGTCACACACATAATTAGATGCCGCGATGTAAAACAAATGCTAATTGTAATTTGCAGCTACAGGATGTCCAGCCTTATCAGTTTTCTGCTGAGCATTTTTTCCCTCCAAAGAGTTTTTATTTAATAAGTTGGCAGGACTGAAATAAATAAACTGTTCATTTTTAGAGTATCAATGACATTTAAGTTATTACTTGAAGAAATGAAAGGAATTCTTGTTCTCTATTTCACAGCAAGGAGATTGTGTTATCAGCAAAGTTCTCACCTTTGACCTGTCGCAGTATCCTGATGCCAACCCGAATCCAAATGAGTAACAAGAGCCTGCTCAGTACTGTCCTACATAGTTACAGATCATGTATTCAGTAACTCTTCCTTTTTCTTTTGTTGTATTTTTTATTTTTTTTTTATAGTTTAGTCATTCATGAAACCTTTTCTTTCTGGGATGTGTTTTTGTAGTAAAACCTAAGATTTCTGTACATTTAATGGAAACAACCCGCTCTGAATTTGACCATTATTGTTCATTATTGTAGTGAATTATGATGAAGTAAAAGGAGACTCAAAGCTTTTTAGTGAACTGTAGGATTTTTACTAACCAGTTAATGAAATGCCTTTAAAATAAGCAAGTTCCTTTTTTATACCGTCTATGGCTCTCATTTTGTTTGCTTAAAGCCTTTGCGTGTCCTCTGTGTGTTTAAAAGCAAATTACATTTTATATGTGCAAGTTTTTTTTTTTTTTTTTTAAAAGCTCAATCAGGAGTTTTTAATTGTGTGGTGGATGGATTCCCTGTGTGATAACTAAATAAAGCAGTGAAAATGGCTGCAGCTTAAAGTGCTACAGGAAGATTTCAAAGCTTTTTGAAACCTGACTTAATAATATTATTATGTTTAAAGTACCTAATAAGTTGGAGTATCACCTGAAACCACTTCAGCATGAATAAGATGATTATGTCCATTTGTTTGGTTGGCTTTGCTTTAATAAATCTAAAGTGAAATTACGTGCGTTCGTCTTTGTACTTATTAATGTGCTGTTAACAATCAGCTGCTTTGTTTTCAGTTTAAGAAGAAAAAATTTTAATACAAAGCATCCACATGTCAGGGTTTTTTATTTGTATCAAGGGAAAAAACAATGCTTATACAGACAAACATTGGATTAGATGTTTTTTTTTTATGATGAGGGTGTAACAGTGAAAACATATCAAACTTTATTGGACAGAATCCAAAGTAAAGGGAGAGTAAAGAAGAAAATACACTGACGTTAAAACTCGATGTGTGACAGTTAAACGCAGGTACATCAGAGGACAACATCAATGGCAAAAAGTAGAAAAGTCCTCCGGGAAGACTGAATTTGTTCACAAAACATGAATCAAGTGCAAAAGTCCACACTGATGTGAATAAAAATGTTTCAAGCTAAAGCAACCATACTCCAGGTATGCTGAAAACCCTTCAGGGATCAAATCTAAGGGACAAACATACAACCCATTAACTGTATGGCGACTTTTTACTACATTGATTATAAAGCAAACAGTTTATTACAGCTAGAACTTAGGATAATTGTTGCTACAATAAACTGCTAAGGACAGTTTTAAACAGAAAAACCTGCTGAAATTTTAGTCACAAAGACAGTTTGAAGCTCCTCCCTTTTAAATACTTTTGATTTCTGGTAGGAAGACAAAACTAGCTGTTTCCACTTACCACTGTACTTTCCCACCATCTTATCAACTGCAGGCCAAAAAAATGGCTGCTGCCATCTGTTTAGTTTTCACTGAGCCTTGCTCAGTATCACTGCCCCCTTCAGTCAGGCTACACTAAGACACTTTCCTTATTCACTCAGCTGTCCCACCTGTGGAATGGATATCCTCAGTAAATGATAAGGTAAAAGAAGTATATCGATCAGCTTACTTTAAGATGTTTTTTTTTTTTTCTGTTTTTATTAGTCTTACATCTGAAAGATGTCTCGGTGTACCCAATTTCCCCAACCTGCTGTTTGACCTGGAGTCAGGCGAACAGATACAGATCATCGTCAAAGGGGCAACAAGCTTGGTGATACAACTTGAACGAGCTGAAGTCACTTTATCCGCATAAAATCAACGAGCACACACCTAAACTTCGGAGTCATCCCGTTTCTTTCGGCTAGGAACTGTGGGGACCGGACGTCTCTTCTTCCTGACAGCCGGCTCCGGCTGGCCGGGTTTCTGTCCTCCACCAGCAGGGACGGGTGGAGGTACAGGGACGGGACGTCGTTTTTTGACAGAGGGGACGCTGTCGGAGCGTTCGCTGAGGATGCCCCTCGCCACGCCCTCCATCTCTGAAATGGGGATATGCATGGCGTCGGCCATCTCCTTCTTAGTTTCGGAGACAAAACCAGGATCTCTGGACAAGGAGGTCAAACCGCCCATTTCAAGGGCCTGAGGGAGAAAAAAAACAAAAAAAAAACACGCTTTTATTTTATTCACATTGGAAAAAATTCAACTTCTTCTATTTTTTGTTTTTCATAAAAGTCAAATTTTAAGATCTCAAAGTATTATGAACATTTCAGGGGACACGTGTACCAAAATCCATTTGATAGTAAACCACAGACTTTGATGTATTTTATGTCATTGGGAGGTTATGTTATAAATGAGCATAAAGTAGAAAATAGTTGGTAAGTAAAAGGAAACTTTTTTCAATAAAAATGACTAAAAATGGGGGTTGGAAGGAGGATTGGTCCAACCCTTACTTATGCACATTGTTGTGCAAATAACAATGTGCACATTAGACTTTAGGCTTTGGTTTCTACACATTTTAAAACCAAACCTTAATCGTGGCCAAAAATATTGATCCTTCAGAGAAGCGATAACGATTAAAGTGAATGAGTTTCCCTCCTTACCTCCTGGACAAGCTGATCGGCTGCAGTCCTTGAGCTCCGACTCCGACTCTCCATCCACTCGGGCTCATAAGGGAACTGCATAAGATATGTGATAATGTATGAAACTTACACTCTGTTCACATCACAAATGTCACAATATCACGTATGAGTTTAGGAAAAGGATACCTGTGTTTTGTTTGTTTGTACTGTGAAGTTCCAGGAGTGTCTTAGGTCTGGAAAATGGAAAAAAAAAGCTTTGAAAAGCCCATTTTTAGGGTTTATTTGTCATTAGCTACATTTTCTTTCACATTTATGCATTTACAAGGGGATTAAACAACATGGAGGTGAACTCATTCATGAATTATATGACATTTTAAGCGGTATTTGTTTTTCAAAGTGTTTCAGAGTAAAGGGGGGCTGAAGCACCTCCTCCTTTCAGGATTTTATAAGGTTTAGGAATCATGTTCCTCCATTTCAAAATATCTCGAAATATTGACTATTTTCTTTTGGTCTGCCATATTTCGTTGATGCAATACAATAAAGTGTGTGTTGCATTGTGACAAAATGGGAAAAACTGAGGAGCACAGCGCTGTATGTGAAGGGTGTGCAGACACGTCTCCAGGTGTCTTTATGTCCTCTGTCGTACCTGGTTCTTCGTCCTCAGAGGGACTATAGAACTCATCTGGACTGGCTTCTCTGTCAAAGAAAAATCTGAAACACAAACACGAAAAGCAATCAGACACAAAAGCTCTTATTGCACGCATGCAGCCGGATGGAAGCGCGTGTTGCTTGCTACTCACTCTGCGAAGGCGTTGTTGTTTGTGTTGCTTTTTGGTGCTGTCGTGGGGAAAAAGTCTGCGCCGGGCGCCAGGGCAGAGGAGTTGGGAGGAGACTCAGACTGGCTCTCCGAGAACTGGAGGGGCCGCTGGTGGGTCATCTGGGAGTTCTGAGCGTCGGCGGCCTCGGCGGAGAAGGATTCGACTCGGTTGCCGAACAGACCATGAGAACGCTGGAGAGACCGATCGCAAAAGCAGGTAAGGTGATGAAATACACAGGTCCTTAAGTCGGAAAATGTTAGCAATCGTTGTGCTCTGTTGGGAAGTGGGTTTTCTACCTGATAAATGGTTTCCTCTGCAGCCTCGTCCATCGCTCCGTCCATTTCTTCCTCATTCTGCAAGTCTCCTGAAATTGCCCTGTGCATCTCTGGAGCCGCTTCTTCCTCGATGCTCCTCAAACCCGCCTACAAGATTAACAGAACGTGGCAAGAAGCTGAAAGCAAGATCCTTCCCGTGTTTATGAATAGAGGAAGTTAATTCGATCTCTTCAAGCAACCTGAATCTCTGGACCCGAGGTGCTCTTCTTTGATGGACGGAAGCCGTAATACTCCTCCTGGCGTTTCAGAAACTTTCGGAAATGGTCTTGGAGCAGAAATGTCGCGTAGAATTTCCCCACAGTCACCTCGTCATCTGTAGATCACAGATCTGTCCATGTGAGAAGTTGGGGATTTTTTTTTGTAAAGCATCTACCTGCGTCCGCACACTAACCTCCAATAGGGGGGATGACCTGATCCAGCAGTTTCATGCTGGTGCGTTTCCAGATTTGCTTTATAATCGCTCTAAGCTCCTCATTGGCCTGCTCAAAGTTTCCTGTAAAAAGTGTTTGAGAAAGAAAACCCAGTAACCGGTGATATTTGAAGGAGTGAATTTCTTCTTGTTATGACCTGAACAGGTTTCTGATGTGCCACACCTTCAGTTTTGATTTTCAGTGCCGTCCTGACCAGAGCGAACAAGGTGGCGTTGAACGTGACGGTGCCATCGCCGTTGAGAGGCATGTTCATCCCAACCAAACGCTGCAGACAGAAGAACGAGAATCAATTTTCTCTTGTTTTACATTTTTGTTTACAAGAACTCATGGGGGGGGGGGGAAATAATTCATTCTGTATGTTGCTTCCAGTTATGAAATTGAGCAATTCCTTTGCAAGTCGATTTTTAAACATTTTAACTTGATGCACAGCTTTGACTTTATGTTCAAGAACAACCAAACATCAGTTTGAGCTTCCAGTTGCTCAAACATTAGTGTCACATTCGTGTCCGTAGGGCAGCAATTTAACATCGTTGTGCCTTGAGAGGGGTGCCCAACAAGGGACACAAGACCAACGTTTTCAGGTGAAATGTTTTAGGATCAGATGAGACAGGGGATGACTTGTTTGCTTACTTTTACTACAAATATATTTGGAGAAGTCAAGGAAGGACTTTCAAACGAAGAACACATCATCAACTGTTGAGCATGGTGGTGGGAGCACCACGACGGCCGATTTGCTAGCGATGGTACTAGTGCATCTGTGCTCATAATAATGAAGAGAAAGGTCGGGGTTTTTAGCTTCACCTAAAACCTGGCTGAAACTAGGTTTTTCAGCAGGATCCCAAAAATGAAAAAAATCTGGTTTTGGTGCGGACAAATGAGGCTAATCATAATCAAGAGGAATTTCTCAAACCCCTTGCCTGCACAAGATGTATTGACCATCCGTAAAAGTTGGTACTGTACTAAGAAAAAAGAAGTGGTCAAAACATTCAGGTGGAAATATACCAGAAGATTATTAATAGCTTTCCAACATTTCATCAGATATTAGTAGTGTTTCATTTGTGCCTGTTTGCATATTGATTCTGTGGGATTGACACAAAAACAGCAATAAACTCAAAAGTTGTGCCCCGAATTCTTGTTTTCACCAGTCATTGAGGTTGCATTATGCATCACTATCCTCAAATAAATGGTTAGGCCTGAACTGTAAACTGTTGCGTTTAGCACAGGTTTCTGGATGAGTGTACCTTGCATGCGGCGCGATGAGGACAGAACTTGCCGAAGCCAAGCGGAGGCTGGATCCGTCGCAGCAGCGTCACCACATCCAGATGTTTGATTCTCCCTCTTTATGTAAGAGAGGCATTTAATGTATCATTTTTATTTTACGCAGATAAACATGAAACGTGAAAGTTTCAACAGTATTCAGACTCACGTGGCCTCGGGGTCATATTCTGCCCAGATTTTCTTGAACTCATCCAGATGGTGTGGACCAAGAAGAGACCAATCACGGGTGAGATAGTCAAAGTTGTCCATGATGACCGCAACAAACAGATTGAGGATCTGGATTAGGATGGAAAACAGATAACTGTGTCTACAGCCACTTCTATTTTCACTTTTATATTGTGATTTTTGCTGGCGTATGAATGGAAAGGAGGAGTGTTAAAGATGAAGCTGTTTCTGACCAAGAAGGCACAGAGACAGTAGAAGCTGAGGAAGTAAAAGACAGCAAAGTTGGACCCGCAGGTGAACTCTTCTCCTGGCAGGAAGTCAGACTTGGGGTCACACTGCTTCCCGTACATCGACGCCATCATAACTTCCTGCCAAGCCTCACCAGTCGCACATCTGGAAACATAAACACACTTTGAACAGTGAGACATTCGCTCGGGCTTTAAATATCAAAAAACACATTTTGGAGAAGGTACCCACCGGAATAACATCAGAACGGCCTGAGGGAATGTCTGGAAGTTGTTGTTGTGGTTGATTTGGGTGCCGTCCTTTAAGGCTACCTTTCCAAAGATCTGCAGGTTGTTGCCATGCAAATTAGATTCACATCGTGTTGGCCCCTCTGAACCAGATACATAATAACAACCCACAAAGTTTCGTCTTTAGCAGAATCAACACTGACGGCTGTACCTGCATCCCGATCACAGCATAAATGAAAAAGAGCATCACAATGAGGAGAGCTACATGAGGGAGAGCCTGAAGACAGAGAACAGACGGCTCAGAAACACTGCGGCAAATGGAAATGAAATGATGATGATAAAACGAGATGATGAGAACTAAACCTGGAAAGACTTGATGAAGGTCCAGAGCAGGTTACGGATGCCCTCCGAACGGTTCAGCAGCTTGACTAGACGCATAACACGGAAGAGTCGGAAGAATGTGATGGAGACTGAGGCGTTTTCCGAAGCCTGCGGACAAGAGGACAGCTGCTTCGTAGAGGAAAACCACAAAAACGTGACCTTTAAATGTCTAGACACTGACTTACCGCAATTTCTTCCATAGGATCTGTCTCCTGAGAAGAGGCAGTTATGCATGAATCAGTCCTCATTTAATACATTTCCTCGCAAAAGTATCCACAACTCTTTAACTTTTTCACACATTGTCCTTTTGTAATCACAAAGTTCAGTGTACGTTTTTGGGGATTTCATCTCTGGTTGTCCTTGTTTAGCCCCAAGTCAGAGAGATGCCCCTGAAGAAAGTCCAGGGCAATTAATTATCTTTAAAAATCACTTTATTCAAAGGAGTCCAACTTAAAACAACTTAAAATATACAACCAGAGCTACCAGGGTATGGTTTAATTCAAACTATATTTCTACATGAGAGTGACCCTGTCAAAGTCCAGATCAAAATCCAATCAAAAAGCAGCAGCAAGTCTCACAAAATGCTCTCTGCTCAACCTGACTGGGCTTCCATTTGACCTGCCTCTTCTTTTCAGCTGTTTATAGCAGCTTTGCACATCAAAAGATCTTGATGTGCAAAGCTGCTATAAATTGTGCTTTTAGAACATGCTCCAAATTTTTTACATTTTTATTAATGAAAATTGTGTTTCACATTTATTTTACATTGCAATTGTACCAGACTATGTTTTGATGCATCTCATGGAATCTTCCTAAAATACACTTGAGCTTTATGGTCGTAGCACGACAATTTATGGAAGAGTTCAGTGGTTGTGAATATTTTTGCAAGGCTAAGACATCAATAGCCAGCCTGGTAACTGTAGATTCACAACTTTTAAGGAAGGTAGCATTGTTAATTCACCAACTTCAATTAATGACATATATTGTAATTTGATGGATTTCAACTTGTAACCCATGCAAAATGAAACAAATCAACACAATTTGCATCAATAAAATAGCATGTTCGTTCTACCAGTCAAGCAGTGATGAGCTCCGCACTTGTTGATGCAAATTGTAAAAACTAACTTGCGGCTGAATATAACAGGCTGAATGAGGTTTGTCTCAACATTTACACGTTTACATCACCAAACACACCTAAAGCAGCGACTCGACAGAGTGAAGAGAGAGTAGTGTTTTAGTTGAGAACGCAGCGGAGTGCTCACACAGCAAGCCTCATGCAGCGGTGCAGATATTTACAGCACAGCCATGAAGACAGTACAGTCCTCCACTGGAGACCAGGGCGGCCTGTGGAGGATAGACATATGAGGAGTGAGGGGGATGAAGGACAGAGAGAGGAGTGATGGGGCGTGTGGATAGAATGATGAAGAGGAACTGGAGAAATTTTCAAAACAAAAAAAAAGTGGGGGTGGGGGGAGGAGGAATTTGTGGCCAGTTTGTGCATCAAACGAGGACAGCACAGTGCAATCATAGTTGGAGGTGCAACAAAAATTGACACAATTCTGCTGCGACAAAACATTTAATTACTTCGTTTCTCAACTGGAGTTCTTTTTAGATGTTCAGAAAACATACACAGTGCGCAATCTTTATCAAGAGTGACATGAATGATGGCAAAAATGATGGTGCCGCTGTGATGGAAGTGAATCGGTACAAAGGAGCTCTAGAAACAAAGCAACGTGATACAGGCGAAACACCAAAAACCTCTGATCAATAAAGAAACCCAATCTCTCAAATCAAACTGCAGGCTGAGAACTCCAGGGACTTCGACAAACAGCACCTGCAACAACAACCTGAAAAACGTAGCGTTCTTTAAGGTTGCCATGAAATATATGTGCTGGAACGTCACATATACTCACATCAACTTCACTCAGGATGACGTCAACAACGCTACCAATGACTATGATGAAATCAAAGACGTTCCAGGGATCTCCAAAGTAGCCCTGCAGAGACAGACGACTCATCTTTATAACCAGTACTTACAAAGAGTACCGGGGATCTCTTTATCAGAACAGAAAACATTAGAGTACTCACCCTCACTTTGAAGGCCATGAGCTTAAGTATCATCTCCACGGTGAAGAGCACAGTGAAGATCAGGTTCAGAGTGTCTGACAGCTTGGTGACATAATTCGACTGGTTGCAGTGCTGTTCGGATGGGAGGAAAATCACTTAATCTAATTAGAAATGAATTCAAAAGATCAGACTCTGGAAGATGAAAAACGTGCAACAATTCAAACATTTATGACAGTGTGGAAGAAACACACATCCAGTAAATCTGATTGACAAAATTTCAAGACTGCATGAGGAGGACTTTTGTGGCATATCGTCACCTTCCTAAAGTAATCAGCTAAGTCATTTTTTTTTTTTTTTCCAAAAGCAATTTTGGCAAAGTAGTCAATACCTCTTTCTTGCTAAAAAATGAAGCAGAAAAAAAAAAAACTTTCTGCAAAAAATTACTTAGGCCTTTATTTTAGGGAGGTCACAATATCAGACATAGTGTATGTTAATTATTGCTGCAGGAGAATAACTAGATTTGGAATCTGGGTTTCTCTCTCTGCTCTTTGGTTCTGCTCTGCAACTATAAAGCCTCCAACTCTACTCCTCTGCAAACTGGGGTCAAAGTTCAGATATTTTCTGAGATCCTAATAAGATGCTCTCAGTTGTAAAAACAATATTTTTTTTGCCACTGTCCAAAAGTAAAAAAAGTAAGAGAGAAAATTCCTCCTGTTACAAAGCATCCAAAACTAGAAGAAATAATTGACAGAACATGCAACGTCTCAGCCAAAAACATGAAAGTTAATAAAAAGAACAAATCTGAACAAACGCAACAAAGCTGCTAAATCATGAGTGCCACAATTCAAGATTTCAATGCAACATATTGCGCAGGTTTAAAGCTTACATTGTCGTCGAATTGAGCAAAATCTACAGTTTGTAATGATAATATTTTGAATAAAATTGCGGGAGTTTAAATCTGGGTAGAACAGAAGCTAATTAAAAATCAAGCTCTCCGATTCTGGGACACAAAAATCATGTGAAACACTCTAACTCACCTGCATCCCTAAGCACAATGTGTTCAGCATAATTAGGAAGAACATGAGGTACTCAAAGTAGCATGAGGTGACGATGTACCACACTCTGTATTGGTACGGGTTTTTTGGGATGTAGCACCGAAGAGGGCGAGCCTTCAGAGCGTACTGCACACACTGACGCTGAGGGGGGACAGCACAGACAGGATGTCAGTGTCATAGATTAAACAATCTGAGTCCACACCTGAGTTACAGATTACAACCACCAGTTTATATGCATCCTACTTGAATTTTATGTAAAACGGCAACACAAAGTGGTGCGTAATTGTGACGTGGAAGACAAATGATACATGAATACCAATATTTTTGACAAATAAAAATCCGAAACGTGTACAGTGCACTTGATATTCAGTCCCATTTATTCCGACACCCCTAAAAAAAATCCAGCGAGCTGCCTTCAAAAGTCAGCCCAACTGTGTGTGATTTATCCTAGTATAAATGTGGAACAAAAAAGTTGAAAAAGAAAGCTAAAGGACAGACAGAATTTTAAGTTTCCCATTGATAATGAAGAGGATACAGCAAAAAAAAAAAGAAGTCCTCTGATAATATGAGACAAAAAGTAGGTTTTCGTTGAACTTTCAAAATGCTATGTTTTGCAGAATATGCATGTCTTTTGTGATGTTCTGTCAGATAAAATTCCAGTACTTATGCAAGGCATTGTCATCTTTCTGATTATGTAGAACCAACAAAAAAACCCCCTCAAAACAGCATACCTGGTTCTTGTCGAGCTCGCAGTTCTTGTACTCCTGCTCTCCCTGCTCCTGAAAGGTGACAATGACAAAGCCCACGAAGATGTTCATCATGAAGAAGGCAATGAGAATGATGTAGATAATGAAGAAGATGGACACGTCCACACGGTTGTTATAGACTGGACCCATGTTTTCTTCTGCTGAGTCTATGGCTCTATAAAGAAGCCTAATGATGAAGGAAAGGAACGAGACAAATATAAGAGACAGTCAGTTAATTTAATTCACTGAACAAAACAATATGTAGTACAATATCAAAATAAATCCTGAGCTCACTTGGGCCAGCCCTCAAACGTTGAGACGGTGAACAGAGCCAGCATCCCGTTGAGCACGTTGTCAAAGTTAAAGTCATTGTTTATCCACTTTCTGTCCGCCAGGACTGTGTCTTGCAGGGAGTTCTCCATGTGCTTCAAGTAACATCCTCTATGAACGCGCAAAGAGAGTGGTAACATTACAGCTCTGATAAATGAAGACTATGGTAAGTCGGTGTTGTTCGCCTTACTTGCATTCCTCTGCAGTCACTTTGGTCGGGTCTGTGCAGCTGTAGAATTTGCCCTGGAAGGGAAGAGAGGAGTAACTAATTTAATCTTCAAGTAGCGAGGCTTTCACAGAACTGTAGACCAATTTAGAAATGTGGCCTTCGCTGAAGCTTACCAAGTAAGCACTATTTTAAAATAAACTACCTTGAAGAGCTGCACTCCAATGCAGGCAAACATGAAATTGAGCAGCATGGTGACCAGGACAATGTTGCCGATTGTCTTGATGGCCACAAACACACATTGGACCACATGCTGTAAAACAAAAGAAGAAGGGGAAAAAAAACAATATATCCTGAGAACAGCTACAAGTAAAATGACATTAAATAGTTAATTAACTTTGTAGGGAAAATGCTATGTGCAGGGTTTGTCTATTGCTTTAAAGAAAATGCTGATTGTTTTCTTGGCAAAATAAAACCCAACATAACTGCTTTTTGGCAACACAGAAAAGAACAGAGTAAGCATAAACCATAAAGATTCAAAGAAGGAAAGTGCGTTATGGGTTAGTGAGAGTAAACAAAAGGAAAGAGCACATTTTCCCTTATTCCCCTCCAAAAAGCTCTCAAAAGTGATTTTGTCCCAGTTTAATGAAAAGAAAAAAAAAAAAATCTTGGCTTAAAAAAAAAATACAAACAAAAAACCCCCCCAAAAAACTAGAGTACACAAAACGTTTCTACGAGCTCTAATGGGATCAGTATTGAGTCAACTGGGGCAACCATGGGTATCGTTTGTGAGCATAAAGTTGGACGATGTTTTTGCAAGGTTTTTGCTTTTTGTGACGTTTCAGTCATTACTAAACTTTTGCTCTCTCTAAATTTTTCTCCTGCATATTGCGTCACAGTGGTTAGTAACAGCTGCAACATTTTCCTGTGCATGAGCGGAAATATTGATTACAAATCATCTATTTGATTTCCCTTTAAAAGACTACTTGTTGACGACGTGTTGAGAAAACTAACTGGAGCCGGATTATTCAGTAAAATCTTTATGAGTGAACAATGAATTAATTTTGCATAGAAATTTGTGACTTATAAGTTATTCCACTTTCAGTGGATCATTGTTACCTTGAAGTGTCACTACTTTATGTACCTTTAATCCTTTTGCTCTGTTGATGGCTCTGAGTGGCCTCAGCACCCTCAACACCCTGAGAATCTTCACCACAGAGATGGCACTGGATCTGCAAACGACACACAGTGAAGAACATTCTCACCGTTCTGGTTCCAGGATTATAAACGGCTGCAAGCAACACTGAGTTTGTTAAATGTAAACTCACTCCATTCCCATAGACAGGAGTGACACTGTGACCACGATCAGATCCAGGATGTTGAACGAGTTACGACAAAAAGAGCCTTCGTGCATGAACGCACCATACACAGTCATCTGCCACAGAGAACAGTGCAGTTACACACAGCAGTGATGAATCAAATTTGCATGTGTTTACGCTTAAAAAAAAAACACATATTGTGCCTTTTTTAGATAATTTTCCTCCTTAAAGATAATTATTGGCTATTACTTTAATCTTTGGATCAATATTACATTGCATCTGACTGAAATGTAAAATATTGTCATGTTAGTTTTTTTTTAATAGGACAGTGGCTCACTTGTGTTAATGATTTTATATAATAGATTAAATCTTGGATTTACCTTCAGCACAATCTCAATGGTGAAAACAGATGTGAAGACAATATCAGCGTAGGCTAAGATCTGAGAAAAAGCATAAAGCATAACAGCTGTCATTTGCCGCCTTTATTATCCTGTAGCTACGGTCCTGCACTTTGCATTAGGCCCACATGTCACCTGGTTTCTGTAGGATTTTGGATCGATGGGATCTTCAGCTGCCAGCGAGATGGACGAGAGCAGGATGAAGAGGAGGATGAGGTTGGTGAAGGACGAAGCATTGATGATCTTGTAACACAGCTTACGGAACCTGGACAGCGAGTGGGAAATTAAACATACCGAACTGCAAAATTGAACTTTAATGAATCTCAGGAGCAGGTTGAATCGTCATACTTGTTCTGAGGACCAAATATAAAAAAGGAGCTGGCTTCTGGCAAAGGGACGGCTTCTTCCTTGAGCTGCAGATCGGCCATTGGTCGGGGTCGAGGACTGATTGGGATTTCAGGTTCTTCCTCTTCGTCATCACCTACAACATAACTTAGGAAGTTAATTTTACAGCATTCAGGCAAAGTGCTAAGTTTGTGAGGCAGGAAAATAAAACCATTTCTAAAAATGTTTTTACACACAACTATGTGAAGCTCTCTTAAAATAGCTTATAATCTTATGCCAAACAGATTGAACAAGCTAGTGTTAATGTACAGCAGGTCAACAAAATGTGCCGCATTAAATCTATCAGCAGGAGCAAGATGTGTTAGTTATCCCTGTATTGGAGCAGCACAGTCTGGCTGGATCGGATAGACCATGTAAGATTAATGAAATTATTATTTAGACCTCTTCTATACATGTAATCAGTATCAGTAGCTAAAAATCTCAAAGACAGGTCCTGATTTAATAAACATATGTACATTTCTCCCATCAGCGTTCCAGGTTGCATAACAACCAGAAAAGAGTCAATGAGAATCCTCTGCACGTTTTGTTTTACCTGGGAAATCAGCAGGTGGAAATGGATCCTTCACTTCATTGACATTTGACTCAAATTCATCGATTTTTAGCTGAGAGAGAGAAAAAAAAAGAAACGTTAACTGAACATATTTGCACTCCCTACTATGTCGTATCACACCAAAGAGAGTACAAACTTTGGCTGTAGTGGGCATTCCCTCCATTTTGGCTCTCTGCTCAGCCAGTTTCTTTGCTATCCGCTCCCTCTCCTCATCAGTCTTTTCAGGCATTTTGGACCTACGGGGCAAAATGAAAGGCAAAGTGAAAAAACGATGGCAATGCGCAGACACACTGGCAACTCTGACCCAGTTCCTTCAAACTTTTCAGCTTCCCTCCTCCCACAAAGAATGGGGAAATAAACTTGAGATCCAATCTATTGGATAGAACACCAGCATTTCAGTAAGTCAGCATAACACAATGACAACAAACATGTGCTGTTATTCACCTTAGCAGCTTCTTTCTCATCTTCTCTTCTGCCTTTTCCTTCTGGGCCGAAGTCAGACTCTCAGCCTCTGCCAGGTTGTCCACCGCAATGGCCAAGAATACATTGAGGAGGATATCTGGTCGCAACAAGCTCAGGAAAACAAATGGAAAAAAAAAACAACCTTAATTGGAGTAATTTGATGTTTAAAGATTAAGATAATATTTTTGTGTGACATGAAGGATACAGTTTCCACAAACGAAAAGTATAATGAAATAGATGGAAACGAGAATCCCAGGAATCTCAGGCCCTCCATATGCCATTATACCGTTGTACATGATGGTGGTCCATTCCTCTCCTGTGAGGATCTGAGACAAAAAAAAATAATTAAAAAGTAATAAATGTCTTTATGTTGCATTGGAGATGCCTTAAATAATGACATCCTAATGAGCCTTACCTGAAATACACTAATCAAGGCCTGAGGAAAGTTGTCAAAGTTACTGCGCCTGGGACGGTTGTAGTCAAAGTTGAACTTCCCTCCAAACACCTGCATTCCCAGGAGCGAGAAGATGACAATAAAGAGGAAGAGAAGGAGGAGCAGAGAAGCAATGGAGCGAACGGAGTTGAGGAGAGAGGCCACCAGGTTGCTTAAAGACGTCCAGTACCTACAAAAGAGGTTTAGAGATGGCAGAGTATGGTTCACATCTTGCAGGGCTGTGGCGTTAGAAGAAGATAGACCTACTTTGTGACTTTGAAAATCCTCAGTAGCCGAATACACCTGAGCACGGAGAAACCCAGGGGAGCCACAGCTCCTACAGACAACATGATCATCTCCAGAATACCGCAGAGCACGACGAAGAAGTCGAAACGGTTAAACAGCGACATGAAGTAGGCTCTGGGTCCCAGGGCGTACATCTTCACCATCATCTCAAAGACAAACAGCACCAGCAGCATCCGGCTCACTACATCTGCGGAGATAAAAGAAGAGAGAAAGACTTTAAGACTGTTTGGAACAAATCTGAAGAAAACACAAAATGAATTACTAACCTTGCAGAGATGTCAGGGAGTCGGGCTGCTGGTGGTACTCTGTGGCTATGGTCAGCGTGTTGAGAAATACGAGGAACATCACAGCCCAATAGAAGGTCTTGGTTTTCACATAAATCAGACATTTCATTCTGAAGAAACGATTCCAGCGAAGGCCCAGCCGGCTAAACATGAAAACAATCCGCCATCACTGCCAAACAGCCACAAAAACACCAAGGTACGTTCGCAAAGTAAGAGACTCACTAATAGTAGACGATACGACTCTTTCCTTCCAAGTCATACAGGCTGTCTGTGTCAGCGTCTCCACTGGTAAGAGGCAGAAGGCCTGGAAAATAGTCACAAGCTTGAGGAGTCTCAAAACAGCAAACTTTTGAGATTTTATATGATAAATCAAGGCAAAGCAGCACATCACAATGAAGTGAAGGGAGGTTTTCAGAAATATTTAAAAATTAAAATCATTTGGCCTCATGAGGAGCAAACTCCTTGAAACCTTCCAGATGCACTGCGTGTGTTCATTGGTCCCTTTATGATGCAGTTTCTTTCTTTAGCAACCACTAATAGATGTCTAAGAGTTTCAAAATACTGATTTGTTTAAACTACACTCAGCTGGGCTTAATAGGATCCCAGTAAAGGGAGATAAGTATAACTTTTGTGTTTTCAGTCTCCTTTTCAGATCTCCATTTGCAAAAAAATGTCAAAAATATAGACATCATCACTTCTTTTCAGTGATAAACTACTTTTTGTTATATTTTACTGAGCGCTTTTGGAGCTACACAAGCTCCCTGTAAAATACATTAAAATCTGATTGTACTTAACTAAATTTAGAAAGCGCCAAGAGACATATTCTGAAAGGCACTCGGAGAGCTCACCTTTGCCTTCTCTGTCAGCATCAAGGACTTCAGCATGAGTGATCCACTCCATGTAGCCATGGAGATCTTCATCCAGCTGCTGACGCTCCCTCAACTTCTGATACTCTCCTCGTGACCTGGCCTTCTCTCGCTCTTTGGTAAACTCCCTGGGCGGTAAAGCGGTAAAGAAAGTGTTAATTTGTCTGACGAAGCAGGACAAGAACAAGTGTGAGTAGAAATAACACAACAGCCACCCTTACCCGCTAAGAACACCCAGGACAAGATTAAGCACAAAGAAGGAGCCCACCAAGATGAGAGGAACAAAATAGAGCCAGGGCCATTCGTTTCCGATAGCATCATTCACCTGAGAGACAACTCAAGGCTGTCAGTCAACGTAGACAAGTCACAACTCGTTTAACGTGTAAAGTCATGAATGCTGCTGCAGGTCACTGACCCAATAAAGGACTTTGGTCCATCCCTCCATGGTGATGCACTGGTAAACCGTCAGCATTGCGAAACCAATATTATCAAAGTGAGTGATGCCGTTGTTGGGACCTTCCCAGTTAGGCCTGCACTCTGAACCATTGACCGTGCAGCGGCGTCCATGACCAGCCTGAGCACACGGAGCAGGCAGCTCACCTTCCGCTGTTGCATAGATGTCTGTGGATGAAAGAAAGAGGCATCAGTATTGGAAGCTGATGTCGGGACTTGTGGGTAATGTGGTTAAATGTCTCCGTCGTTGAATACTTGTGCCAATGTAGTAACAGGTCTTATGCATTTTGCATTTGAACAACTCCAGTCCCATAATGGCGTAGATGGTGACCAGTAAGAACACCAACAGGGCAATGTGCAGCAGAGGCAGCATGGCTTTGAGGATGGAGTTCATCACCACCTGAAGGCCTGAGAGAGGAAATAGGACCAAACAAGAGATCAGTGAAATGTCCAGAAACAGAGCCAACATTTATTACCAAGTACCCCAAAGTAAAACTGGGCAATATATTTGTTTGCACTCATCATGCTATCAGTATTTGAGCTGCATAGAAAGTTGTGCATGATATTTTGTTGCTCTCACAAATATGTCTCACAGTGAAAGAGAGACTTTTGGCTGCTACTGCTTATTGCGTGTCTATGTCATCTGAACAATCTGCTCGGATTCTCTAAGCTATCTAGGGAGAACTTTGCTGCAAACAAATGAAACACTAATCCTGAATACTTGTGTCAATGTTTTGGCACTGGTACACATATCCAGTAGCTTTTAAATAGGTTTAAAGTAGCAAGACTTTTTAAAGAAAGAGCTAATTTTATTTAATAGGAGAACAACGTTTTCTGTAGCGTTTGTCTGCACACAATTAACTTGAACCGCATTGAAATTGTTGACTGAATTATCTAAATGAGTGACAAAGAGGAACCAGATCAGTCAAGCACTTCTGCAAGTGCTTGACTGCACTTGCAGTCAAGCACTTGACTGCAAGTCAAGTGCTTGTATCAGATATCAGATATTTAATTGAAACAACTTATTTACATCCATAGTCTATAAAAACAGTGGGCACACACTGAACCTTCTCATGCTTGAGATTACTTCAGGATTACTAGTAGTCTTCTATGTTTTGTATTGCCTGGTCCCATTCCTCCTAACTGATAACTGAATCAGGTTTGTAGGTCACACACACTTTTCCAGCTCTGCCCCGTTAATAAGCAAAACTGGCCTGCGTCTTCACAAGATTTTTCTGTATTTCTTCTTAGAGAACTAAATTTTGCACCAAAACACACTGATGTTTGCATGATGGCTGGGCATTCAATTGTTTGAGCAGGTAAAAACTTAGAAAGTTAAAACATCATCATTTGGGCGTTCCAAAATAATTTAAAGGCATATCAGTGCGCGCAAACTTATGAATTTGAAGAAAAAAATTACAAACTTCTCTAATGTTATCTCAAAAATGTTGGGAATGACAAGAAGTTTGCAAATCCTGGCTGAACAAGAACGGGAAACAGTGAAAAGGGGCTGTGTTTTTACACATCGTAAACATCCAGTTTCCACGGGCTCTTACTAGGGACTCCTGAGACAAGTCGGAGGGGCCGCAGTACTCTGAACGCTCTCAGTGCCTTCATGTCAAACCCCCCACCCTTTTCCTTCTCCACTCCTGCAATCATGTTTATGGTATCCAAGCCAAAGGTGAAGAGTCTGCAGGAGAAGATAACAAAACCCATAAACATGTAAGACATCAAGTCTGTTATATTGGAACAAAATAAGCATCACAAAGAAAGAATTCAAAGAACACATATTTTTATCTTCAACTCACTGCATAAAAGTAAGGGGACAGGCTCTTTGGCAAAAGATATATCAAGCTGTTGCACAGAGCTCGTCTTACCCCATGAAAACGATGACAAAGTCCAATATGTTCCAACAGTTCCTTAAATAGGCCCCTTCATGGAACACCAGCCCATATGCTATGATCTTCATGAAGCACTCAAACGTGAAGATGATAAGGAAGATGTACTCCAGACTTTCCTGCAATAAGCAAGCAAACAAAACAGACAATTTGAATTGTTCCAATTAGCACATAAAATTCTCTTTGTAGAACATAAATAATAAATCAAAGACTCAGGACGTAAAACCCAAAAAAGACTAGTATTTGTTGTCATGTCTTAAGATTTTATCAGCGTTTCCCCCTAAAATAAAATTCTGTTTCTTAGACAGATTTAATTGTGGACTGGTGTGAACCGAAGACAGGAGGTGATTTGTGACATATACAGAACAGAGCAGCTTGATTTTCCTCAAGTATCATGACTTCATAAAAAAGCAAATCAGGCATCATAAATCAAGGATATACTTGATCTGTGCTGTAAATCCCCCATGGTTTGTCGTTACATTCGGTCAGATTCAGGCATCAGCACCGAGCTGCGACTCGGCAGAAACAAAACATTTAGCAACATTCTTGTGCTGAATTCCTAAGCTTTGCACCTTTTCTAAACGCGGTCAGCTGAGCGCCTGCGTTTGTTTCAGTGCTGTGACATTTTAGTGTGTCTGTGTTGGGTTACGTGAGAAAACATTTCTGGACTCGATCTCACTCGACCTACTTCTGAAAGCAGCGGGGGGAGTGAATCATATCCTCTTACTTTTCTCCCGTCTAAAGAATGACAGTGAGGAGTGGGAAAGCTTTGGCAGGAGGCAGGTCACAGCAAGGCAGGTAAAGAAACGGGACTGGATAAAAATAGGTAAAATGATTGTGTGTCAACAAGGCTGACATGTTTGTGACGAATATATTCATTTAATGTAGTAAGGCAGGTGCCATCTACTTCATATAAAAACACACACATACACACACACAGCCACACATATATGGCTTTTTTATATATATATATATATATATATAAAACTTTTTTTTACATATTAACATGAGAAAATCTGTGAAAAAAAATTTGCTCATCTGCCTCTATCCTGCGGTCCTATTGCCATTTGCAGAAATACACCACTTACTCAGAAACAACCAATCACAGCCAAGGGGAAAGTATTTCTGCTGTCAATCATAGTTGTGTATATGCTGCTCAATGTGCTAATGGCAGAGAAATAACTGTTAAAATTTCCATTACAGGAAAAACTGTTCATCTACCGTCATCTAACTGGCCTGCTCATTCACTGCAGGCTCCACTGTGGGGAAGTAAGACTTGCCTAGGACAGAGCCAGGGGGTGAGTTTGAGCAGCATGTACCTGAGTTTGATTGACAACTGACAGCTGTCAACTGTCAATCACAGAGGTGGGCGCAGAGGAGCTCAATATTTTCATAGATTATCTGTCTCAAACTATACTCTATAGTTGTGAGAATATACTGTTTTTTATGGTTAACTTAAAAAAAAAACATTTTCTTTTAAGTTACCTAGTGCTAAAGAGTGAAAAGCAGTCTTTTGATCTAGGGTGCATTGAAAACATGCACACATTATTCTTGTAAACTGTCAAAATATGTGGTTTCTGCTCATCATATTTCTTGGTGTGCTTTTGCACTGGCTGCTTCACAAGCTAATGCTCAGAAATACAAACAATAAGATCATGCAAGGATGAACAAAGCACTTTTGTCCATTGACCCTGGACAAACGCAGATGGGACACCAAATAAAGAACGGAGTTGTATCTGGTATCATTAGAAATGGGGCTTGGCTCTCACACCAAAGAGCAGCTGAAGCACGTAGTCATTTAGCATCATACTGTCCAGCAAATCAGCACACAACTATAGTAACCTGCTTCATCAGGTAGCAAAGTCATTGACTTGGCAGAAACACAGGTCTAAGAATAACTAAAATGCTGGCAAATGTTCCTGGCTTGTTCCTCGTTTGTAGGTTCTTTGTTCTTCTTACCAAGTTCTCGTTGGTGTTGTTGCTGTCTTCTTCAGGCATGGGTAAGAATACAGCCAGAGCCACGCAGTTGGCAAAGATGGTTAACAGGATGATGATTTCAAAGGTTCTGGGTGAGGAAGGCTCAAGATCATAACAAGTCATGAGTTTAAAAATAACTTTCTTCATGTGTGAGTAGTGGTCTGGTTTTTGTGATACATCTACAGAGTGTTACAAAGCATATCAAACAGAGGAGAGGCAGTGATCTCTGGTCTTAAATCCTCTCTTGGCTTAGCTGTTGGGAGTGAACGTAATCCTGTCTGGTGTGATGCTTCATTCTCATCCATAGGGGGCGCTCGACAAAATTCCCCTGCCAGGTCAGCATCATGTCTTTCTGTGATGTGGAGGAACAGCTGCAGAGCCCAAGAATATGACAGGCCATTTAAACCGGGGCCTGTTCGTCAGGGAAAAAATGTTTTGAGCCAAACTGTGAGACGTTTACGTCTACACAAGTCAATGTATATTAAAGACAAATGCTTAATGATTAATTTGCCCCTTTTATAGAATCTGTCCTGTTGCATTACATTCAACAGTAAACAGCCGACCATAAACAAGGCATGTAAAAAGTTTATCTTATAATGTTCCTACAATATTCCCAATCTCATGAACTACAGTCATGTTCGACAAACCAGAATATGTATTACAGTGGCTCTCGCCTGTCTGATTAAAAGTATCTTTTGAAAATAACTTTTAAGCAAGTATTTAACATACTAATAGTTAAGCCCACATTTCTGTTAAAAAGTGTGCTTTTAATGATCTGGTGTGATATTCTAATCTTAGATATTTTTATTCTGGTGTAAAATAAATATCTTCTGCCATAGAACCAGTACTACCATCAGATAAACAATGATATTTAGCTGTTATTCTGAATAAAAACGTACAAAATCAAAGCTGCGTTTGTTTCCAAATCTCACCAGACTTCCTGTTTTTCAGTAATTTTTCCACATAAACCAGCAGAATTGAAGGCCTTCAGCTAATTAATTAACTCATTACTTAGGAAGCTGATTGCTTTTACGTGCCAGATGGGGACAGATTGGGATGAACTGGCTCCAACAAATAATCAGAGGCTCAGAAATACTGAACCACAGTCGTTACTGGAGTCTTCATAATGTGGTGATCGCCTGATTACAGATTTAAAGGCAACTTGATTCAATTCCCTGGTGGAACTGTGACGTGATAACTGCATAACCTAATGAATGTGTCTAGTGATTTATATTTCAGTCTATAAAGGATACTTCCACTCCACAATGTTGATGCAGGCCTTTCGGAAAGGGTTCCTGAGGGAAAAGAGGAAGAGGGTCCTGGCAGGTCGAGGGTTGCCACCTGTGGCCTGAAGCCGCTTCAGTTTCTCTCTCTGCTTCTTCTTCAATTCCTCCTCGTTCATGATGACCGGCTTGGCCGAATCCGCGTTGGTCGCCATCCTGACACCTTTGCCTTACACGACCGTTCCACAAAATCCACTAAAATAAAATCAGTGGTTGATGTAAAATCCCAAACTCTGGTTCAGTGCAGATCTTCCTCAGTGAAGGCCTCCAGAGTAGCCTTTCATGTGCGCGGGTTCCCCCCTCGCCGCCGCCGCCCTCTTCTCTCCCCTCTAACTCCGTCTCAGAGCCACAGACTTCTCCTCCAAGCCGAGGGCCCCGGACAGAAAAAGCTCACCTCTGTGGAGAAAAATAAAAGAGGCCCAGAGTGGCTGGAGGAGCAGTTGGCCCTGCAGCATGTTTAAATTTAGACTGTAAAGCACTGGCAGGCCATGCTTGGGGATGGTTGGGAGGGTCAGAAGGGGAGGACAGTAGTAGAAGGGGCAGGACGAATGTGAATGATGTGAGAAAGCAATACGAGCGGGAGAAGAACCTTCAGCAAACACACCAGCAACTTAGCCTGAAACCGCGCTGTAAAACAAAAATAAAAACAAAGCGGCCAAATAATGTGAAAGTCGCCCAGCGTGGTTTTAATGATGTGCATACTTCTGCAGGTGGAAAATTTTGTAGAGTGACATGTTAGATGCATGAAATTACTTCGGCATGACGAGAGTTGTCATTGTGACTAAGCACAGAGCTTCTTCTACATGAATACTTTAGATGTGCAATACAGCTAATTACAGTCCTTGGATAAGTACCAATTTATCCCCATGTTGCAAAAACAAACAATTTTTGTTTCCAATTTGTGTGACAATCCCAAATAATGCTAATTGTGAAGTCAAATGAAAATGATGGTCAGTCATGGTCAGTCTATTACACTTTAATATAAACTATTTTAACATAGCTCTAACTATATGTTTCTGGTCATTGTCCAAATTAATTATTTTGAAACCTCTATCAGGATTTCTTCAAAGATTACATTTTCTTTACCTCCATCCATCAATAAAACATGATTTTACCACTCCCATTTTATTTCATATGTACAGCATAACATCACTGAAAATATTCAGAAAAACAATTCAGTGTCTACATATGGTGCTGCATGAACAGTATTTCACTCTAGTTTCATGGCTTCATAAATAAAATGGATTATGTGGGATGCTTAAATTGGATTAATTTTAAATGTACTTTTCATAGGATCAGTACAGAGGTTAGTGACAGCCTATCAAGTTTAAATAACTTTTTATGCGGTAAATGTTATACGGGATCCTGAAAATTATAATGTTGATTAAAAGCAGTTTTTCATCAGGAACAGCTTAGCTGTATAAAATCTCATATAATCTGATAATTTTAAAGGTAATTTGAGATCTTAGTGAATTTGCCAGCAGTTTATTTATAGTGTACTTTGTCGCCCCCTACTGCTCAAAAATAAATGTAACCCTAAAGTAAAAATCAACCACAAAATGTTAAGAGAATTGTTTTTTTTTTTCCTTTATTGAAATTGCAGCTGCTAAATGTGAAGACACCGGGAACGATGATGACATGAGGGTAGAGATAATATTACAGAAACATAAAAAGAAATTAAAAGGGGAAAAATTAAACAAAAGTGAATTGTGCATTTTGTCACCATGTGCCACCTGTACAACTTTAATATACCTTAGCATTATTTTGTAAAACATTTTTGAAATAGAGGATATTTTTTCAACACATCAGTAGTTTCTATATATGTAGAGTGAAATTTGACAGTGAAATTTGTTGTGAGATTTTTCTACAGCAATTGTTGAACAGCACAAAACATATTTCCTGTGGATTGCCTCACAACAGCACTAAATCATTACAACCTTTTCTATTAATAAATAAAAAGCAACAACAGCAGCATTATGACAAAATATATTTAAATGAACTACACTAACAATTATTAATAAAACTAAATGAGTACAGATAACAAAACATCAACAGGTTGAACTAAATAAAGCTTTGTGAGAAAATGAGCCTTACTTTGGTAAAAAAAAATCCTCCAGTGAAAAATTTTGGCACACAAGCAAAAAAATCCTCTTTTCATAGCCACGAGGCATCCTGATTCTGCCGCACCAATCAGCTCTTTGGTGACAGTTTTCTCCAATGAAGGTTCAGGGTCTCAATTTTATTTTCCCTTAAAAGGAAGTGAATTTTGCTCCACTACACTAACTTCTAGAGTAATTAGACCTTTATAAATGGTATATGTCACCATTTTTATGTAATTTTCTTTCTCAGTTGTGTTTGGAATGTGTTGCTCGTTGCAGTCATCTTAATTTCCATCTAAAAAATTAAGATACATAAAATCAAGAAACTTAGCACAAAACAGCTGAACACAGTACCTATCGCTGGTTATGCTGGATTATGTTACATATGTGGATTACACTTGAGCATTAACAGCAAAAAAAAAAAAAAGCAGCAGCTTAGAGATCTGAAAGGCTAGCACTCTACCCTGGGTGGTTGAGTGCTACCCTGATATTTATTTCACAATATCATCCATGAACATGTCCTCTGTCCGGGAGGACACAAAATACAGAATGTGAGTGAGAAGAATGTTTTCTCACCTGAAACATTTGCTCTCCTATCACAACCACTGTCATCACTGGTAGAGTCAGCAAATTAAGTCGCTGCTTTCGGTCCTCAAACTGTGAGATCCCTCCCGTAAATGATTGAATTTCAGCACAGACCACAGACTAAAATTGCTCATCATATACATTTAAGATTTGAGGGTCTTGTAAAAGCACAAATGTTAATATATCTAAAGGGACAAAATGAATCTTTTCTTTGTGTTTGAGCTCAGCTTGTTCTAGAGAGATGTGGCTCTGAAGGCTCTGTGTAAGAAAAATGTGTTTTCAAATTCCTTATCTGTTTAAAACTTAATTAAAAGGCTAATTGTTAGGAGCTTTACCCTTAATGGATTTATGAATGCTTGTGTTGTAAATGGCAACTTTAACAATGTTTTCATACAATTTCAAAGCTTCTAATTTAAAGCATCACTTGGCTAACTGCCCTTAGCTACATCCAGAAAGTGATAATGGGCCAATATTTAAAAGACAAATCTTTGTTTTGCTTTGACAAAATCCATTTTCCTGAAGTGAGAGAGCTTAGGAAAAAAGGCACAGCTTGAGGTTAAAAAAACACCAATAAGTTACAAAACTCAAAATTAAATCTGAACATGCTCAAGTGCAGCAGACCAATAAATTACAAATCCCAAATCAGAAATAAGGACTATTTGGCAGGCATCGCAGCACTGTGATTATAACTAACTCTGTGAGCTTTTTTTATGAGGCAACTTTTAAAACTCATGCAACAAGAAAACTACGGGCAGAAAACTCATCACATCGATCGCGAAAACACTTAAATTATTATCGAAAGACATTCAAAACTTCATGCTTTGCTGCAGTTTAAAATAACTGAGAATATATTTACTCTTCAGAATGTGCAAGGAATGTTTTTTTCACAGCTGCATTTTAACTCGTGTCACAGCGTTCATTTCACGAGATATGCAAGATTATAACCCATCTGCTTGTTAGATAAACATGTCTGAAGTTTTTAAGTGATACAGTCATTGCATTGCACATCAATGAAAGCTAGCTTTGAAATAGTGCAGCTGGTGAGGGTGGAATAGTACTGAGCCTGGAGCGATTTGTCACACCGAGGACGGCTGAAGTTCAGCAGTGAGGTTTTAACTCAGCAGCTTGTGGCGGTCAAAAACTGTCTTCCGTTGTTCCTGCACCTGCTTCTTCCAGCGCTGCTGTGCCCCCTCGACCCGCTCCAGCACCGTGTTTCCTCTGGCCAGCCCGGCGTCTGCACGAGGACGCATCTCCTGAAGACACACACAAACACAAGCAGAGACACATGGAATAGAAGCACTATTTGTAAGTCCAAAGCTTCACATTACCTCTGAAACACAATGATTTTCTTTATGTGTGCTGCTTGTTACCTCAGAGTCTTCCTCGTTGTGCAGAGGCTGAGTGTAGGGGTCGTGTTTGCGGATCAGAGGATCAACCAGCAGCAGAAACAGCATATAGAGAAGCAGAGCCCCAACGACAGACAGGTAGATGATGATGGTCACCTGGGGAATATTGTATGAGCGAGATCCGATCTAAGAAAACCTCCAATCTGAGAACCAACTAACATCAAAACTTCATACTAAACATTAACACTTCAATCCATTTATTATATGTTAAGTCTTTTTACTAAAAAGACAAAAAAAAAATCTTCTTTCATAAGACCTGTAAGAAAAAGCATGCCATTGATGTTTGTTGTATTGAAGACTGGAACAGATCTAGAATAAATGCACTTTGTACCTTTATAGTGTTGCTGCTTCGCTCCTCATACTTGCACTCACACAGCAGACAGTAGGCTTCCACATCATGGCCAGGAACCGGCATGGGATCCACAACATGGAGGCAGTTGCTGCAAATTTATTACAGTGTGTTCATTTTGCAAAGCTGGCAACATATTCACAAATTCAGAATAAAACATGTTATAAAACATATTACATGTTCAAATTCTGCAAGTTTCCAGTAAAATAAAAACAACTGAAGTTAAATACAACCTGTCAGGTTGGCGTTTTTTTTTTTTTTCTGGCTGTAATGGGAGTTTACGATGCCTTCCCAAGAATTATTTGTCCTACATTACATCACACAGAGCAACTGAAAAACAGTTTAATGCACCTACTCCATTTCTAAATAAAATACAATTAAATTTTAAAAGCAATAAATGGACAAACACAGATTTACAAAATCTGAACACCCAGGTTAATATGCCAGGTTTGTGTGAGATATAAAATAAAACTGTGTTTCTCTTTCCACTTTTAATAAAAAAATTCAACTAAAAACAAGCAAATCTGTTAGAGGAATTAAATATGTAAAAAATAAAAATTGCAAACTAACTTTACAGTTTGCATCAGAATGCAAACTATTAAATAAATACTGATCACAGTGAACCCCAATATCTGCAGGTGTTTCAGAAGGTGAAACATTTAATATATAGTTCATAATGACATAGGATTGTGAGAGCATATGATGAAAAAAAAATATTAATCAAATGAGAAAAAATAACAGAAAAAGTAAAAAAAAAATGATAGAATACTTATGTTCATGTTACATATTAATTACATGAATTCTTGTTAGAATATAAAATCAATGAAATTACAAATTGTGGGACAGAGTTACCTTTCATTCTGTCACGAATAAAACTAAATAGAACCATTTGTGACAGAGTAAAAGGCACACATTATTTCAAGAAATATTGATTTTTTTTTACTCCTTAGACTTGACAAGAATCTGCTACAAGAAATCTTCACCGACAATTGACTTATTGGTCTTAGAGTACTTCCAATTCAAATAAGTAAAAGGCTCCTCTCACCAATCTTTCTGGGTGACATTTATGTTATAGATATTCCCAGAGATGTTCCTGTACGGCGGACAGATGCATTTGCAGCGGACATCCTCAAAATTCTGCAGAAAGCAAGGAAAACATGGGTCAGGGTTGAACTTCCTAGTTTATTGAAACTTTAACCGCACTCCATGTCACTATTATTCCTCAACTATTAAGAAATCTCTATCACAGAACAACAACGTGAAAAATCCTAACAAATGAATTCAATTGATTATCCTGTTTGTTGTTTAAGATACACTCTCAGGACCTCAACCTAAATTACTTGTCATGTTCATGTTGTTTTCTAGTAACACTGCCCACAATTAAATTATAATTAAAAATCCAAATAACTTGCATTTTTAAGAGCATCCAAGTTATTAATAGGATAATAAAAAGTTTAATAATAAACTTAAGGTAAAATAAGATAATTATAACAAGGACGATGTGTCATAAAAACTACCTTTTATAAAAATTCGTGTTTATAAAGGTTTTGTCCAGAATCTGACAATAATTCAGCATTTCTTCATATTACTTAGGCTGCATCCACTCTTCTGCTGCATCACAACCCAGTATCACCCTGTTGTTTTTTATGTTTATTTGTTTTTTTTGTTTTTTTTTTACCTTAGCTTCAGCAAAAATAACAGTATCCAATAGAAATACTGTCACTGCGGCAGCAGCAAACATCCACGATCCTGTTCGGCAAGACGACATTCTCCACAACGACAAAAAAAACACCTATTAGCAAGCCTGCTGAACGATGACCGTCGAGACCCTGCGACAATAACCGAACAAGACCTTTGTTAAAAGGCGTAGCAGCTACATAACAAGGTAAAGTATCGGTTATAAAAAGCGACTAAAGCGACTTCTGTCCTTTAACTTACGCTTTGAGCGCTGTTAAAACGGTTTGTTTCTGTTAGGCTTTTAAGCTTCTTGCAGGTTAAGAAGGGTACGGCTAAAGTGACTTTTCGCTTCCTGGTTACGTCACAGATGACGTCCAAAACAAGATAGAACGTGAAACAACGGCGCCACCTATCGGAAAACCTCAGCAGCTGCAATTAGACAATGAATCAGGAACTAAACACTTTTTGAAATACATATTTACTTGACGTTCCAGCAGCCATTTTGTTGTTGTTTGACAAAGCCTGAGATTGAATGATTTCGGGACAGGAGCACTAAATTATGATGAGTAGTTATGCCATAAAATGGAGCATCTTGTGTACCTCTACAAGTCATCTTTATAACTGCACAAGTACAAACTAAAAGTCTGGATTTTAATAAGTGATACCAAGTAATATTAAACCAAATTGAAAGCAATTCATCATGAACTACCTGACAAATTATATCGAATTCAGGCTTGGATGCTCAATCACTGCTTTAGAAGAAAGGTCTTACAACAATCTGAACTGGAGGTATAACTGTCTTACTTCCCTTGAAAAAAAAATAAATCAGCCATTAATTACTCCTAATTTGAAGGATTACATTTGCTGCACTGACAAGTTTTTGTGGAGTTTATAGTTATTGGCTGCTGGATGGGTTATTTCTTGAACCAGGACCAACAAAAGCAGTGAAATAAATACAAAAGTATTAATTTTGTGAGCAATAACAATAACAACAATTTTGTGAGCCTCCACACTCATTTGAATAATGTGCTTTATTGGCAGCAATGAAAAATGCCTTTTGTAGCATTTATCAGTGTGTGACTTATCAGAATATTTCCCTATATCTCAGAGAAAACATTGCTCTTTCCCTTCAATCTTGGCTCTTTTTAGAAATTTGAAATGTAAGCCCCGTACTTCTTGATCTGATCAATACTCCTATTTCCTTGTAATCCTGCCTTCCCATGTTTCTGTACAGCAAGATACTCATGCCTTTAATAAGCCGTAGGAATCAATAAGTCACAAATTCAGCTTTAACCACTCGAGTCTGTGGTCACATAGATCAGACGAGAGCATGGTTATTACACTAATGAGCTATGATATCAGTGCAAACATCTCCCTGCCATCTTTTTTCTGTAAGTGCAGGCATTTACAAGACCCTGAATCCAACCTCACAACAGAGTCTGTTCTGTTGGATGACGTTGGTGTATTGGGTCATGAAGAATCGTATTAAATTTCAAACAGATTTGCTTAATTTGTTTGCTTCAAGCAAGACAAGAGTAATTTGTGCAAGTAAAAAGAGGAGAAGGTTGTTGAATACGAATTATCAGAGACTAAAAACATTTCATGTCATTTTCAGATACATGGTGTGTCCTGCCGTAGTTTTATTTTTTTCGGTGGTTGACTTATTCCACCCTGATGAACATTTCTTCTTCTTTTGCATTGTTTTGAATTTTTGTTTTTACGACACCTTTGGTAAGACAACAAATTTCTCAGATAGACTTTTATAATTAGGTATGTACCTTTTCAGTGTTACACATCTAAAAAGACACGTGCGACAGAAAAGACAGACTTACACTTGGAGTTACCACATTTATCACTAATCGGAAATTACATATGTAAAAACAAATACAATTTAAAAAAAGTAAACTTAATTATTCATATAGACATGAATGTATTCAGACACTGTAACCCATTTTGCTATCTCCATGGTGAGTGGGCCCTCATCAGTCGACTTGCATAAAGTCAGCTGACTTTATGCAAGAAGCTGATAACAAACTCAGCTTCTGGGTTTGTTATCATTAAAAAATCAATTTAAAAGAAGGCATATGGAGACATGAGATACAGATTTATTTTAACAGTGTGGATGTTGTGATGCTGCACAATACCTGGTGTTATCCTGCTCTGCTGCCTTCAGTTTTGAAAATCTCACACCTTCGTGGGATAGCCCCCTTTTCAGGTTCACATATAAAACAACAACAGTTGTTTTGAGCATAACTCTTTTTGGGGTCATAAAAACATTCATGCACTTTGATGAATTGGGGATACAACTGGCATGGGATTCAAGGCTGTTTAACTAACCTCAAAGATACATGCTGTGGTAGAAGAATGCAATAAACACAGCAAGATTTAAAGAATTATAACTTTGGTTTAAATGTCCATGTTTTTACTTTTTTTAAAATTTCGCTTGACCAATTGTTGCTCTGACCTCCAAATATATTGCTTATTGGACAGTTTGTTTCATTTAAACAGCGTCTCAAGTGAAGAAGTTTAAGAGTCCTCCTTTGCGTTGTATTCTTTTATCTCTGTCACTGCAAGCCACTTAGTTCTTGGTGCTCTTTGATGCAGGACTGCCCTTTGCACCTTCAGGCCAATTACAGCATGAATGACAGTGACCAGAGCTCACCGCCAGCTCTCATTATCAGTTCAGAGTTCCAGGGAAAAACGTAAAAGGTGATCAGTCCCTTTTTAAAGGGAGAACAATCCTGCACGTTATAAGGTAGAGAGAAAAGAAAGAGGCCATTTGGAAAAAAAGTATTATTGCAAAGTTAACTCAACAATATAGATGTTTAGGCTGGTCAAGCTTTTCACTGTGAACTGTGTGACAACTCTGTTTTATAGCAGCAAGCAGTGAGGCATAAAGCAATTCTCTGAAACATACAGAGGTCGTTCACCTCAGGAAAATATGTCAACAACCTTAAAATAGACTTAGTTTTTATTATGGTAGCACAATATCACACTGTAATGTAAAAGAAAAACGAAACGATAATTTGAGTACTGATATACTGCTGCTTTTTCCTCGTAGGGCAGACTGGCTGCAACCATGCCAAACCGACTCATTTGTTTGCCAACATCTATGCCCATTCCCACAATGTTTGTCTGACATCACAAAAAGGAAAAAAAAAGAAAGAAAATCTTTGTGTTATGTCTCAAAAACAACCTACAAGAAATCTTGAATCAAAGCAAGAATGATTTCTGCTCTTCCAGTTCCAGAAAAGTATCTTGTTGAGAATGTGCAGCCCCACTAGTGATCCAAATGTCAGAGTCTGCAGGAGTCCTGTGTCAGGAAACTATGGTGTTTTTTGTTTTTTTTGTTTTTGTTTTTTTAGTCCTTCTACCATTGTCATATTGTCAAGCGCAAGATAGTAAAATAAATATGGGTCCTCATTCAGGCTGGTGACCAGAAGGGAACAGCTGACTGTTTTATGTTATAATGGATAAGTAGATAAAAAACCCTGATAAAAAAAAAAAAAAAAAAGTCTATCATTTACTAAATTCTAAAGAATTGTTAAGTGTCAATACATGTGTCACCCGTAATTTTGCACACAGACACACACACAAATATTTTGCTCCTGCCATGAGATTGTCCTCTTCATTGCAAAAACTGATTGTTTCTAAATTTCACTCATCATGTTTGTGTTTATAGGATTAGTTTGCATATCTTCACCAGAAGGGTTAATTAATGTGCAGAGCACTGTATGTGAGAGACTTTCATGGATTGACTCATGTTAGAGCGTTTTCCAAGAGACCTAAAAACAGCTCTGCATTCCTCCACTAGGAGACGCTGTGATGTCCCAGTTAAAGTGAACCGAGTTCATTTCAGCAGATGTATCCGAATAGCATTCTTGGAATGAATGCAGAAATGTGAGACATGCAATGTGAAAGAAGTGTGAGAGATTTACAAGAGAATCTTCCTTCAAAAAAAACAAACAAACAAAAAAAAAACTACAAAAAAAAAAAAAAAACAACTCAAGATTGACTGATATGGTTTTAAATGGAGATGAACTGCACAAATGACAATCTCTTTGTTTTTCAAATAGGCGGGATAAACATTTGATTGCCTAACTGAATGAACATTTATATTCTCGAAGGATTTTTGTGAGATATGCTTCCCCTGAATACATTTACATGCATCACCAGCTGTAACTGGAGGTTTGGATCTTAAACCTGGGCGCACTTAAAATGCATGTTTTAAGTGCGCCCAGCCTTTCTGCATGTTTCTTTTTGACCTTTGTCTAATCATCTGCGTTCTTTCTGCACTCCCGTTGTTTTTGGCGAGAACGCAGTTTGAATACCAACGGTTTCTTAAGGGGAGGTGGTTCTTCCCCTCCCATCCTCTCAGCTGAGCTGATGCGTTTGTGGGCAGCAGGACTATTCTAATAGACACAGGTTGTAATTACAGTGGTGGGAGGCAGCAGACAGCGGTGGTCCGGGGACAGCACAAAACTATAAATCACAACTCCATCTTTCTGCCCTCCTGAGTGTGGCCGATTCACGCTCAACCAAAAAGCAATTCTGCCGACATGTGTTTACACATTTGTCTTCATCAGCCACTGGCTTGTTCTGGACCCTCGTGACTGAATTTTCCTTTCCCGTGGCTGACTATTTTTCAAGTGTTTGAGTCAAAGTCATCTTTATTAAAACTAGTAATTAAATCATCTTGGAGTGAATGGGATAAAATTTAGTCCATCAACAGAGTTAAAACCAGGTATTTGGATACACTATACAAAAGTGTACGTGCTACACTTTTCTATATTTTGTTGTTTTCAGTTAGAAATATCAGAATAAAGTGAAACTGTTTAAAGATTTCTTTAACTTTCTTCAATTTCAGACACACATACATTATTTTCTTAATAGTGGAATTGCTTTCACAAACGTCTCACAGTAGTTTCTGTAATTTGTGCCCGTTCCTCCCGACTGGAAAAACTAAGTCCAGATTATAAGTCGCCTTACTCACACACACTTCACTTCTACCCACTAATTTTCTATGGGAGTTTGTGATTGTCTCTCTAAAATATTGAGGCTAACATCTATTAGCCGCCTTGTAAATAATTCTGCTGCCCCAATAAGGTTTTTGTGAAATTGGAAGATCCATTTTGGCCTAATTTTTTTATGTGATGTCTTGTTTCCACACATTTCTAAAATGTTATAAGCTATAAGTAACAACAATCCCCTGGCTTTTAGCAAGAATTGTGATAATCCATCCTGGCCTAAAAGAGGAAAGATTTTAAGATACACTTGTCCACAATTTATGTGTTACAAGTGTATTTTTTTTAATTTATTTTCTTTAACATGGTTCTTGCAAGAAATAAACAAGCTAAAAGTTAAAGTTTAAGCTATATATACATATATATAACATTTTTTTTCCTTTTTTTTTTCTGAGAAAACAAACCAAAGGGGGGTGGCAGTATCAAAGGTGTTAGAACAGAAGTGATGGTGACTTGCAGTACAGTGTGTGTCCTGCTCTGTTTTATCCATACGGACAGCTGCCAGTCAGCCACCTGAGCCCATGTGAGGGAAGCTGTCTGCTGAGGAGTTGGTGTCAGCCAGGTGCGAGCAGATCCCAGCTACACCTAGAAGAAGGACATAGACGTCCAGCCAGGAAACGGAGACTCTCCCTGGGAGAACATGAAAACCAAGAGCGTTGATAAGACATGATGGAAAAGGAAACACAGGACATTCAGCTTCTGCAACAGGCAAACAAGAATTTATGGGGGAAAATAAGCAGGTCCACTAAGGAAAAAAGATGATGCTTGAAGTATCTTGAAGCTCTCGGTTGAACTTTGTCCCCCTTTCATGTTGGGAAAAATGTCAAAGAGAGCTTCACAACATAATCATTGGGCTGTGAGGGGGGGAAAAAAAAGCTACAGCAGCAAGCTGCCACACATCTAAATGCATCTTTCAGAGGACACCGAGGGTCGAACAAGAAGACAGAAAGAAAACAAAAGCATTAGATGAAAAGCGACATGAATTGAAAGGTGGATAAATAGTTTCAGGGGAAGGAGGAGGTTTTGTTGATGGTATAAAAAGGATGCAAAGGGCTTTGGTGTGGGTTTAACAAGGCTTGGCAGGCCAGTTTACAGACAGCCATTAACGTCCACATCAGAGTGACTCCAGCCAGGAGTCTGATTTATGCATCAGGCTGATTTATACATGCGTCGAACACGAACGGATAAAAACAGCTACGCACCTGGGTAAGCAAACGAGTCCAACAGAACACACAAATCTGTCAGGTCTGGTCCAGGACAAGAAAATCGAACATGGCAACTTGTGTGCCTCGGAGCTTTAAAATTCCTGCCGAAATTATTTACATCCTTCAAACATTTACAGCTATAAATGTTAATGTGTTTTGGTTAAGATTCAACATGATGGATTAACACACAGCAGTGCATAGTGGTGAAGTGGAAGAAAAATTAGTTAAAGCTCGGAAAAGCGTGCCCACAGCATAATACTGCTAGCAGTGTGTGTATCTTCTCCTCTACATGCAGTGATTTTTTTTTTCTTTACGTAGATAGAAATATTCCAGTTTGTTCATTTAGATTCTCTTTTTCTATGGTTGCTGACTTACCTGCACGCCTTGCGGCAAAAATCGAAATGGGACTTCTTTCTCTGCTTCATTAAGGCCAGAGTTATGGAGCACACAACTAATAGTTGGCATCCCAATAGAGTCGACCACCTAAGCGCTGGCTCTCTGCAGGTCCAGTTAGTATTTTGACTGCAGTTTTGACTAATTGTCTCATTGCACATTTATCGGTTTATTATGACGCCCTTGTCTTGTTAGGATTGCAGTCGTAATTTGCTCTTTCTATTATTAAATGATGGACTAAATGATGAATTCTGAGACGTTGAAAGTTTGTTGTTTTCGTTTTACAACCTAACTCTGCTTTAAACCTGTTTCACAGCTTTCTCTCTTAGCTGCTCCTTGGTCTTCCTGATGCTGTTTGTCCAGAGCAATTGAGAGAGCAGCTGTATTTATACTGTGATTAATTTATTCCCAGCATGACTCTATTTACTAATTTGGTCAGTTCTGAGAGGAATCGATCGTCCTAGATTTGATTTAGGGATGTCAGAGTGAAGAAGGTTGAACACAAATTAATGCCACGATTTTCAATTTTTTTTTCGGTAAAATATTTTAAGCATTCAGTCAACACCTACCACTTTGCAATTCAACACCACTTTGAGCTGATCTATCACATAAAATTCCAATTAAACACGTTGAAGTTTGTGGCAAAATGAGAAAAAGTTTGGAAGGCGCCGTCTGGGAGGTCAGAAGTCACAGATTAAACGAGTACATGTTGTCAGTTCCGAAACAGAGCCGGCTTCTGGTCTGCCGGGTTTGCATCCTGTGGTGCAAGGAAGCAGCGCTCTGGGAGGTTTCATGTCGTCAGTGTCACTCGTTTCCTCCATCTTAAGTTCCTCCCTTGTTGTGGCAGTTTGTGATCCACCTGCCCCAGCTGCAGGCCACATCTGCAGGCATGATGGACTTCATCCGCAGGGGGGCCACATTCGCAGAGTGCCACTGTGAGTCAACCTCTTCTTGTTTCGGCATTTGCTGCAATCTGACATGGCAGCTTAGCTGCGCGCCCCGATGGACTGCCTTGGGCATTTCAGCAAGCACAAACCTAAACAAAAAGTATTCCTAAGAAATACAAGATGTTGAGTGGAATACAGGTGCACATACCGAAAGACAGCATGTCGAAAAATGTTTTGTTTTCCTGAATCTTGTATTGTTTTTTTTTTTTTTCTGTATTGTTTGCAACAAATCAGATGTAAGCAGGATAAAATGAGACTAAACTTGTCATCCCACAGTGTCAGAAATCAATAGGAACCCTACACTCTCCCTCTGATCCCAGCACACATGTGGAGCACGCTTGAGCTGACTGATGATGAAAACGGAGGCTGGGGATGGAGAGGAGGAACAGAGAAGTCTGGAAGAAAGATGAAGATGAAGGGAAGGGGACATCTGTCAGCAAAAGCATTCATGCTGGAGCTGATCTATGGGACAAATTTAAGCTCTAAAACGTTGAATCCTTCTGGATTCAGTCTTGGGCAGGTCCGGAGGAATTGTCTTTATTCCTCAAATTCTTCTTCTCTGTCAAACATTTGCACCTTCACGACGAAACTCCTACCTTAGATCTTTTTAATGTCGAGCTGGTAAGCTTCAGATCCAACATTCCCATTACTGGAGTTGTAAAAAACTAAACATAAAGTAGTTTCTGATCACTCATATTTCAATAGAGTTTTTTTTTTGCCTTGTTCAAATCCTCTTGAATGTATTATTTCAGTGTAGTTTTGTTTGAATTTACTGCGTTACTGTAAGTCCAGTAAAGCAGTAACTAAGATAGAAAAAATGCACACTTGTCATACATGTTTTTTTTGGTTTTTTTTGCTCATATTTTTTAGAATTCAGAATCTGAACTGTGCGGCATACAAATGTATAAAGACTTTTGAGCGAATACTGTGCAGCTCCATCGTTTTTTAAAAATGTTCTCAGGATTCTCTCTGCCAGGATTGCATCTCTAAAGGCTGACATTTTAGTCTGTTCTTCTTTGGCTTAAGCTCAGTCAGATCGAATGGATATGTGAACACTGATCATAAAGTTCTACTGACAAATAATCAATTTGATTCAAGTCTGATCCATAACTGGGTCATTCAACACATGAATATGAAACATAAAATAGATAATTTACACTGATCAAAGCTTTATTTCCATTAAAAATGTCGATCGTCAGCTAACAACTAATGAAAACGCAACATTCAAGATTAGGAAACAATACAGACATTTTCAAAATAGAAATAGATGAAATGACAGTTACAGTTTGTTTAGGGTTGTTGTCCACAGAAAGTTGAACTTCTCTTTCAGCCTCAATCTGTGATTTGCTTGCTAGATATAGGACACTTACAGCAACTAGCAGCGCAGCATGTTTCTGTCATAACGTCTCAGTATTTATGTGTACTTGTTCCCTTACTGAATGAACTCTGCATCAGATTTTCTTCCACTGGATCTCATTAATCACTTCTCATGCAGACGTATCAAAGCTGATCAGTCATCGTCCGTCATATTTGGATCTTTGGTCTTTATTGAATTCTGCGATCTCTCCATTAAAGAAGGAGAAAAGACGCTGTTTGCTTTTTTTTGTTTTTTGTTTTTTTTAGATTTGAGGGGGCAAAACATCAAGGATTGTGGCAAAAGAAAAACTAAACAGAGCAAAAGGAGGTGCGTAGATTTAGAGAGAGAACAAGAAATCTAGAAAGGAGAAAGAGACAGGGAGGAAGGTGAAAAGATAGAGAAATGGGAGGAGGTCGGGTTAGAGGGAGCCGCTCCACTGCCTGGCTGACAAACAGAGGGTCCCTCCAGAGCCGAGGAGATGAGAAGAAGAGGAGGGGAGAACAAGAGGGGGTGAGAGAAAGGGAGGGGAGTTTGATGCAGGCAGTCAAGCCCACCACTCTCCCACAGCCGCCTCTCTACCACCTCCAATCCCCCCAACTCCTACCCACACGCACAGCCTCCTGCAGAAAATCTATGCCTGCTCTCTTAGTATTCCTCCCATCTCTTATGAAGGCTCTGTGGAGGGGAGAGCAGACAGGCGGACTGGTAGTGAGGTCCTGGCCAGCCGTGTGTGATGCTATCTGGGAGTTTTTTCCCTTCCTTCTTCCTTTTCAGGATGGGGTGTTTGCTCAGAGCTGACAGGACAGACAGAGCGCCCGGCAAGTTGAAAACCTTCACCGGGGATTAGAGCTGGACACATCCTCCCAGTACACCCCCATTTCTTCTTCTTCTTCTACTTCCTTTCTAAAACCCCACAGACTGGAGGTCACACACAGTGGAGTGCGTAGCTGAAACAGTGACCTCCATACTTGTTTCATCTTCACTCAAGCTGCAGTTTTATTTTAAAATCACATCATTAGCTTTTCTGATTTGTTCTCAGTGAACAAACAATTTTTGCCCAAGTGTAGCCCAGTTGCAATAAAACTGAAAACTGATCAAAGCAAGACATGTTTTAAATATATATATATATAAAAAAAACCCTCAACGTATTGCATGGAAAAGTCAGTTCACTCAACATACATGATGCACAAAATATAAATACAATCTACACTGGTGTGGGACATCAGTGCTTCTCTGGACCAAGGTATGAAACGTAACTGGATCTAAAAAGTAAATTCGAGGCCAGATGTTGACAGAAGGAGGGTATCATTTGTTCATTTGACTGAACTGTGAAAGACAACTGTTTTTGGTATTTTCTTTCTTGCTTTATATAGTTTAAAAGATTCAGAAAGTTCAGAAAATCTCCTAAACCAGCACTTATTGGCCATGACCCAAGACATGCTGGTGTCCTTTATATCGCGATGCTGAGTTGATGGCCATATGTTCTCCTCCAGGATTTTCTTCTACATAGCATAATCAATAGTTAAGTCAGTTGTAGCCAGGAAAGCAGCCCCACAATTACCTTAGTTTAAATACTTCACTAAACCCACAACAGGAATTAATACAAACTTAGAATCCAGAAAAACTTATCTAGAGAAACAAATCATTACCTAGATCAGTACTGAGGACCATCTACTTTATAGAATCAAACATGGAGAACCATCCAGTTTTATCAGATCAAAAATCCAGAAAAATCCCTTCTAGTTATAAAATGTTTATTCTTATTAAACATGGAGAACCAATATGTAGTTCTATACTTTTACCTTTTTGTAAACTTTTTATGCTTTTATTTTTCTCTTGCTTTTCCTTTGTTATTTCTTCCTTTTGCAAAATGTTATATTTTTAACACCAAATGCACTGACATGCAAATCCTCAAAAAAGGCTCAGATATTACCTTCTGTAACTCTGTGTTGGTGTATCACATGAACAAACACATTATAGAGGTTGTAAGGTGACATAAATATTACAATTATTTTACTTCAACTTTCTAACAAGAATTTCTCATGCAGTAATTTTTACACATCATTCCAAAATAACTGATGGAAAGAATTGAATAATGTTTGCAAACAGCATGTGTTGGCACAAAAAATGTGTTTCCCTGTCTGTTAAGCTTTAAATGTGTTGACATGGTTCTGCCATGGCTCTGTGGTTAAAATTACAGGGTTATTGATCACGCATGTAGCTATAATCTCCATTACCACTGCTGCTCCATGACTCCTAAACCACAGACCCAAAGAGCGTTGTTATCCTCCAGCGTCCTCCTCCACAGGCAGGCGGTTTCTCTGTCACCTTGAGCCTGGCTCGTCATGCTTGTGTAGTTGCTCTAAAGGTCACAACTTGTAGCTTCTGTCATTAGCTGTCACTCTTTCCCACTGCGTTCAGTTCCCTGCTTTTCCCCTCCTTTAAGTCGCTCTCTGTGACGAATCTCCTTCTTTCTTTCTTTCTTTCTTTCTTTCTTTCTTTCTTTCTTTCTTTCTTTCTTTCTTTCTTTCTTTCTT
>VMRN01000044.1:783676-821671 GCA_010277015.1 Poeciliopsis turrubarensis | reverse complement strand
CTCTGTGTGTCGAAGTTGTTTCAAATGCGGTCGGGTTGATTAGTGCAGATCTGCTTGGAGCACAGTATCCATAATTGTTACAAAGTATAAGACAAGATGCCAATAGCAATTAACACTCGCTTTGAGGCGAAAGATTCAAAGCCTGAAGGGGGAAAGGAGGAGAAATATGTCTTTTTTTTCTTTACTGCAGAAGCAGAAACGTATTAAATTAAGAGATGGGCGATAGAATTGATTAACTACACTTTATCACATCAGGAAGCTGGAGAAAATCTAACCCAGCGTTGGTTTCTTTGCATTAAATTAAGCTTGTCTTCTAAAACAATAAAATATCTAACAGGCAGTTGTGCTAAAATCTCGTGCATTCCTTCACACACAATGTGGTGAGTAAACGAAAAAGGTTTGATGGAGAGGCGGGTGAGAATGAGGAGATTTACTAAAGAGACAGCAAACACAGGTGTGGCGCTTCATCTGTTGGGGAGGTGAGGGGTAATCATGGCAAACTTTAATCAGTTTGGATCAATTATTCATGGTCAGGGCCATAGCAAGCTGATTTCTAAAATGCCCCCTTCTCTCCCGCTCTGACAGCCAAGTATGAATTATTCAAACTGCATTTACACAAAGAAGTCCATCTCTGATACCTGATCAGTCAGTTAGAAACATTATGCAACAGGGAATGCCAATTAGAAACGGGGAAAACTGGTCTCCTGGTATGTTCGCCGAAATAAAGGAAACAGAGACTTTAAAAGTGATGCAAAATGCCCTTATTGTCAAATGAAGACACTGATATATTCTTTAAAAAAAAATGAATTTTTTCAGTTATCGTATGTAGAGCAGCATGTTTTCTGCATTTCAACAGGAACCCAGGTTATTTCCCATGTACATCCGCATCTGGTTTTTCATAAAAACACTTCTCGCTTCACCTTTTAATTGATCAGAAAGGTGTGGCAGCTGCTGTTCCTTGTTGTCTCTTTAATTTTCTAGTTCTCTCACAGGGTGCCGCGGGCAACTTGCTGTTAAATTAAAACCCCGGCAGTTGGTTTAAAAACCACACTCAATCCTGCCTCAAGGCTATGGTGTACTCCCCGGTCACCCCAACCCTTCCCCTGGTCATCCGTCCATGGTCACTCTGCTTCTCCCACATGGGCTTCAAGAAGGAAGCTTCCCTTTCTTGTCAGTGACAGCCCATCTTCTTTCACTGAAAAAAAAAAAAAAACCTAAAAAAAAACTCCTTACATCTCCATATCCAGGCATGAGAAATTATGAAATATTCATGGGATGAAAATCCTTTTATTTCAATGGTACATTTTCTTTTTGCATGACATCCAGCATGACTTTCAAAGTAATGTATTTTAGTAAAAGTTTATTTTCCTTCCAATACTCCTTTATTGTTTTTAGATCGGGTGGCTTTGATCTGGGATTTTTATGGGTCAGACGTAAAGTTAAATGCTTATACTGGATAGCGGTCTGTTTAGCGGTCTGTTTGTGAGGCAAACGGGGGTTTCATGGATGAGACTCCATTAGTGCCGGATCACTCACTGTTTAAAACTCTCCGTGTTAATTCCTGTACAGCTCGCTGTGGATTAGTGGAGCTGTCAAACAGGTGACAGAAAACAGAACCATGTCATATAATGTGAAATTTTACTTTTCTAATAACATATACTCTTCTCATTTGAACACTATACTAACATGTTACTTCAAAACATGTATCACAACAAAAGCTTTTTATGCTTTAACAAGATAATATTTACATTATAGGAACAAGAGCATTTATTGTGCAAATATCAGGAATACATTACTAGACCCATGTGGTTTATCGTCAGAACATAAAAGCATTTCTCTTTCAGAAGCATCATCTCTCTATTGTCATAGGAGTCTGGATGCCAAACTTATTTTAGGTCATTTTTGGACAATTTTTCATGACCTTTGGGTCAAAATATATCCAGAAATGTGTCAAAGTCTCTGCATGACAACACGAATATTTTTCACAAGTATTTTGATAATTATATTGTTTTGCGGCTCACTGCAGGCTGAAGTCATTCATTTCAATGGTTCCGACTGTTTAGATCAGGACCAGGAATGTCAAAATTGCATCATTCACTATAAATTTTTCCTCTGCTGAACAAATTTCATGAGTCAAATGCAAAAAAGCTCAACAACCACTTTGTAGCAACAAAGTTCAACTTCTGCCAGGGTCCTGATGTTCGCATGGCTTTGTTGGCCTGCTTGGAAAATTACCAGAACATCATATTATCAAAATGCATGTAATAATTTGATAAATGAATTGATATAAAAATAAAATATTATTCATGCTGCTTACTCGAGTCAGCAACAGGCCGTACAGTAAAAACAACAATACTGAGTAAGTCCATTTGAAGCAAAGGGGGAAAACTTCTAAATGTGCAGTCCTACTTGGCCATAAAAATTAAACTGCCTCTTCACTAAACACCACAGTTGTTCTTTACAATGGAGCATTTGAGGGCATTGCTTGAAAGTGAGTTTGAAAACATGTTGATGTGGGGATGAAAAAGGAAGCAGGAATTGTAACTATTACAAATGCGGTTGGTGACAGAGAAAGGCAGATAAATAGAGTGCAGAGGAATGAGAAAGTCTAATTCTTGCACTGCACCATTCATCACACGCTGCTCAACAGCGACCAGCCATCATTCACCAAATGATCACTCACCATGATTCAAAAGAGATCTCTCGTGTCCTCCCATCCAATCTGCTTGCCCTTGAAATGCGTTTCTAAGACGTGAGGTCAAGCTGAAACCCCAGGGAAAAACTCAAGTTTCCACAAACCCAGTTTAAATCAGAACTCATTCAACTTGACTGAGTCTATCGCTGCAGTGAATGACTTCAAATTAAACAGGAGGTTGAGTCAAAAGGAAGATGCCGCTAATCCCTCCCTGTTTCCTGGCTGTGCTGCTCCTCAACAGCTGGTCTAATATGCTATCACAAGGAGCATCGCCATGGGGACACCCTGCTGCATCACAAATTCACTGCTGCCGGTTCAACACCCATCAGACCTTCACTATTCTTTTACTTTAAGAAGTTGTCTGTTGTTGTTTTTGTTATAATCCAGTTTAAAAGAATATTAGATTATGTACATTTGTCATATTTGCCAGTGCCAATTCTGTCAACAGATTCGTCAGTTTAACTGAGGATTTCTGTAGGTTCTCTGCAGTCACAAAGGGTCTCTCATATCTCACATCACATCAGCTCAGGTGGACGGTGTTGTCTTGGTAGGTTTGCAGATTATACGTCTTTACTCGTGACATATCTGTCATGCTTAATGGCCTTTGGGATGTTGTTTCTTCACTGATCTTTTCCAACAAATGTTTTGAGGCCTTCACAGTAAAACTGGATGGACTCTATTGACCACTTCTGAAGACAATTTTTGCTATTAGATGTCAATGAAGAGCAGCAGAATAAAGGGGGATGAATAAAAATGCCAAATGCACTTTTTAGATTTTCATTCATAAAACATAAGAAGAAATTGACTTCATTTCCTCACATTATACTATTAAGCAGTTTTTTGCTATTCAAAAACACAATAAACTGTGTTGAAGCTTGTAATGAGGAAAAAAAGACAAACGTAACTTAAACACAATTCCAAGGTGCTTTAAGAAACATAAACATTAAATTGTAGAATGTTGAGCAAAACAATCACAATGAAGAAAGAAAAAGGAAAACCTGAAGCTTAATTGAAATCAGGATGAGAAGGGATTGCAATGACAGAAAGAAAACACGAGGCAGATAAATGTATAATTTCTCCGGCAGCATGTGTTTTGGTTAGGACGGGCAGACAGTCCATTCATCCTCGTCATGTTGCTGTCAGAACCCCCACCGCAGACGAGTGATGACCCCCCCCCCCCTTGTCAGACCGAAAGCAGTCCGTCTCTCTCCGAATGATGGAAATGTACGGAAGATCGGATCAATTTCTCTCCCTCTGTCCTCTTCGTCTCTGTTCTTTCCCCTGTCATGGCGTGAAAATCACTGTAATCTCTACTTCTCTGGAAGGGGAAGATTTGGGTGGGTTCTTGCGATCACTATCTGAATCTTAATCCACACCTTTACATTGGTAAGGATTTCAGTCTGACATCTGTCCCCACTGCGTCTCTCTTCTCGACCTTTTGTCTCCCGGAGTGTCCTTGTGTCTTTTGTCTGTGGCTGTGGGTTTGAGTGATCATGTGCGCCACATGTGGTTCCTTCACAGCGTAGCACAGGTGGGCATCGCCTCTGACCTGGGGATACTCTGAAAATGTCATTGTTTGGCTGTGCTCTGGTTTATGACACAGTTTATCCAGCGCCAATGATTTCTCCTCCCCAGTGCGGCCTTCTGCTTTGTCTGCGTGGAATCATGAACGGTAAATAAGTGGTAATGGGGAGCGAACGGGAGGGGGAAGTCAGCCGACGTCTCTCTGTCATCACTTTAGAAGGTTGTGACCCCAAAGCACGGTGGCACAGCGCTGCTAAATTATTCAGGCTGTGTCTCGAGCCCCAATCTCTGGAGAAGACGGGGCCTGTGATTGCTGCAAGCGGACTGACTGACATTTGCACATGAAAATCGCCTCTGTTTCCCCCCAAACACCAGTTCTGCTCAAAGAAAACAGTGGAGAGACTCGAGTTATGCGTGATGCCGTTTGGTAGAGGCTGATTGGACATCAGTGGAGGCATCTATTTTTCCTTACTCACACAAAGCATATATTTTTTTTACACAAACAAAAATAAAAACGTTAGGTGCTTTCATATCATAACTTTCACTTTTCAGCTTTGTTCTGCATGCAACTCAAAACAGTTTGTTCATTTTTATGTCCAAAGTGGAGTGATGTGCAAAAAGAAATGCAGCTAATTAGAAACACATGTTTGCCGTCTCAGAGATTGTGTCTGAGACGGCAAACTTGGGCATCAATACATGGCATAATGTCTAATGAAGATCAAAGCAGAGGTAAAAAGTAGAAAACAAAATTGTAAAAATCTCATTAGCAAAAATGAATAGTCAAGAGTCAGAACGCAGCTTCAGCTACTATAGTTAGAAACAACTGAATAGATCTGAAATCCAGGTGTATGTGTCTCTGAGCTTTCAGGGACACATAAAGACCATTACAAAGTCAGCCTTCTACCACCTGAAGAACATTTCCAGGGTTAAATAACTAATGTCTCAACAAGACCACATGGATGTCTCTCCAAATGAGCATTATATTACATGACTTTGTATCCTTTCAAAACAACATAGAAGCAGCTTAGCATAAAGGAAGACTTCTTTCTGGAAATATCAAACTAGAAAATCACTTTCTGGTCTGTTGCCTCAGAAGTTCAAAACTCTTTCAGTTTCTTACAACAATGCGCCTAATTCATTACCTTGTAATTTATACTGAGCATTTGAACATTTCTACTCTTTAGAATTGAAAACAAATGTTTCAAATGGTTCTTCAACATTATTAAAAACCTTCCAGTGCAGAGACACAAGCAGAAAACTCTCCTTTACCAATGTAGTGAAATATATAGAGAAGGAGTGGACACTTTGAACACAGGGATAGGTTGTTAACTTGGTATAAATACCTATTCATATTTGAAAAGGGAGTAATTATTAAATTGGACCATTTTCAAGTAACAGCAGCCTTTATGAAAATAATTATTAAATGTTCATGTGGAAATTTAGTCCTCAGAATAAACAATGACAGGCTGGGATTCCTAAACTCCAGTAATGTAGGGTTTAAGGTACACATATGCCATGGATTTGATGAACTGTTTATATCCGAAATCACAGACTTTGGACTTTACTGGGACAACTTGGAGAGTTTTTCATAATCTAAGTTTTGACAGGCCTTTTTTTTTTTTTCAAAATGGATAAACCTTTTACAATGTTTTATCTTTTGGTCGATGCTTTTCTCACTATCTGTCAGAAACAAAATTCTTGACCGAGTGAAAATGATTTACAATCCAACTCTGCTAGGGGTATGAATAATTTTGAGCTATTTTAAATATACATATAGTTTGAAAATTGGGCTATAGCTGAGTAAAATCAAGGATAGGAGCTGTCTCATAAATCATCTTTCCTGGTGAGGTCAAAGGGTATTTAAATGAGACACGAGCAGAAATTTGATCTTACTTGTGGGGATACGTTCTCACCAATGCAATGATACATTGTGCATAACCCAACGTTCATATTGATTAAATGCCAGCATTTGTGCACATCGAAAGTCCAGATGACTGGGATTAATAGTGGAAGGAATCAATGGGTTCCAAAAGGCCATTGAATGCTATCTCGGTGAGTGGCTGTGCATGCCTATTATGATGCATTACACTGGACAACACTTCACCAACTGTTCTGTAATTGCAAGTTGAGGTTTGTTTTACAGCCATTTATTATAATCGTCACATTGTTACCAAAGCAGTCAACACGATCCAAGCCCTTAACAGTTATTTTTGCCAATTAAAGCTGTAGAGCTTCTGATTAATCAGACTTCTTGCATGGTGCAGTTTAAAGTGAGCGGGGTGAGCGTGTGAGTGTGGAGAGCGAGAACATCTCTGTATGCCGGTCCATGTCTCTGGGCTGAAGGCGAGCGGGCCTGTGTTGAGGGCGGGAGGAAGAGGAGGTGGAGAGGTGCAGGGGATAACAGGTCCTGTTGGGAGAGAGGAAGAGAGCAGTGAAAAGAAGGAGAAGAAAATAAAAAAAGAAACAACACAGGGAGGGGTGAGAATGTGGGAGAGGGAGAGGGTGAGGCATTGGACAGATGACAAATTGTGATTAATAAATGTGGTTCAGGACAGGAGTGTGGAGGGTTGTTATTAATAGAGAGAATTAGAGCGGCTGTGCAACTCAATCTGCACGCTGTCATTCTGAATCAGGCCCCATAATCAGAGCCTAATGAAACAGCACTGCACCAGGATGTAGACACGTCCCGCACCATGTATTCTTAACATGTCGGCAATAAGCACACAGACTCAGGTAAGTGCGAGGGTATGTTTACTGAATAGCAAACATAAGACGACAAATAAATACTAATTAGAGCCACCAGCCAGACTTTCTACTAATTTCTTATGTTTGTTTTCAAAAACCTGTCACAGCCAGTTTTTATTTTTTTCAATGCTTCACTAGTTTTTGTGGCTCCTTAAGTAATCAAGAAAAAATGCACACACATCTCATAAACCTGCCTCTGGCAACATCAGAAATCAGAGTTTTACTTAGTGTTTTTCTTGTTTTTTTTGTTTTTTCAAAGAGTGTGATTTTGCTGGAAACTTGTGTAACTTTTAAAAGTAGACTACGGGGGGCAAATTAGAAATGAATGCAATGATACTTAAAAAATGCATGCTGGAATATAAAAATCTTCTTACTGGCTAAAGCTGGGGAGTCAAACAGTTTGCTTTACCTTTTCCATCCATGGCAGCATCCATCACTGCGGCATCAAATTCTGTCTCAAACACGTAAGGCTGCATCTCTGAAACTCAAATGAAACTTGAATGCTCTAACATCAGCATATTAGAGCATTCAATGTGCTCTAATATGCATATTAGAGCACATTAGAGCTCTAATTTTTCAAAAAATATACTCTATGATGACGCACTGCGCTGCATCGATGATCTACATCGATGCAGCGCAAATGACTGTTTCCCAAAAAAATTACTCCTTAAAAGCCAAGATGTATAATGACCAGCTGAGCCGATTTACAAGATAGCTGGCAAGTGATGGCAGGAGTCTTGCCGGTGTTGTCTGTGAGGAGACATGAAAAGGAGTCCCTCAGGGAGTAACAGCCCACCAGCAGCAACTTGTTCTTTTTTAGAACTGCTGCCCTCTGTGTGTTGCTTAAACTGTAAATGATGATATGCCCTTTGCCAAAGTGCATGCATTCCAATGCTTAAAGAGAGTGTTCAAGATTTTTCAAGTCAGGTTCTGTAAAAGGCTACAAACATCTACTGTTGTGTTTACTTGCAACACAATGCCAGCGTTGTGCTTTACACGTTCCTGCTTTAGTTTCAGGGAATTACTCTTTCTGGTCTCTGAAAGCACTTCACACAGGAAGATCTGTGGTGGTGCACTGCCCTTCAGCCCTCTGGTTCAAATGTAACTAATCATCAGCTTTTGTGAGAATAATCACAAATGCTCTAAAAGTATTTAAAATGGTCTTTTAATTCATTCTGTTGACGTTTTCGAGACCAGAGGTGTTTTAAAATGACAGGAATCGGGTTGGTCCTTTTTCGGACAACTTTCAAAAATCACAAATTCCTTTATTGCAAATTATCACAAGAGTCGTCACCTCTCCTAAGATTTGGTCTATTTGAAAAGTGAGCCAAATGTTGCTTAGATGGCTAAGTTGAACTAACGTGACTTTAATCAACTGTGCAGGCAAAAAAGCCAAAGCATTACAGATACATCCAATGAGTAATGTGGCCATAAATAACTTCTCCTTCTCTTTCTTGTTTATACAAAGGAGAGAGGGGAGAAATACTACGGTTTAAATCTTGCATGCGTGTGCACAAAACTAAGAGATTTATTCTCTGCATATCATAATTCATGGAATTAATTATTAAGCCAGCTAATAACTCAAAATAATAACTAAAAACTGATTCTGCCCACTTGCCGTGTTAACAGTGGAGTCACTGTGAAGGTAGACATGATGGAGCATTGTATAGGGAAAAAATACATTTCGCCACTGTAACGCAAAACACTGAAAGTTAGGTGAGCGTACAACGGGGAACAAATCAGGAACAGGACAGAGAGAAAAAGAGCGGGAGACAGACAGCTGAAAGACATACCGCATATTTCAATATTAATCACCTCAGTAATATTTTAACAGGCTCTAAAAATCCAATCCTGAGCATATTGCTTCTGTCTGTTGGCAATGATTATTCACACCATGCCACTCAGGACTTCTGAGGGCTGTTTTAGTGACCAAAACAAACTTAATTGCAACTTTACTCCTAACAATGCCACTTGGAAACTTTTACCTCAAAAAAAAAAAAAAAAAAAAACATATCTCTTCCCAAACCCTAAGCCCTCTTCAATTTCCCACAAAATCCAAGACATCCTTTTAGTAACCAGCTTGAAATGCGTTTATTGCTGACCTCTTCCTGACTGGGAGGATAAGGTTGCGTGATCCCCACATTACTACACCGGTGGCTGGGAGAGAGGTCGAGGAGGAAGTGATTGATGAAAAAGGATTCATCAATACTGTATGGAAACCTCTTCCTACTGCTATCACCATGTCAGCAATTAAATTTTCTGCCTGTCAGACAGGTGACAAATTGCACTAAGTGAAAGATAATATTTACAAAAACTGATGCCTATAGATGTTTTCTGACATGAATTGTGATCACCAGTGACCAATAAATAGAAAAAAAAAAAAAAATCACTGATGTGAGCAATGTTTAACTAATGCAAGGCTGCAGGGGGAGTGATGCATAAATTAATCTATACAGTGTCTTAAAATCCTGATGTTCAGCCATGATGGATTTTATCACAATGATTTGTTTTCTGGGTAACATCCACCTATCCAATTTCTATACCCGGTTATTTTATTTTTATTTTTTTGCCGGCATACGAGTGGCGCTGATGCCTGTCTCTACTGTCATTGGCTGAGGGGCAGGGTTCATCCTGGACAAGTCACCAGGTCATGACGGTCCAACACAGAAACTCACAGGACAAGCAACCACTCATGCACATTCTCTGTCACATACCCGATGAAAACAGAATTTCTGCAAGATGAATTTGAAACCTATTATGACCTTTTCAACATGGTTACAATTTAGAGGTTATGAACTATTTGGCCTGATGCTCACCTCTGACACCTGCAAAGCATGGGACATGCTTCTTCAAGGTAGCTGATAGCAACTAACATAATTAGGAAGCTTTAATTTGAATTGATGCAACACGATTAGGTCCTTCACTGTTTGCAGCAAGATGCCACAAGGTTTCTGTAAGTTTGTTGTGGGGAGTGAACTGTCTTCTGCTGTCATCTGCTGAGGTAGCAACATCAGAGCCAAAGGCTGGTTATGTAAAACTACAATTTTACACTACACTAAAAGTATTTTAGTGTTAAATTCTAACATTTGTACACTAAATTAGTGTATTTAGAGTGCAAATTTTAGTATTTTACACTAAAAAAGTACATTTAATGTACTAAATTGGTGTACCAATTTAGTGTACTAGTAAATTACACTAAATTAGTACATTAGTGATAATTTAGTGTATTAGTAATTGAACTAATACACTAAATTAGTAAAATTTATATATTTAGTGTATTTCACACTAAATACTAAATACCATTAAGTGTAAAATTATATTTTACACTAAATAAAACTGTATGTACCTATAATTGTGTAATTTTAGTGTAATTTTACACTAATTTTGTACAATTTATTAGTACACTAATTTAGGAAACTTCTAATTAGTTACTATATGGTAACTAATTAGTATCCTAAATTAGAGTACTAATTTACTAGTAAATTACACTAAATTAGTTCGTTAGTAACAATTTAGTGTATTAGTAATTTTACACTAAATAAACAGTATTTACCTATAATTTCTAGCTTGTAAGCCTGAATTTCTCCAATTTAGGACAAAAAATAGATGGATGGATGGCTGGATGGATGGATGGATGGACGGACGGACGGACGGATGGATTTTATTTAGACACATCTTCAGGCATAAAACAAAAACATATTTTCCCTACGACTGGCTGAAACTAGAAGAAAAGCTAATTATTCCTAAATATGCAGTTTAATGTAACTAAAATTCATAGAGCATAATTGTGATAATTCGTCTGTCATAGAGTCCCTGTTAATAAAATATTATGATGAATTAACCTCATAAAGCTGCTGTTAGTAGTAGAATAATGTGCTCCAAGTGCATGTTAATGGTTTGCCTTATCATGATCAGGAACCTTTTTTTTTTTTTTCTCGTTTGTTCTCTCATTATGAGATGTTGCTCTAACTGCAGGGAGACATTCCACATGAAACCAAAACATGATCTTTGACAACTAATGGTGTTCAAAACTCTTTTGTCCGTTCGGTCCACACGAGTCAGTGCGCGCGTCTGTTTGTTTACTCCAGTGTGCAAGGCGCCACCAGTTTAAGATTTTGGGTAAGAGGGGGGCATATTGTCTGGGGCAGGGTGTCTCACTAATGAGGCTGTATAGCTGTGGGATGCGAGTCACACACACAGACAATAGTCTGGGGACCATTTAGCGTCTCCTCTCCATTCCTCACACATCACGCAGAGACAGCTTTTACTCAGCCACCATCCCGCGTCCTCCCTTTGCCCGGTGCAGTAAAGATGAAAACATCCGCCTTCGTTTGGCAGCGCAGTATCAGACATTTTTTTATTTTTGCTCACAGAGAAGTTTCCCTCTGACAGGTAAAAGAAAAATAAATACATAAATAAATCGGGCAAACAACACATGCATCAGTTCACAGTTTGAGTAATTAGTTTACAGACAAATTGGCTCAAAAATAATCATATGAAAAATCATAGAGGAACAGAAAATACATATGCAAGCTTTATATTAAGTCTTTTTTTTAATTGTCGTTATTTTTTTTTTTTTATATATCTGACTCGGACTAGAAAGGGGTGAATCTAGATGCTGATATAATAGAGAGAGACAGAGACAGGGGAGGGGGTGAGGAGGAGAGATCTAACAGGTGTAGACCAGGACTGCTGCTGGACCAAACGCCTCGAACAGCGATACGGTGGACGGACACAGCGTGGACAGGAGCGACAGGCGGCCGTGCGCTCCGCTCTCGGAAACGCGTCCCCACGGGCATTTTGTCTGCTGAACTGCCTCACAAGTCACCGGGGTTGTTTTTTTGTTTTTTGTTTTTCTGGACTTTATAATTTGTTTGCGAAGAAAAAAAAAAAAAAAAAAAAAAAAAAAAAGGAATAGAAAAGAAAAGAAAATTGCGCTCTGATTTAGAAACTGGTGTCACTTACCGGGGAAACTCCTGCGCTCCTTGGCTCCTCAGCTTTTCATTGTGGCGCTCCAGGGGTCGTTTTGTGAGACAGGTGAGAAACACTAACTTGATATTTGCCTGCAAGTTTAATTAGTTGAAGTATATGCTTTGTTTCGCAGATGTAACTCCATCGTCGCATGCCGATTGAAAATCAGACACTTTAATAACAAGTTTACGCTGTAAAAATAATAATAATAAAAAAATGGACACGTTTAAGTGCTCAGTACATCTTTTCGAGTAACATTTGACCTGTAAATTTGTCTGAAAACAAATCAATAAGTGTTTTATTTTCCTTTATATAATTCTTTTCAGATCCAGACATAGACAGAAGACGAATCTACTTCACCACAATCTGTTGAATCAAGAAAACCAAATTAAATAATTTCAGAGAGAAAACAGTGAGCTGTCCACCGATGATCGTGCCTGGAGAAATATCTGGTGACCTTTTTTCCGTCTCGGCTATGGCATTAAGTAAGACATCCCCATGAAGCGCTGTGATATCTTTTAAGAGAAACCTCAAGGGACATCTATATTTGAAAAAAACAAAACAAAAAAAAAACTGGTCAATTGTTCTTCATCTGACACAACCAATCATTTTGTTGAGTGGACTTTTGTTGAGTGGACTTTCGGGGACAAACTGTTGCTGCTGTGAATCTCCTCAATCAGTCTCATGTTTTGTAAAAGTGTGGGACAGCAAGACAAATTGTGAGCTTTATTAGTGAGTCGTCATAAACCTTAAGAACCTTTTGGGATTAATTTGTTAGAAAGACCTTGATGTGAGACTACAGGACATTTCTTTTTTAACTCTAATTGGATCTTCTCTGATGTATTTTTTATTCTTCCTGGCCGTGTGCCAATACAGGCTTTCTCTAATACTTGGCCAACCAATGCTCTAATAACCTCGACCTTTATCCCCCTTAACATCTTTTCACACCTTTTCATTCCAAACTGGTTTCTGGAGAGATTTCATCCTGGCCGGCACTATTCCAGCCAAGGGGGAGGAGGACTTCCTCACACTGGCTGCTTCTCGGCTCAGCCGCAGGAAACGCGTGATCGTAGCCGCTGTTGGCGTGGCCATGGTTCTGATACTGTTGGTGGCTATTCCTCTGCTTGTTCACACAACCAAAGGTGGCAGTGCTGGGACCACCGGGAGCCGATATGAAATGCTTGGAAGCTGCAGGATGGTGTGTGATCCGTACGCTACCTCTCAGCCTGGTCAGGAGCTCATAGCTGTGTCTCCACCCCCACAGGAATACTCTGGAAAGAAGATTAGGTCTGGACTTCGAGGGCCTCCTGGGAATCCGGGTCCTCCCGGGGACCGCGGACCCCCGGGGGAGCCGGGGAAACCGGGGCCCCAGGGACCCCCAGGTCCTGGTCCTGGGGGGTATTCTCCCTCGATCTACACCCCTAAAATCGCCTTTTACGCAGGGCTACGCAAGCAGCACGAAGGCAGTGAAATACTGAAGTTTGATGATGTGGTGACCAATGTGGGCAACTACTATGAGCCCAGCACCGGCAAGTTCACCTGCCCTCTGCCTGGCATCTATTTTTTCACCTACCATGTACTAATGAGAGGTGGTGATGGGACTAGCATGTGGGCAGACCTGAAGAAGAATGGACTGGTTAGTAAAAGTGTGCGTGTGCGCATGAGTGTGTGTGTTAAGCAGAGGCTTAGTCTGTATGTAAATGCCACACAGGAACACACCGCAGATATCTTTTTTTCACTGTTGATATCCCGTCTCATATTCGCCTCTGCAACATTGAGCTTTTCAGATTCAGAGCACAATCCATTTAGCAAGTGGCAACATGACAAGCAAAGAATGAAACGGCAACCCTTCTCCTCATTAAGGGGGAGGACATGCTATACGGCCTTAAAATCCCAGCCTTCACATATTTGCATTCCCACATGTGCCTTGGCTAAATGACAAGTGGCAGAATGCAGGCAAAAAGGAACAGTCTAATTAGTGAGAATCCCACACAGAAGCTTGATTATCACCTAAACACAAGTGCAAAAGAGCACGGGAGACATGTCTGTCAGAATGTGGACAGTCGAGTTTGCACCTCGGCTAAGGAAATAATGAATTTAATATCGACAGTCCACTCATCCACTGCCTCATTCCCCAGACACTAATTAAAGACAGAGGTGGTGCTGGGAAGAAGAGGAGTGGAGATCACAGGGATTTCATCTAAAAAGTCCAGATTCACGAAACATTCTTGCTGTTCATGTTGCTTTGTAGATTCATTCACCATCAAGGACTCTAAATGTAAATCAGTTTTGCTCAGACCTGACTTTGCGGACATGAGTTGCAATGGGCATCACCTTATGTACCTACGAACTAAAATGTGCACTTGGTTCTTGATTGTGAAACTTTATTTGACCACAGACATGAAGGTGCATTTAAGGGCTTCCCGTCTAATACGCCGCATTGTCATTCAAGTCATTTTAGTCTGCTAAATAATTCATTCATCTTGGATTAGACGCTCCCTCTCTCAAACGGCAGCTGTACCTTCCTTCCCTAACCTCATCCTCTCTTGTTCATTGATTCTCCATTAATTATCTTTCGCTCAGCTCAATTATTTAACCTTACCCAGGTCCTCGTGACAACCGTCGGGTGGCTTCTTTAAACACTTCTGCTAAATAGAGTGCACTCTTACCGGGGACAGACCCAAAGCATAACTGCAGCTGGATGAATATGGAGTGCAGATGAAATTCTGCAGAATGCATGATCATGTTTAAAGCCCACAGGCAGTCGGGGTACGATGCCCGAGGCCAGTCAGTGGCTTGGGCTTAGTAAATGGGGGGCGTGTTTGACAGGTTGCATTCCTGACCACAGAATCAAAGAGTCTTGTTTTAACCATTGCCGTAGGTGCTCCAGCTTTATTGGATATTGTCTCTTGCTGCGCCTTTCAAAGGATCACCCACGGCACAATTCGGCCATTTGCATTTTCTACCTGTGTTGTTAAATATTTGCACATTGAACAGGTGGGGTCATTTTTATTCAGTGCTCCATTGAGTTCCCAAGTTTACCCTGAATTTATTCTGCCACAATGAGGACGTGCCGACGTGGGCCGATGACCATGGGCGGGGCGGAGGACGATAGATGACTTAATGGAGGTTTGGAGACAGTGGGCTGGTAGACGAGGCATTTGGGAGGCGTGTGTTGAAGGCCAGGATGAGATCAGGCAGGATGACCGATGAACACCCACTCCACACGTAGCGGCTTGACAAGTGATCAAGGTTGACCATGAAAAAAAAAAATAGGCAGGGGAGAAGAAAGTTATTTTCTAAAGTCTCTACACGTGTGAGAGGAGTAGCTCATTGATTCTTCTGAAGATGAATTTCAATCACACTCAAATCAAATCAAAATTATTTGCTTGAATCCTGAAACAGCAAAACATAACGGTTTTTCCACTGGCATCAGATATTAGTGTAAAAATTGTTCAATTGATGAATAGTAGAAAATTCAAATAGATAAAAAGCTTAAACTGATAAAACAAAAAAGTATTCACATATTTTATAATCTTAAGACACGGTAAGATGTGTAGCAACCTGGAGGATCTGGAGGATCTGGTGGATCTGTCAGAACAAACCAGTTCAGGTTAGACTGGTCAGCATGTTGTGATCTTTGATGCTTGTCATAATTTGATGTGATCTTAATGCCAAGGAAGCAATGAAAATACAAATGTATGCAGCACAGGTTTCATAACTCTCACATTCTGTTTAAACAAATCCTTATTCATTATAAAATAATCTAGCTGAGGTCTGACAAGTCCAAATATGACTATAGAAGGTGAAACGTAGCCCAGGATGACAAAAAGAAAAACAAATACACTTTAAGTTCAGCACTAAACACTTACATTAACATTACCACACACACTTGATAGACTGGAGTATTTTTTTATTTATTTGAACTCAGGATAATCTAATCAGCTTTAGGAAACAGTTTTGTTGCATAACAGACATAATAAAGTTTTTCTATGTGTGAAGTGGTGTCCCACATGGCGTGGCGCCCTGTGCAGAATGCCATATGTCTTACATAAACCACCGCCACTACCTGTGCCAATCCCATGTTGACCACATCATATGCTCATGACATTTAAGTTGTGATTTTGTGCGGATACTTGTACTGTTAGGAACCGTTGCGCCTCTTTCTTTGGTTCCCTATAGATCCACTATCAAGTTGCAGCCCCTCCCCGCCATGTAAGACCAACCTGCTCGATGCAACCTCCACAAATCACTGCACCACAACATTGCTTCAGGGCCAGGGGATTTCTGATCGAAGGGGGAAATCTTCAACCGCTTCCATGTTTGTAATTGACCTGTGAGCGTCCGATTGACAGAAACATCCTGTTCTCGTTGGATGTATTAACAACCCTGTATGTTCTCTGCTCAGCTATAGACAAAGAGGCCGAAGATGATAGATGGGTGCGTTTCATTAGGGCACCTAATGGCTCAATATGGATTTCATCTTTCTCCAAATGAATAGTCCTAAATATTTCTCATTGCCTCAACTGATGATACAAATGTGTTTAATTACTCTGCTCCTAATATCCTGTCTTGATATATGACTTGTAAATGATTTAATATTACCAGATGTCATTAAGACAGTGTGTGATCGTGTTGGCATGCTACTCGAGGCATGACGAGACGATAATACGTCATGTGTACCTTCTCAACTGCACATCCCACACTCTCCTCATTAGCTGAGCTGCTAATCCAGTTATTTATAATAATAAAACTCACCTCTGAATATCTACGTTAAACACTCTCAAGGCAAGATGCTATGTAGACAAATAGATACCTGCTCTGCTCTCATTTAATCTCGCCCATGTTTTTTTTTTTCAGCTGTCACAGGTCTCTTTTAATAGCCCTGGGAAAGGTCAAGTTATTTCACACGGTAATGTTAAAATGTCATCACTTGCTGTAATGACCGGTACCTGGATTAACTTTCCCCAGTAAGGAGACATAGTTGGGCTGCAGGTGGAATATAATTAGACTCAAAACAGACAAGGTGTGAGATACAGAGAAGAACTGTGACAAGACAAATGCTGTCTTCTTTGTTCAGATAGAGGCGCAGCTTAATGAAGTAAAATATTTTAGCGATTCATTTCAAAAAGTTGATTATAAGTACATTTGTTACATTCAGAGCGATTCATTTCAATGGTTTGTTTAAGTTAATTTTATGATTATGGCCTCTGACCAATTAAAACTGACATCTACATCTGCACAATAAAACAAATTGCTATTGTCATTGCAATGTCAGTGTTTGCAATGTCACAATCTCAAAAGACTACATCATTGTCTAAGAGATTATAAATACGTTTTTTTAATTACAAACATTTGGCCCGTTGGGTGGAGTTTAAGTGTCCATATGCACAGCTCATAAAGTTGTTTGCTGCTAAGGTTAGGATGATGGGAAAGAGAGCAGAGGAGGACAAACTAGGATGAAGTCAAGCAATACAGATTAATAGAATATTAATATCAACAACATTGCAATATTGGATTTAAACACAGAAATGTCTGACACAAAAGGGCTGTGCTTCCGAACATGTTGATGAAAAATTAAGTGGAAGGAAAAACTGTGGTAGGAAACAGCATTCAAATAAGAGGGGTAGCTTTTGCTTTGAGAGGATTGTGAATCAAATCTCATTTGAGAGTCTGAAAGAGATTTCTGAGGCATGAATTGTTTTGGAGTGAAGCTTTAAGAGACATAGACACATCAAAAACATGTTTTATTCCTTAACCTAAAGTTTTCCTGAACCACTGTTTACACTAGAAGCATCTTGTCAAAAGCAAGGAGAAAAAAAAAAAACAATTGATGGCTGCTTAACGGACCAAAGTCCTCATTAAGAAGAGAGTTAATTATTGCAGTTAATTGAAAATTACGGCTCAGATTACGGAGGAAGAGTGGAGAGGCACAGAAACCAAGTTGCTTGAAGTCCAGTGTGTAAGTTTTACAGTCAGTGATGGCTTGAGGTGCAACATCACCACTTGCTGTTCTTTGTGTGTTATAAGTCGGTGAAGACGTCTACCAGGAAATTATTAGAGCACTTTATTCTCCTTTAAAAATGCTAATTTCATTTTCCAGCAGGACTTACTACCTGCTCACACTGTCAAAAGTACAAGTTCCTGTCTCAGTGACCATATTATCAGTGTGCTTAATTGGCCAGGGAACTTCACTGAGGTCAACTCCACTGAGAATCTATGAATTATTATCAGAAGGAAGATGAAGGGCATCAGATGCAGTCATGTAGATAAGCTGAAGGTTTCTGTAAAAGCAGGGATTCCTAAACAACTCAGCAGAACCAGAGAGCCTGGTCACCTCTGTGCCACCATTCGTTGATACAATAATTAATACAAAAGGATCCCTGCCCAAGTTTCAGGCACATATTATGGAAAGTGCATGGACATACCTGTCAGTAGGCCAAGATTTCTGTATCAATATCCATGTTATTACTCTTGCAGTACAAATTGCTCTGAAACTGAAAGTTGGGTTTCCATCAAGTGGAAGGCTTCATCATCAAAACCGACAAAGCTAAACATCTGACTCAGAATAATATCTCCTTTGTCATGAAACGGATGAAATTAATTTACTTTTTAAAAAAGTACGGGAGATTTGTTCCTAAGATAATAGTGTGATAAAAGTCGCAGACCAATATGTTACCGAATGGCAGGTAATAGCAATCCCAGGCACGGTTCAGTGCCTAAATCGCTTGTCACCTTGTAATCCCAGGACTCCCAGTGGAGAGGCAAAGCCTATTTAATAAATATTCTATTTCCACAACCTCACCGCAGCCTCTTCCCAAACCTCCTGCTATGTGCTGGGGTCCCTTAGGTAAGTTTAACGGCTACTTTTCTATTGTCTCCACTTTAAGAGTGGAGACAATAGGTCAGTATATCACTGCGAATGAACCCTGTCAGTTTTATTACCAGTGGAGCCCAGTACCACGGATAACAACAAGACTTCATACACCCCTGCATCTCCCTGGTCTCACAAAAACAGCCTCGCTTGATCAGTCTGTTACTCCAGGCCCCCCTTTATCAACTTTCTGGCCCGTATTTTTCCCTCCGCCTTCCTCCACTGCTTTGTTTTGTCTATTATCCCTGTCTGTGTTTTGCGCAGTGACTCTGCTTGTGGAGGAAACAACAAGGCAGCTGCTCCTCGCTCCTCCACCCTCTTGCTTTTCTCCTTCCTTTCGTCTGTGGCCGTCTCCTCCCAGGCGTGTTTACAGGAGGCCCGGTAATGAAAGGGCTAGGAGGAGACAAAGACAGCCACAGGCAAGCCCTGGGGGCCCCTGCCTCATGGCTCACAGCCCTTCCTGCTCCAGGATCAGCGCCGTGTGTTGCCTGGTTCAGTTGGATCAGTCTGTCTTCCAGCCGTATCCGTCTCCTCTGTTGGCTTCCTGTCCTAATCCCAGCACATCTCCCACACGACTCTCTGTCTGGTAGCTGCATTAATTGATGGTCAGCGTTACTCCTTCCAACACAGGAAGAGTCAGCCGCAACACCACCTCGTCTTAACGTACGCTCAAAAAAGCGAAACATCTTTATGGATGAAGATTATATTGATCATTGTAATGGAAAAAAAAAAAAAGCATCTCTTAGATCATTAAAATCCGAAAGCCCTCGTGGGGCCGAAGATCTTCGCACATTTACTTTGAGTTGGGCCAAAATAATGAGCATGGTGACATATGCGTGCTGTCGATAAAAAGTCACAACAAGCGGATCGCTGTCAGAAGCAGCCAGAGATGCAAATGTGATATTGGCTGTCACTACTTGTGTCAAGCAGAACAATTTAACCTTTACAGATGAATATGTATCCGCGTTGTTGTTTGGGGGATGGTCTCACGGACACACAAATCTTGCAGCAGTAACAAACATCCACCTATTCTCTGATGATACTTTCTGTAAAAGTCGTAAGTCACGGTTGTCCAAAGCGCAGGCCATGCAACAGCACATGCGGCTGATGCAGATAGACAGTTTTCACATTTTTTAAGGTGAAGATTTTCATAAAACTGTAAAATGACAAATGCTAACTGTGCTCTTTGCTTTCTGTTTGATTTTAAATTTAAATATCACCACACCATCCAGCAGCGTTTGCTCAAAAGCAGACTTGGGCACACCTATTCATCAACCTTGACGAAATACAGAAAACCTTCCCAAAGAGACATTGACTGATGCCCTCATGTTGTGGTTCATATTTGACAAAAAAAAATGTTACTACACCAAGAAAATAATAAAAAAAGACAAAGAAATGGATTCATCCACTTTAATAAGGTAAATGTGCAGGAGCCTTCTTAGTTTTAAATTGAAAGTGATTTTCACATCAATTTTCTATAAATACGTGTTTTTCGGGAACATTGTCACGGAAGTGGTGCAAACCTTTTCAGTGATGTAGTTCCTCCGACTGGAAACCCTAGAAATATTTTGTTCTCAAGACGTGTTTCACACAGGATTTCGGTGATGCGCAGCATGCGGCCTCAATTTCCTGCATCGACAATCATCATTTTTTTACATAAATAATTGCCCAATACAAACATACCACTCGCACAAAGAGTGTTAGAGTGAATATGTTTCATGGTGATAGATCTCAGGCCACCAGTTATCCTCAGCCTGCAGGACTAACTGAACTTGATTTATACACAACGAAGACACCAAGGGAGTTATGTGTGGCAGGCAGCATATTAACTGCCCACTGGGCAATGTGTGATGAGGTTAATGTTGCTTTCCACCCATGTCAACGTTTCCTGGGGAGCACCATAAGGCAGAAGCAAAGCTAGAAAAAAGTGCACTTTTATTGACTTTTGCAGATCTTTTTGCATGTAGCTACACTAACACTGGCCCTTGGTAGGCAAATGCTCATAGGTGGTAAATAATTTTGAAGTCATAGACTCAAGTGTTGAATTGAAATTGTAAGAGTGAATATGTCATTGTTATTTTTAAGAGTCTGGACTGCATTTGACCATCTCTAGCTTACAAAGGTACATGCTTGGACTGTTCATACTTCAACTGGATATTCTACACTGATCAGGGATTCCTAAAATATACTTTGATTGACTGTGATGCTTCTGATAAGAATCTTGCATAATAAAAAGTTGTTTTTATAGTTTTATGTTGCGTGGATCAGTAGTGGAAGGAGTTTCTTGCCTTGGGCAATATTGAAGCACTACCACTGACTGCCAGAATGTGTGACGACTGAGTGTCCCTAAATGTCAGCGCCAACCTTCACACTCCAGGAGACAGGAATGAAGCTCAGATGAAAAGTGGTGAAACCAGCTCAGTTACCTGACAGTATTCAGGACTAAATAGTGATCTATTCATTTATAATTTGGCCTCTTCAATGTGATGCCTGATTGATATCAAAGGCAAATCCAAAAAAATAAAAATAAAAGGGTGACAACAAGCTTTAGTTTTACGTTACACACCAAACAACATCGGTTCTGAAAAAATAGTTTAAAATGATCTATTCTGCTTCTGTGGAGAGAAACATAAACTTGAGAAGCCAGGTGTTTATTTAATGAGTTGCTTCTGGGATTCCATTTTTTAAAATAATTTCAAATGGATGGGAACCAGTAAACATCACGTTGTATGTTGAACGAAGCATCCGCAGCCCATATCTCATTTTATATTTCATAATGATCCCAGATTATGTTCAGCCAATAAAGCACAACTTTAGGATTGATAAATGGTGAGCAGCTCATCCAGACAGGGACAAAAATGAATTGGTGCAGTGGGGAAGGAGCACATTTATTTTTTCTTTAGTTACAGTAATTCAGGCTTTGCTGCTTGGTGACTGACTATTTTCAAATTGATATGTACTCGTTGGGGAGTCCCTGTGACGGGACTGACATGGCGGTAGTTGAATTGCAGATCATATTCTGTGGCTGTCATGGAGATGTGCGCAGCTTGTCTGGCGGCTGACATAGATTGAGTGCTCCCTGTCCGGGATGGACAAAAAGCCAGACACAAGGCCACTGATGGCTGACATATGTCTGATGATTGGAGATGCAACAACAAAGTTATTGATATTTCTGATTTCTGCCAGGGTGACTATGTCTTGTAAATTTCAAGGATTAAATGTAATCGAAACGAATGAAATAAGTTACTGTCAAAGCAAATGTTGTAAACCGAAATGACACATTGTTTCTCTGGGATTATGACACTCCTAACACTTTCTTTGGGTAAAATATACAGTATGTATTTTTAAATTCATGCTTCAGCTTTTTTTTTTCTTTTTCTTTTTTTTTTAGAGTTAATCAGCATATGTGGCACAACACAATGGTTCATTTTCAAACTCTCGCTTATTAAATGGGAAAGACAAGAGAATAGCCTTTCAAGACATGAATCCTCTCTTCATATTTACATCAGAACCTAAAAGCATAGTAAAGCAAAACAGTGAAAATTTTTAGATTAAATTCTACTCATGGCCCCAGTCATGTTTCATGTTTAAATTTCAGCAAAAAATTACCACAATTAACGAGAAAGAATCTAAAGATCCGTATTAAAAGATTACAAAAATGTCTGGCCACTTAATGGAAAAAAATAAGGGAATGCAGAAAGACTAAAGCATCACACATTGCACTGTTTGTGCAGACAAGGCAGTATTATGAAACCAGAAATATTAAAAATTATGCCATAAAAATACATTTATGAAATGCAGTTCTTAGCACCGCTGTTTCCACCCTGTTACATTGACCTGCTTGAGTCCAGATTTGACAGTCTCTCCACACCTGAGAAGGTTCAGCGCTATTCCATGTTTTCTTAATTTGTGGATAGTTGACCCCACTGTGGTGTGCTGGAATCTCTCATTAGAAATGTGTTGGTAACCAGACTGTCAATGGCTTTTTTCTGTCCTTCAGTTTCTGCAACTGTGTTGCATTTGAGATACTCCAGCATATTTTAAGTTGTCAGACAGCTTCAGTCTTGCAGCCCAGAGTTTGGCTATTGAAACTGAACTCAGATTTTCAGAAACATTTGGTGAATCAGAGTTAATTTATGAATGAACAAGATTAGTGCTTACTACTAACCTTGGTATCTTTTTTCTCTTAATTTAGAAACTGCAATTTTGCTTAAAATAATACTATTTGAGTAAAACTATGATAAATGCTTTTTTTAGTTCTCTACAAGTCAAGCAGTTGACTATTATTTACACCACCTGCACACATGAAGACAGACAGCACAGCATGTCTGTCTTGATGTGTTAGAAAATAAGTGTAAAATAAAGTGTATTCAAAATGTGTTTGTTGTTAAACGGAAACTTACTTTAAGCTCTTGCGTCTCTGCACTGAGTAAACCCAATTAAATGCGTTAACAAACAAGTAAAGATCCACTGCTGCTTGGTCAATAAGATCCAACCCGCAGAGCATGCAAATGTGAAACTGTCGACCCCATTCAATATCGCGCCCAATGAGCTGGTCCAGCATCATAAGCAACAGGTCAATAGTTGATGTGGATAGTGATGCTGTTTATTGGCTTAGGCTGTTTCCCAACAGACAACCTGTTGTCCCCCAGCGAGCAACCCTGTCTCAGAACCCAATCACATGTCAATCCACAGGTCTTATCCCATCCAAATGAAATCAATGCGCAATTGAGTATCTGTGCTCATCTGTCAGGTCACAGGTCACAGTCCTATCAATCTGCATAACTGCCGTTAGGGCAAGCGATGTCAGACTCGTCAGACTCTCTTTTGAAGGTTCCAGTAATTGGTTTAAAGGCAGTCTGAAATGAATGGAATGAAGCACTAGAACAGATACAAGTGTTCATTTTGCTCTGACTGCCTGTGTGCATGTCCTTCACCAGGTAAGAGCAAGCGCCATCGCTCAAGACGCCGACCAGAATTACGACTATGCCTCAAACAGCGTGATCCTGCATCTGGACGTCGGGGATGAGATTTGCGTGCAGCTGGACGGTGGGAAAGTTCACGGGGGAAACCAGAACAAGTACAGCACCTTCTCTGGCTTCCTTATCTACCCAGACTGAAGCTAAATTTACATTCAGAGGAAGAAAAAAAAAAAAAAAGAAAAAAAAAGAAACCAGAACCGTAGAAGAGGTTGACATGGACATGTACAGTATGGATGCAAATAAATGCACATACAAAAATATCCACACACATGCATGTAAGCCAGCACACATGCACACACCTACATTGACGTGTTGTGAGATTACAATGGGTTGCAACGCGACAAATCTGACAGAGTGACAATTAAATCCAGTGGTGAGATACTGAGCCAATGATCATCAGCAACAGCATTTATTGGAACACTTTTTTGTGCAAATATAGATATCAGGATATACAGGACAGCTTAAATAATTATTTAACACTGAGGCTCAGAAATATCTAAAGTATTTTAATGTAATCTATATTAACGTACATGGTGAGAATGATGATACAGTAAACACCATAAGTTGGATAGTTGAAATGCAACTATAAAATAAAACGATAAGATGAAATTTTGAGGTGAATGCATATTTAATCATCTTTGATTTCAACCATTTCTGATTTTATGGTCGGGATCTGCATCACAGCAAAGCATACCCAGAATGACTTACACTTTTGTTGTAATAAATTTGATCCCTCTGAGGTTGGATCTGAGATGAGACAAAAATGACAGAAAAATGTTGTCATAATCATACAGGTAGCAACAAACAGTGCCCTTCACATTTGCCTCCACTGCTGGTAAAGATGTACAAAACACTTCAAAATAAATTCCTTTCTATTGCAGAAGCAATACATTCATACTGAAATTGTTTTGAAAAAATCTAACCATCAATTTGATTACATTTATTTAGTGGGGAAAAAAATGCTTCCTCATTGGAAAATCGCTGGAGCTGCAATTTCTCTCTATTAAATGGTTATGAAGTATTTATTCCATGTGTATTTTACATTTAAATTTGTAAAAAAAATCAAAACATATCTCGCAAGATATTTGGAAAATATATACATACCTCCACACGTCGGTAACACGCATGTATGAAAATATCAAGTCATACTATTCAAAAAGGAGACAAATTATGTGTAAAATGAACCTGTAACTCATAAGAGCTGAAAAGCAAATCCAAAATCAATGTAAGCAGTTATTATAATCCTGTTTGTCTACATATTGGGTGAAAAGAGCTCAATAATTTTAGACCTGTGTCCTGTGGTCTGGTGAAATAAAAACAAATATTGCATTATGCGTCAGGCCATATTTTGGACAAAACTTTTGTTCAAAAAGAAAACATCATATGGGGGTTTTAGCATTACATTGTTTTATGACAGGAGGAACTTGTGAGAGACAATATAAAATAGATACAATATTAGAAAAAAAAATAAATAAATAAACAGTGTCTCAAGACATACCAAACAGGTATCATGACATGTACTATAATCCTGTGCAAATCACCAAGGTAATTATGAAGTGGCCATCACGAAGCATTTATCTGAGACACACAGATTTGTGTACAAAGCTGAAAAGGTGTTACAGGGCCTTCAAACCAGACTCAGTTCTGTGAGGATGAAAGTGCCAAACTTCTGAATTTCAGGAAAGTGGAAAAAAAAATCTTAACTGTACTTGGGTTTTTATCAAGTCAGTATAAATGTGTTAATCCTATCTGAGCTAAAAACATGTTGTTTTTTTTTTTTGGGGGGGGGGGAGGGGGGTTGCGATAGCTGCATCTTTATCAGGAGTGTTAAAAACTTTAGTGGCACTAAAAAGGAAAACCCCAAGAACATATCATGTATTGTGTAAATATCTTATTTTTTTAATTCTTTGCTGAGTACATTATGTGAGTGAGATTATTTGTATGAGTGAATAAAAGTCACATGTCCAGTGTTTTAAATAGTGCATCAGGCATTACAGACATTTGAAATGACTGTTTTACTTTCATTACATGTAAAAACATCAACTTTGGGAAGGGCAGTCTGGATTTAGAAGGTTGAGTGACCAATTGCTATTAAAACACACGTACCAACTCTACCTGCTTCTGCGTGTTACTTTTAACCTGGCTGAGACCAGCGTAGAACACCGACATGCACATTCAACATGGCCACACAACCCTCCAGTCCTCAAGCTCAGTTTTATTCGAGGCGACCACTTGGACTCACTAGCGTCGATCGGGACAGTCGTATGAACCGAGGGCAAAGATCGAAGCGGACCACAGCCTCTGCCTGCTGCAAAATGGATTTTCAATACGTCTCAGGATACAATCTAAGACCCAAACATCAGCACAGCTTTATAGGCCTGTATTTATCACGCAGCCCAGATCAACAAAGTCCAGACCATTGATACTTTTTAAAGGTAACACTACATAGAGATCAATTTTACAAATTGGTTCAGTGTTCGATAAGCCTGGAAATGTATTACAATTATTGTAAAAAAAAAAAAGAAAGAAAGAGAACCCAGGAGGAATAAAACCACAGAGTGGGTTCAATATTTGTACAAATATTTTGTCAGGTTTGTTCATTGACAATTTTGTATTTAATTTATAAATGTTGTGTTTGTCTCACTCTCTTTTGCACACAAGCACAAAATCTCTTCTTCAGCATCTTCACTGTGACTAAGCCCTGCATACATTGAAAAAAATCATAAGTAATGCAGAAAAAAAAAAAACTGTGTTTCCAACTATTACAGTGACATTTTAACTGCCTCAAAAAATAAGAAGCATCTTCAAAATATTCAAGTTGACATTATTTTCTATTTGGTTGTTAACCTGCCAGCTAAAACCACAAGCTTTTTTTTTTTAATTAACTAATTTATTGTAGCCAAGAGGGAGTTTTTGATTGGCTAGTTTAGTTATTCTTGTAATAAAACAAAAGACAATACAAAAAAGTTAAAAGAAAATGTATCTTTTTAAAAGTCATATTTAGTTCAAATAGTTCACAATTTTAACTAACAGGGAAAACAAACATCAGATAATTCTGAGTAATACATCATTCAGTAGTAATTATGTTTGTAAAGTGTTGCACTGATTCCTTGTATTGCTGAAATAAATTCCTTTACATTTTTAAAACGGCATAAACGATGTGATGAAATTTAAATCACACCTATAATCAAACAATTGAGTCAAATCCCACAATGCCTCACAGATTCACCTGAGTGTTTATAGAAAAACGAACCCACGTCATCCTCTTAAAATCAGGCAGAATGCGCAAATATCCTCTCCATCATAAAGGAATTGTATTAAAAAAAAAAAAAAAAATCTAATTAAGAGTTGGTGTCATTCCTGAAGTGAAGGATTTGGAGAATCTGTTGCTTCTGAGGAGGGGGGAAAAAAACAAAACAAAACAAAAAAAAAAACGAAGAAGGATGAAGGCACACCAAGCCTGGGCCCAGCCCACGGCTTTCTCTCCTGGCAGATTCCAGTTGAAAGTTAATTGGACGGGGAGAGGTCTGAGACGGGCTGCGCCGGGGCCCATTAGTGATTCCCCTGTCGAATGCAGAGCCACGAGGATCACAGACTCACAAATAGGAGGATTAAAATAATCAATAGCCTTGACTTCTATCGACCACACACACACACACACATACCCACACGCGCACACACAGTAATTAGTAGAGAACCTATTTAGTGGTGGACTATGACACCCTACCGAACCTTAAGCACCGCACAACCTCACACAATCTCCACTGTTTGACGGCGGTGGAGCCTAATGAGGGGAAATAGTTGTGACTGCTTGAGAAGAAAATGCAGGAAAAGGTCATGAAGCCACTGAACAGCCTTTTACTGCTTATGTTAACGCCTTTGTATCTAAGAAAATAAAATTATATAAAAAATTTTTTAAAAAATCCTGTAACATAGCTTTGCATATGATGTAGCATTTATTGCAAACAATAGACTAGACATGGGAAGCCAACAACAGCTACACACCGTCTTATATTTAGCCCAACACAGACCTGATGACAACTGTATATAAACAAAGTAGTATATTATGGTTTCTGCTTTAACACTGAGACCAAATCAAAGTAACAACACTGCCCTCTTGTGTGACATGAGAAAATTGCAAAAACCAACATTTCTGTCCCAGATATTTTACACACAAGCGCTTCACATGCTCTCACAGGCCACTTGACTAAATTCACCTTGCTAGGACCGACTCAGATCCTCCTTAACCTGCAGAATTACATGAGCTCACATACACAGCTAGTGAGAATTCATACAATATGTAATATTAAATATTCAGGGCTTTTTCCGACATACCGTATATTACACATCTGTTAAGTTGAAGTATCGACCATAGTGTATTTAATTATATTCAGCCAGCCTGAACATAGAGAAATAAATAAAATCCACTTAGACACAAAAGCATTTCAGGAAAACACATTTATTTAAATGCAGCAACAAATTTTGGGCCAAATTTATAACATGGGGAATGCTTTGAAATGTTTCCAACTACATCTTCTGACACTTTTATGAATCAATCTGGGACATTCCAGCCAAAGCAAGTCATAGAAATATGTTTATATGATATATATTATTGTCTTGCCCAATTTTAGTTACATCATTACAGCTTACGGTGCATTTCGAAATGTTACAAACTATGCAAGCACAAATAATCCTCAATGAATACAAAGTTTATACATGTGAATAGATCTAAAAATGGTGCTTTATGGTTTTTTCTAGGGAATGTAAAGGCACTTCTTAAATTAAAACTGTAAAATGAACTCATGTAAAAGGTTGGGGTGAGCTGGTAAAGCTAAATGGAAATATATAGGAATGTGATTCTGCGGAAATGGAAAAAAAAAAAACAAAAAAAAACTGTGACGCTCTTTATCCGTTCATTACCATCCGGACGAGTTCTGAAACAGAGAGAGAGAAAAAGAGAAAAGAGAGTTAGTTTTCTCATTTAAAACCTGGAGATCTGCTCCAATTACAGCATGCAGGACCAAGAGCTGCTGCTCTTGAAGATGCTGCATTTGGAGGCAGATCTCCTACGTTCACCTCATCTAGAGCCAGGAAAAGGGGGTCAATTGAAGATGACAGAAGGGGAAAAAGGTGAGGTAATTATTTCTATCTCCTATTCAGCCAAAACTAATGGTCCTCTAAGATCCACAGAAAGTTGGTTAGAGAAGCCGTCCTCGCTGTTTGCCTTCCTCTAGCTGAGAAGCAGAGAAAACGGGGAGAAGGTCAGGGGAGCTACAGTCCAGTCAGAGCAGACAGCTACAAATTCAGCTTCCATCAGTAAATAAGAGAGAACAGTCAGCATAAGAGCAACTCCATTACACTCTCTGGTTAGTAAAAAAAAAAAAAAAAGGGACTGGTCCACTCTCTTGAATCTGGTGGCTATGATATACATAATGTAATGCAAATGTAAGAGGACAGCAGCTAGATTGATCTAACACCTTTAAAACTAATAAACGAGGAAAAAAAAAAAAAACCCCAAAACACCAACTTTAAAATGCCCCAGTAACATGCAAATGAAATTAGCAGCGCTGTCTAATAACACCACACTCAAAAGTGACCACCAGGCTTTCCCTGAATGAGACCAGTCTCTTCCCATTCTGTCCACCATATCGCCATACAACCTGTGGAGGAGCCATAGAGACATGCAGAAGAGCATGCTGCAGCCAGGGGCCAAGGCAGAAGGCTGCAGGAGCAAAACAGAGCGGCAGGAGGCTATATGCTTTAAAGCCTCACGTCTGCAGGGGGAGAGAGACCACCAGGCTTTCTCGCACAGCCTACGAGTGATGTCTACCTTCCAATAGGCAATTATTTGTTAGCCAATATGAACTATGTAACGAGAAAAACACACTAGTGTCTAGGAACTAAGTAGCAGGAAAGCCTGGAGGTGCCATCCCCCAGGTTTGGACAATGCCCGTACCGGCCCTCAGCCTGACATGATGTGACGAACAAATGCTGTGGAGGAAGAACATTTAACAGATTGTCAGCAATTAACTTCTGATCACAGCTTCTTAAAGAGCTTGATTAAATCAGATGAAGACACAACCAAATGATATGAACGATCCAGAAATGGCATGTTAAATATCACTTGTCGTTTACTACAACGAAAATGTTTGCATTTCTTGTGATCCACTTTTGTTTTGTTTTTTTGCTCAGAAAGACTTGAGATAAATTCAGACTTCACACAATAAAATATTCAGACAGTGCTTCCATCTCTGTGCTCATTTATATAGTGATAGAATAGAAATCAGGCTCAATCTATCTCTAACTACAGTGTTTTCTTGACAGGACTATCAAATAAACAAACAATCTTGACTAATTTCAAATAACATTAACCACAAAAGTCAAAAAGTTAAATAAACTGCAGAATGTATTCCAAGAAATGTGCAATTTGCTGATGCAAAAGAAATTTTTGGGTTTGATGCCTTGAATGAACATTTGGTTTTTATCACTTCAATCATGTTAAAACTCAGGGTTTCTCTGTGGATCAGAGGAAATGCAGACTTTACTACTGAACATATTCTTACATAATTAACTTAGCATTAAAAACTGATATTTACTAGCAAAACAGTGCTGTGCATTACGAACATTTCCATATTATAAAAAGCTGTATTAAATGAAGTAGCTTTACTTTACTTATTGGAAGCAGTAGCTACTTTTAACATGAGTCTGTTTTCTCCTCACCTTCATAATTGATGCATCCATTTGCATCTTCATGTCCAGCCAGCAGTGTCTCCACTTCCTCTTCTGACATTTTCTCACCTGATGGACCAAAATGATCCACATTTTAATGTGACAAATAATAATTTATGTTTTACTTTCATCGTCTTTTGGTTTGTAAAGCGATGTGCAATTAAGAGATGAAAACGTCACATACCTAACGTGGTGAGCACATGACGTAGTTCTGCTCCCATTACTGTGCCGTTGCCCTCCTTGTCAAAAACACGGAGTCCTTCCACAAAATCCTCCATGGAGCCCTGATCTTTGTTTTTGGCGATGGCCTGGAACATGGGCAGGAACTGCTCAAAGTCAAGCATCTTGGTGTTCATCTCTGCAAAATTAGAAAAAGCCTAGAAATGAGACAAATCAGACTGAAGGCATTAAAAGCCTTACATTACAGGAAATTCATTTTTTCTCAGCCAAGACTTGAGGTTGAATCTGGACAATATTTGGAGCGATCTGAACGTGTGGGTAATGTTTTACTGTTAAATGGATCAGCAGAGAAGTTAATATTAACATAACAGCAGCTGCTTATAAAGACAAAGGTATTATCTGGTCACAGGCGCTGCGATATACCTTTGGTATTATGTTGCTGTTTTCTCTCAGTGAGGACAGATACACCAGTCATCTCGAAACTGAACATTCTGCACAACAAAACTTTAATGCTAATGTGAGCTTTTTAAAAACTCTTCTCCTTACATCACTGTCAAAGCTGATACAACCCACAAAAAAGGGGTTCATGTCCCTTTAAGCCTTCAGGTTTGTGACTTTTCTCTCACCCTCAGATTTAGGGTTGCCCAGCACTTTAAGCACCTCAGCGTTTACAGGGTTCTGTCCCAAGGCCCGCATCACGTCGCCACACTGGCTGTAGCTGATCTTCCCATCTCCTGTCCTGTCGAACAGCAGGAACGCTTCCTTAAACTCTGCAGCACACACAGACATGGAGCCAGTTAGCCAAAGAGCTGAATATTACAAATTAGCTGTTGCATATAGAGAGAAGTGATGCACAGACAGGATGTGGACAACAAAGATTACAACACGGGCTGAGAATAAGAAGGCGCCCAAGCAGACTTTAAAAATGTCAGATTATTTCAAATAAGAACACATCCATTTTAAGGGATTTTACCTGAAGAGTACAAATTTTGGAAAAAAAAAAAAAAAAGTAGTGTGATTAAAATTTCTATCTATAGTTAAATGTATTACTACAATGAAAGCAACATCCTGTTCTCTGAGCTCAGCTTGGTGACGAGGGAAACTGCCTTGGTGGTTCCTCAATTCACCAAAATATTTACATTAGTAATTTGGTCATAAGCACTCAATATTTCAACTTCATTAATAGGGAGCTGCCCAATATCCATTTTTTTACATTGATACACCACATGCTCCGTGACTTTCTCCATCTTTTGAATATGCATGTGTCAACAGAACAAATTTACCAAACATGCAAGTCAATAGTCACCTGAAGGCTCAGGTTTTTCCAAACAGTTGATCAACGCTTTGCCTTACAGAAGTATTTAAACTTCCTTATATTTTTACCGTTTTGCTATGTTAGAGCTACACACTTCAACACAAAGCAGTACATGGTTATGAAGTGGGAGGAAAAAGAAATGGGGTTTTAAAATGTGTATAGAAGGAGTATGTTCTGCATTTGCACTCAGTCCCTTTTTTATGTAGAACTAAGTTTTGTTGCAGTTACATGTTTTTTTTTGTTTTTTTTTTTAAGATTCTTCTTTACCAGTTTTCTAATAAGTACATTACCAAGCAAATTATATGTACAGACATAATTGTAAGACCATTTATTCCGCTAAATAGCTCAGTCTTCATAAGACTGGGTTCAGTGCATCTGAGCAGCAATTTTCAAGGTTTTCACTGATTCTCGTTTGGATTCAAATCTAGACTTTGGACAGTTTTAAAAACAAATGCGCTTTGGTCAAAAGGGTCAGCAACCTATTCAATTCAAAGAGCCACTTTTGTCACTGGAACAACAAAATAAACTTTCTCCAGGGCTGCAAAGGAGAATTGATTTTATAAATCAGTGTAAAATATTTTTTTATTATTATTTTTGAAAGCTAGAGAGATTACTTATTAAAAATAATCATCTAGCATTTAGAAAGGAAAAATAAAACACCTTTTCTTTTTAGAATGACACCAGCTGAATGAGATTAAGATATTCAGCCCACTTAAAAATGTATAACGTAGTTGGAGGTTAAAACATTGGTTTGAAAAGTCTTTGCCATTAGTCCCATTCTGTAGTTCACATTCTGTGAGGATTTTGCTTGAAAGCAGAGAACCACCGCTCCAACCACATTTCCGTACTACTTTTATAATTTAAAAAAAAAAAAAATGCTTTTGTCAGAGCCACGACATCACAAAATACTAAATGAAATCTAAAAAAAAAAAAAAAAAGTAAATATATATATACATAAACTGAAACCATTTCATTTAGGTTTACTACAAGTTTGATTGTCTTTATCAACTGTAAATGAGAGCACTGCCCTAATCCGCAGTTTTAGTACATTTAAAATTATAACATAGGCCGTTCAGACCCGGACATCATGGAGACACATGGTCAGATTACACAATATCCGTGCAGAAGGGAGTTCCTACTGTTCTGAAGCAAAGTATTCACCAAAGAACCCTCTGGGTCTGTTATGGAGTTTTTTTTTTTTTTTCCTGTTCTGAGGAATGTCTCTCTTCCCCTCTGGCCTGTTAGCACAATTCCCAGCACCATATTTGGTGTGAGAGGAGTGGAGAAAAGTAGGTGGAGAGTGAGAGTCGCTATGGCCTATTATGTCAAGGGAAGATTAAACAAACTAGTGTTGGGACAAGACCCGTCCACTGCTTTTCTCCCACACCAAACATGGACACACACTGGAGATGAGCAACTCGGATCATTTCAGACAAAACGAGGTTAATGGCAGTCTGAAGAAACAAAACCAATGGGAGGAGGTGCGAGCTTAAAATGTCTGGCTTTGCAAACAAAACATCTGATTACAAAAACAGTACAACACACGTCAAGCCTGGTAAGGATCATCACAATGTTCATTATTATGAAGCTCGACAACAATGCAAAATACGTTTGGCTCAAAAGACTGACATGCAGATCACACCCTAAATACTCTGAACGGCCTCTGCGTTTTGAGCAAGGCGGAGGTTCTTCCCTCACTTACCATGAATCTGGTCCAGGTTAAATTCAATCTGGAAAGGACAAGCAGTTGCAAGTGGGGAGGGGGGGGGAAAAGTGATGAAATAGTTCGCAAACAGAGAAAGAAAACCCTAAACCCAGGATTACTGCAACGAGCGGGTATAGAGCAGATAAACAATAGCGATAAAGAGATAAGGGTCAGGAATGAAGGAGCGCCAAACAAGTAGGAGAAAAACTGAGATGTTCCCACAGACAGACGCTCACATGCGTAAATAAAAGCAACACTTACCGAGGATTTGATCTTCCGAGAAGTCAGACTGTTCGGGAAGAAATTAGGCGAGAGGAAATAGTTTTAAGGCGCTCTGGCTACAAAACATATTTAACAGGTATTGCGATAGACTCAAAAAGGTAAACCCTCCAACTACATAGCATTCAGAAAATGTATCGCAGGCGACTGAGTAATAAAATGAGGTAGTCGTATAACTGATCATTTGAAGCTAAAGCTAGCTCAACAAAAAGTTGTACTTCCGCTTGGGACAAGCTAACCAGTTCACAGCTTTAAACTCATGTTAACCGCGCTGCGAAACTAATCTCTCCTTAATTAAACGCTGATATTTAGGTGCAAGACTCTATTGCAGCCAATAAGTCCAACGAAATGGACAAAAACCCACCATTTCTTTGCTGGCTGAGGTGTGTCCGAGGCGACGGAAACCCAAAGAATGTGACGGCTCGATTACAAGCGCACAGAGGGAGAAAAGCCTCCGCTGCGTCACGACGCAGAGCAGGGACGAGGTGACGTCACCGCACAACTGCAGCACTCCTTATATAGAAACAAAAAGCTGGACACGAATCACAAAGGACCGATGCTGGATCTCAAGTATATATCCATTTTGAGCCCCCATAAAATATAGATTTCCATTTTCTGCTGAGATATGTTGTGCTAAATGTATTTTTAGATAATGAAAAATTTGCTGGACCGCTTCTCATATTTCTATCCCTGCTACTGAAAACTTAGTCTGGGAATTTCTATCACTGCTCGATAATAAATAAAGAAACAGATGTAAAAACAATTTTAAAAAATCTATAACAACAATTTGTCAATGTGTCTCTGACTTTTTGAAAAATAATTATTTATTTTTTGTAGTCTTTTATTACTTGTTTTTTTTCCTTTTTTGGAAAACAATGTTGGAAATTGTGGCACTTGCTTATTAGCCTTGTGCTGTCATGATGTTGTGTGTCCCAATTTCTTTGCATATTTTATTCAACGCTGATGAAAATCTTAATACAGTGCTAAAAACTTTCAACTGGAGTCGCAGTTCAATCGTAACTGAGCTGAAAGTTGAGCTTCGAAACATTTATCCAACTTTAAAACAAGTGGATAAATGTTTGAAAACTAAACTGAATATAAGCATACAGTATTAATCGGATAATCCGAAGTTTAAGAATGTTTGTCAAACAAATTTCAAAACAGAATTGGAAATTGTAAGAAAGGGATGAAGGAAAAATTGTTTTGATATGATGATTGGTTTATGATAAACATGTCTCTATGCTGCACGGTGCTGGCTTTATGCAAGGCATCCCACCTCCATCTCAACCACATTACCAATTTCAAGAACAGTCTCTTGGCATGGCCTATGCGCAATCAAGGGTTGTCTTTGAATTCTAAACGCACAAACCACCCAAAAACATAGCAATAAAGGAAAGTTGACTTGAAAAACATATCTCTTTTCAGTGCAGTTTATTGTTATTCTTCTTATTTTTATTTTCTTGTTTTTCCTCTAGTGAGGAGTTTGACCACAACTAAGAAGCAGAGTGACTTTGGTTGGGCTATTAGCATTGAGAATATGTGGACATGCATTAATAATGTACCTGAGGTCAGTGAGATCACAGACTGAGGATGCATGTCTGAAGAGCCTGCCAATACAGTCCACTTTCCAGTCATCTGTGATCCCACTGTGGACATGCATGGCTTACATACAGTCATGTGCGAAATGAGGCATTCACTTCACAAAGCCATGCAATGCAACGTAACACAAAGTTCCTGAGGGGGGCAGCAAAGCTATACTGTTAGGCAAACTCAGACACTTTACCAAAACTCAATGTGAGGCATTATTAGTTTGTGATATGCTTTTTTGCTGACATTTTACATGGAAATGTTGATTTAAACTTGATTACCAAGTGCTTGTATTTGTTGTGAGTGATTTTCTTTGTCTTTTGTGAGCTAAGGTTCCACCTTAGCTCACAAAATGTTTATTTTCATTTTCGGCCTCACCTAACTATTAAATCTTTCTTCCAAAGACATTTGGCTTGACCACAAGGCCAACTGTTAATATCAACCGGACTTTGGTTCAGGTGGTGATTCTTTCTTGACCCACAACTTCTTAGTCCATGTTGATGTGACAATTCATCTGGACAGAATTCACAGCACTTCACTTTTTCCACTTGTTGTTTTATTCCAAACTGCATTAATTTAAAGCAATTTGGAATTCTATGCATTTTTTTGCTGAGTCTTTTGCAAATTTAAAAACCAAGAAACTCTCATTCATGTAACTACGGCCTTTACTTAATGTAACCCTAACCCCAACCCTATCCAACATAAAAATGATTTTGCAAGCTTAGGATCTTATCTTTAGACAGTTTGGCCCATTCTTCTTCGCAGTACTTCTCAAGCTCAATTAGTTTGGATAGAGTTATCGGAACAGTCACTTTCAGATCTCTCCAGAGATGTCTATACGGATTCAAGTCTGGAATCTGGGTTGGCCACTCCAAGATAAATCTTTACTGCAAACACATTTTGTACAAGGAATAATATCAGTTCCATTTTTACAGAACTAACTCTGGGTGTCCTTTACTATTTTAATTGTTAAATTACTTATAAGTGCGTCATTTTTTTAAAATTATTTTCTGCTAGTCTATTGCTTAATGACTTTAGAAAGTAGGCCACTGAATCTCTTTAAAAAGAAAATAGCTCACACTGTGGCAGGGAACTTGTTCTCCTTCCCCAAGGAGGCTGACTGACTGACAACCAGCACTCAGTGCCCCATTTTGTTTCTCAGCTTAGATTATCTATGAATCAAAATTAAATGTGGTCAGAATATGGCATAGCTGCTTTAATAGAGAGCAATCTAGCAAATGATTGCATACATGTTCATTTCAAATTCTTTGGTGTTATTGTAGGTTATTCTTCTTTACCACCTCAAAACATATTATCTGATGCCGTCATTGAAATGAGGTCTGAGAAGATAGGAACAAATTCTCACACTTAATAAATGCCCCACACAGAGTTTGTCGCCTAAACATTCAGGAATCACTCACCTCCATAGTGCTGGGGTCGAATGGTGAATCAGAAGGACGCAGCATCCTTGGCTTCTGCTCTGAAATCGGTTTTGGAGCTGCAGGTGTTGCTGGCAAACAGGGGAAAGGCGGACCAAGTCGTGTTTCGGCCACTGGTGAAGGAGACTTCTTAATGGAGGGTTCTCTTTTAGCAGCCATTCCTGACATCTGAGACAACCTGAACTTAGTGAAAATTTGCAGTAAAAGCTGCTGGTGTGGCTGCTGCAAAAAGGAATGCAGAGCTGTGAAGTAAAGTGTGCCAGCTGGGTGAATCCCATGGAGCAGAGGAGGAGGCGAGCAGTGGTGTGATGCTGATGATGCTCAGGGACGAAAGTAGGTGAATGATGAAGAGGTGGATGCATGGAACAACATGAGTACAAATGAGAGGCAAAATGTAAGAGGAGTGGGATGAAAGCAAGTATGAAATATGAAAAAGGTGACATATATTTAGAAATAAGCTTGGCTGTGCTGACTCTAAGAACATGCTTTTATTTGGGTCAGAGATGTAAGAGACATAAACTGGGGTTTTATTCACAGGGGAGCAGAGGGTGTGTTAGGAAGGGTGAATGTTATTCACCCTTTTTTTATGACAGTACTGCTAACGCAAGTGCAATATGCACAAGGTCAAAACTTGAGAAGTTAACAATACACAATCACATACAAATGTAGATGGTTTTTGAATTAATTCCTATTAAATATGCCTTATCCGAAATAGAAATTAGAATTTATTTATTTAATCCATTCTCATAGAACATTTGAAGCAGTTGCACAAGAAAAATCTGAGCAAAGTAACACGAGGAGAAAATGGAGCTACCGCTAGATGTCACTAAAACGTAACCTGATGGAGCGTTCAGCGCAACTTTGCTTCTAAACATAGTAACATATCTATCTATCTATCTATCTATCTATCTATCTATCTATCTATCTATCTATCTATCTATCTATCTATCTATCTATCTATCTATCTATC
>VMRN01000044.1:752880-783576 GCA_010277015.1 Poeciliopsis turrubarensis | reverse complement strand
TCTGTCTGTCTGTCTGTCTGTCTGTCTGTCTGTCTGTGCAAATTAGAAAACAGATTTACAACTTTTGGCGTCACTCCTTGGGATTATCCAATAATCGCTAATGCTCCCTCTTCCTCAGACTCTGGGCACAATTCATCGCGCGCTCAATGGGCCTTGAAATCACCGTTTAGGCGTCTCGTGCATCAAAACAATGGCGACGTAAGACCCTCGCTGTGAGCCCAACGGCGCTTCTGTGGCTTTTATGGAGCTCCAAACAAACTGAAAACAACGTGCAATAAAATGGTTATGTTACGCCGTGCGGATGTATATGCATTTACGCATACGTATGTATTTGTCAGATGTTTGATTTGTTGACGCTGATGTATGCTCCCGTATGGTGTCTCACCAGCTGATTGCTGATGAGTCTGCCGAGCAGACAGCTCACTGTCAAACGGTTTAAGAAGATTAGCGCGGCCTCGTGTTTTCTTCATCATTTCCAACAATAATCCACCCCTACAGACCAATAGTATCTGCTTCAGGGAAGATGATCGCCATTGTGATTATATACAATAGCTGGAAAAATAAAAATATAATCTTCTTGCTTTTTTCCCCCCACGGATGTTTGTAAATTGATGTGTTAAACGCATCTTCCAAATAATCAGACCTTTAATTGTAAACACTAAAAATTGTCTTGGGGTTTGAGGTAACTGCTCTGTACAGGTATCCTTTTCAGTCAGATGAAGAAGCTCAAGAACTTTACCAAGTACGCGTTTAATATTTTTGATTTTTGACAACATTATAAAATAGCCAAAGATTCATATGAGGAAAAGGAATAACTTGTTTATCAGGTTCCATTTTAAAGTAAATCCTTGTCATTATTATTATTACTTTGATTACTAAAACCCAAATTTCTAGTCATACAGCAGTACCTCTATTAGATAAGAATGTAACAACTCTGCTTATCTTAGGAAAAAGAATAACATTTGATTATGAATAAGAATGTGTTTCTTCATCAGAGCAAATCATAATAATGTTTAGTTGTTTTCCTGGTGCTTTTGGAAATCAAACATTTAATGTTTGTCCAAACAATCAGACATTTAATTCTATATAAAAAGGGAAGGTTGATACATTTTCTCTGTTGTCTTCCCCCAGATAAGGATTGTGAAAGCCGATTAAATTACTATAACTTAAAGGAAATGCTTGAACAGATTCTCCAAGGTGCCCCAACTGACTAATGAAATTATTGCACTGTTCCCTCTTAATGTCATTCAAAGTCCCTCCCTGCATCAGCAAATCTCCACACCACCTGATTTATTTTTAATGATATTACACCCTAAGTCGACTGTGTCATGGTAATAATCAGGGTGCTGCAGCTGCCTCTAGATCACATTAGCCAGCCTTAATATTGACAGTGCTGGGCCCAAGACACAAAGAGGTTACAGGGAGAGAGAGCTTAAAGAAGGAGAGCCACGGGTTTTCTGCGGGAGGCAGAGGAGCTGGAGGCCAGTGATCCTCCAGTTCACTATGCCCTGGAGGACTGACACCATCATTATGCAGCTTTTCTTATAGTTCTGGGTGCTTTAAATTCATCAGTGCCAGAAGTAGACCCCACCTTTCCTCAAGACATCAAAGACAAACTGATGGCAATGTTACTCCCAGCATTTCTTTCTCTGGGTTGCTGTGACCGGCCAAGACAGCTGCACCCTGAGTCGATTCCTCCTGTGAAGAGACATTTGGATGAGGCTCAGAGGCAACAGCTCTGCAGGGATAACTTTGCAGCAGGATCACAGAGAAACTCATTCTCTGGAAATACAGTTGCTTTTACGAACAAAAATCGTTGTTTTATTAATGTTTTATAATAAGGTTGATCTGTTGATTTTTATATATATATTTACAACATTTTTTTTTAATGCTCTAGAATAAACACACGTTTCTGTTATTTTCAATCAGAATAAGGCTTCATCCGTTAAATAAATTTATTTTTTAGGCTTGTCTCTTTGGTCTATTTGCATAATGGTCACACTGGGATTCAGATGAGGCCACTTGTGGGATGCTCGCACCTGATCACAGATACACTGTGGCTCATTGCCAGTCACAGCTTTACTGTTGATTCTTCTCAGTGAGGACAACCTCTTCTATTTGTCCTCTTCGGATTGTTCATAATCACCAAGAAGTTGCAGAGCTGTAAAATATTATCCTCCCAACCCAAATTGTGGTTTACGCTGAAGGGGGGGGGGGGGCAGGAAGGGGTGTGTGTGGGGGCCCTCAGATTAGCGTCGTTGATTAGTGGTTGGGTGTAATCCTTTCAGGCCTTCTCTTTCCAAAACACCCCAGGGATATCCCCGTCTCCCCGAGGACCAGTAGCGTGGCAGATGGATCCTCCTCCCTCCCCCTTCTTCTGCCCCCTCCAGCAGCACACCAAAAAACAGTGTTCATGTCCTGGGACGGAGGTTGTAAAGTATCCTGAATATGAAACCACAGGCACCTTTGTTTAATGGCTCTCTCCCCACTTAGTGAGAATCGCCCCCGGGCCTGATTCCCATTCTACGTTCACATTTCTGCTTGACTGGAATGTCTTCCGAACCCTTAGCTAGAACAGAGAAGATTAAGCGACAAGCAATCTGCTCGTATTGCCGAGATGAAATGCTGCGAGATCTTATCAAAATTCACTGTGGGGTCCATTAGAATTATGCTGTTGACATAATAGTTTAATGGACATGATAGAATGTATATAGAAGACGATGGTCTTGAATCAGACCGGACCTTAATACGCTCTCTGATCTGATATCAGATGCAGATAACAGACCATTTGTCTGTTGGAGAAACGTATGTAAGTCTTAAATAAACAATTTTTTTTATTAAAATGACCTGAATACACTGGGAAGACCAGTTCCACTTCTGTTCACAAAAAAGTGTTGAGAACTTTGATTTATTCTAAAACATTTATGTTTCTGTAAAGCATATTTAAATGTGCTCTAGATTAGTGGATCTCAACATTAAATACCACCCCAAGTTTTTTTGAGAACCACAACCTAAAAAAGTCATTTTAAAAAAAGACTAAGAAGTTATTTTATTTTTTATTGAGGGACTTATTCAAAAAAAGAAATATTCACCTCCAATGTCACATCTTAAATGAAGCTCACTGATTGTGAACTTAATTTCCACACACAAGTGAAAATGTCTGTGTCTGAAGTTAGATAATGTTCAAGAAAGGTCTGTAATTCAATATAGAAAATTCAACATAAAAAAATCAGAGATTTTTCCAGGTTCAGGTTTTTACAAGAAATCTCAATCTAAAACCTGGCTAAACTGAATAAATCCAACTTGGATCCACAAGTTGATGGAGCATAGCATAACTTTCCACTAGCATTTTTTCCTGTTTAAAAGTCTGATCAGGCTTGCTTTACCTTGTCAACATTTACAACCATAACATCCTCCGAGGGAAGCACAGAAGCCATCAGTGGTACTTATTCCACTTTTTCAGAACACTTGTTCTAGGCTACGGCTAGTATTAGGAAAACCTGCCATCGCAATATTATGAAAAAATATTATGATGATGCCAAACGTTCTTTTCCATGATCCCAATGGCCCCACTAGTTACCCAGGATCTTGATTACTAAGATGTATTTCAGGTGCAGGCTGATAATTGCACACTTTCTCCTGCATTGTAAGTAAAGTTTGTTCAGAAGAAAGTCTGCAGTCAAGAGCTTGAATTCTTGATCCGTTATGGTTCAGCAACAAGCCGTGCAGTCTGGTTGTGGATCCTGACTTACTGTCATATTGCACAGCATGACATTTTTAAGCCCTTTAAGATTTTAGAAGTGTATGCTGGGCGCTTGACTTAAAGAAGAGAGAAACTCCAAGTGGTCAGGCGCATCATTGGCAATCGTACTTTCAATCCTATGGTTTCCCAAATTCAAAGCCCTTTGTGATTGCGATATTGTACGCGCTGATATTGTAACGTTGACTACAATTCAATTTATTGTGCAGCTGTGCTCTGGACTGCATGTGCTAAATGCAAAGATTTTTTATGTCTTTACAAGTTTTATTTCAACATAAAAGTTAACGAATCAAAGTCTGCTGTGTGCAAACACTAATTGTCCTTAGGTCTGGCAGTCTTTCTTTAATCTTCCTACTAACAGACCATTTAGGCAAAATCAGAGCATAACTTGAAAACGGAGTGTGCACATGATGTCACAAGAAAAACATCTGGTTCACAAGTGGAAAATTATTTATTGGACAATGATACAAGTTTATCTCTGCAGCCTTAACACCCATGTGCCACATAACCCCTCCCATGTCTTAGAACGCCAACTCCTCACACAAATCCAGGCTCCTTTTATGATCGCTGCGAGGGGCTCAGCTTTCAGGAGCAGGCCAAAGAGCATGTGTGTAGACCAGGGCTTTAATTCCTATTGTATTGGTGTTGTCTTGATGTGTGCGAGTGTGTCTGCGCTTTGGCAGGGGAGGCAGAGGGAGACGGAGATGAAGAAAAAAAAAGACAGAAACAAGGACCCATCTGTCAGTATATAGTGCACGAATCCCTCCCAATCCACTCACAGTCCCTGGGGACACGAGTGCGACACAACTCACTTGTGGCAGTTTTTTCTTTGTCGAGGAAAAGGGTTATCCCAAAAAGGAGCAACAATAACGGTCTTGTTTTGGACAAGACCAAGAAAAAGAAAAGAAAATGTCGAACAATAAAATGAAATGGATTTTGATGTACTTTTTTTTTTCTTCTTTTTGCAAGAAATGTAATAAGTTGCTGTGCATGAGAAACACATTCAATGGAATCAAAGAAGCTCATGAAAAGTGTGTCCAGATCACACGTTCACAGTGACCTCTTCCACAGGGTTAGCTATCCGTGTTATACTCTAAAAGAGAGTAGGCCGATTTCCTTTCCTCACAGTCATTTGGGAGACCAATGGGGATTGTGGGGAGACTGGCAGGCTCCAATTCCCCATTCAGGCTGCAGGTGTGTGGAGGCCATTCTCACCCTCATGGGACGTAAGCCGATTGTTGGTTACGTGTTTGGAGGTAAGAGTGGATGTATCTGGGGAGCTCCGGGCACATCTTATTAGTCACACATACACGCACACAAACAGGCTCCTCTCTCTCCATCCACATGCCTTCATGACCAGTCAGTGCGCTGACCAGGAGCTATTGGGACCGTTGGGTGGATGAATGACGCCTCAGCACCAGGCATCTTTAGTCTGAACAGAGCGACGCTTGCGCATCTAAGTAACAGATACGCCCGCCCACCGGCGCTTCCTCCGTTCGGCCATCTGTTAGAAGGAGCCCAATAAATCGTTTGGATGAGACGCTGCTGTAGGTGAAGTCAATGCTCTCGATCAAGCAAAGCTCCACGTCTTTATTCCCATCCATGGAAACGTGAGGGACGCTTAAAAACAAGACGTGTATCCTCCGCTCCTGATAGTTCAGTCACGAGCGCAGCTGTGCGCAGGAGCGCGCACAATGGGATCAATGTGGGGGCACGTGCGGCTCGCGAGACCCGGGCTGTCAGCGGCCAATGACAAAGGACTCCTACTGAGCCGCGGCCCGCCACGCACGAGACTGGCGGGCTTGTATTATTTCTGGCACTTATAGTTCAAACTGTGGAAAAGTTTTGTTGTTGTTGTTTTTGCTTTTTTGGAATGTCTTTCTCTGGGCCAACAGAAGCACTTCGGATTATATAAAAAAAAACATTTAAACAGACATGTATAACTGAGTAAAAGAATATAATAATTTAAAGCAGTAATTGAAAACACTGTAAGTAGTTAAATGACACATAAGCTCGGATTAAAAGAAATAAGTGTTTTGGATTCATGACAACAGCCAGCATGTGCATAAGGCCCCGTATGGGTTTTCTTTAGGTTCAGAGAGGCCTGGCTCACAATTAGCTTTTTTCTATAGAAACCCCCTTGGATTCATTAATGGCAACCCATATCAGCAAAATCAAGTTGGCACTCTATGCAGGTTTTGGCTAGGACATGGGTGTCTCAGAAACATTTTTGAAATTGCACAACATAACTGGCACGGGTATGAGTCAGGGTTGCCCTACGTGAAACTTATAGGCAATTTACATGGTGGTATTATGCAACCAGGGGACAATTCCATCTGGAGCCCATTTTCAGCCCATTTCCTTCTCATATAGGTGCCATATGTGAATTCTGGCAGGCATCTGGGTCAGTTTGCCCCTTCTCCAATTTGTAAACCATTTTGTACCTATGAGGTAAACCATATGCCCCTGTTCTTAAATCATTGCCTATAAGGTTAGTATTCATTGCATTTAAGTGTTTTCATAAAATATTCAAAACCGGTCACAAAATGAACAGCTTTTGCATCTAATTTAATGTAATTGTAGAGTAATATCAGAAATTTTTGCCAAGCAATTTTAGTTTTTTGTCCCTTTTGGAGTTAGCTTACTTGGTGGATGGTTTTCGGCAATCTCAATCACGCTCATCATTGGCCTATTGACAAAAGATGCTATTTGTAATAAAAAGAATATACAAAAATTTTGATGAGAAAAAAAATTTACTTCCTAGTGCATTTACAGAACAAAATAGCCACTTACTACTTTGGTGGCAGATGGCTATCATCAAAATGACTTGTTAGTAGTCAAAATGAACACAGTTGGTCAAAATGTGCAGCATTTTAACTGGTCAAATTTTAAATATAACTCCAACACCATAAAATTTTAATTCTGAGGCTTCTTTGTTAAGAAGAAGAAGTCTTGATCGTAATTACAACCAGCTTAAGATTTGGCCCAACAAAGCATAATCGCGGATTCCCAGAGGTTTGCTTCTGTCACTTTAAGAGCTATGCGTATTCAGAGATTCTCAGTGATCTGCTGCCTAAATGAAGTACCTGCAACTCCATCACTGAATTAATCGATTAAATTATCAGATTGTCTTCGAGGGCAGAATATGACGCCAAAATGGACCAGTGAAAGACGCACACACCTGCTCATCACGCACCAAGCTGTCATAATCATTTAAATACGCGCGCAAGGAGGAGCGTCTCTTAACACTGAGTTTAACTAAGTGGAAAATTCCTAATCCAACCGACTAATAACGAGATGTGTAGTCGGGTGGGGTGACGCAGTCGCAGTATTAAAGAACTTAGGTAATAATTATTTCATTCTGGATTTTAGAAAACATATAGAATATAATATTGCCTTTATTGCAAAGGTTTCCTGTCATTCTTTAACAAAATCATTAAAGAAGCAAGAAAGTCACAGAGAATGTCAATACAAATAAACTACACATTTGTACATATGTGTAGTCGAGATACAGTGGCAGTTGGGGCAGGCAACAGATCAGATGTATTGATTTTTGTAATTACTTTTGCCCGAGGAAGCGCAATTATGGTGATGTTCAATTTGGGGAGCGAATTGTTAAAAAAAAGAAAAACAAAACAAAACAAACAAAACAAAAACTTGTTTATGGGAAAAAGTAAAGAGGAAATTAATACACTCACCAAATTATGCTTGTGTTTGAAAGAAAGAATAATCTGAACACACTTACTTTCGATCCGCACTTAAATACAAAGACTATCCTTCCGTCACCCTCTCAATGTTTCTGGACCCCTTGACTTGTAAATGAGGGGCTAGAAGTGCCCCCGGGAACGCGCCCCAACTCGTTCTCCAAGAGAGGGGGGAGAGTGGAGGGTGACCCTCCCAGTCACGAGAGCGCCACGCGCTTTTGGATAAGTTTGTTGGTGGGTGGGGCGGAAGAGGGTGGGGCTAACCGGGCTAAAGCCAACGCGCATCAGCCTGATCATGTCATTTGGAGATGAAAGTTCCGAGTGCGTTTATGGCTGCTTGACGTTGGGACAGTGGCGGGTGACAGTGGAGGAGAAGAAAAATAAAAAATAAAAAAAAAATCCGCAGCTACTCTGGACTTATTGCCTGAATTTCTCAAAGTGCTCTACTCATTTGCGCAGTGCCGTCTCCAGACAGGTGAGTTGCATTTTTTTTTTTGTTCAAGTTCAGATTATATAAAAAAAAATAAAAATAAAAAGAGGGCTGACTTGTCGTATATGACATCTCCTCCGCTGATTTTACAGTTTCAGTTAGAGAAAACATTTTAACAAATGAAATATTTAAATTGTCATGTTAAAGCCTAACAATAAACTGCAAACTTTAAATATACTTTGGTTTATTCCTCATATGCCCGTTCACCGCACATGTAAGTCCTTTTTACGAGATGTAAATCTTGTGCAGAAGTGCATCGTTAAAGAGACACAGTCATATCACTTAGATTATATAATCTATTCCAACATCTCATCCCGACATAGTTGCGTGCTTGACACAAATTGCGGAGTAATCTGCCCCACTTTTGCGCATCAGTGTGCAATAATTAGGGCAGTTTTCAGCGAAAACAACAGCAACATTTTGTGTCCTTAATTCTCCCCCAAATTAACAGCAAATCAGCAATAATCATGCGATTAATTTTGAGAAAGGGCAGTTTTGGTAATTCTCCCCGAAATATAACACTTATCAAAGAATAGTCAAGGAGGGGAGGGTACTAGATACTGTTTTTATTGTTACAAAGACCAAATGCCTTAATATTTTCTTGATTTGTGTGTTCCCCAGTTAATCTTTCAGCTCTTTGTGCTGAGTAAATCCCGACATGTCCCAGATTGACAGCATCTCTGAAGAGAGCGGGACAGCGAGAATGAACACAAATCTAATAAATAAGCAATCTAATCCCAAACATATGAAAATGTTCTGATATATGAACATGTATTCGGCATTTTAGTTGTAGAAGAGTTTCGTTTGAAATACACAAAATGACAGAAACAGCAGTTGATTAATGAGCAGAGTGAGCTTTCCACACAGTGGTGCTGAAAACAGAACTTCTTCCCAGATGAGGAGCCATTGGTGAACTTAAAGTGACACAAAAACTCAGATGTAAAACAATTTCAGAAGTTACTTTATGATAACACATAGTACAGAGCAACAAAAGAAGCCTTATTCTATTCAGTTTAATTTGATTAAAAAAAATCTGAAGCATTTTCTTTAGTGTGTATTGAAAAGTTTCCAGCCCACATATGCAACATATTGTTAGAGTACAGTTTGCACATTTATAGATGAGCAAGTAACAACTTCTTGCCTGTTCTTGTGCAGATCATCATGATGACCAAACACTTCGGCAAAGGTGGGGATGTGAGTGAGCTGGTGAGCTCCCTCAGCTGGCTTGAGGAGGACGGCAGCTCCCAGGATGGAGACGAAAGCCCAGAGATGAGGAGCCACCACCTCAGTCTGACTCTGGGAGGTCGCATTCGACCCTGCGGAGAATTTGGCAGTGAGGACATGGAGGAGGAAGAAGAGGAAGATGATGACGAGGGGGAGGTTGAACTAAATGGAGATAACAGCCCCAAAAGGAGAGGCCCCAAGAAGAAGAAGATGACCAAAGCGAGACAGGAGAGGTTCCGTGCCAGAAGGATCAAAGCCAATGCCAGGGAGCGCTCTCGGATGCACGGGCTGAACAATGCTCTGGATAACCTGCGCAGAGTGATGCCATGCTACTCCAAAACTCAGAAACTGTCAAAGATCGAGACCCTACGGCTGGCACGCAATTACATCTGGGCTCTTTCTGAGGTGCTGGAGAATGGTCAGTCCACAGAGAGTCACGGGTTTGTGGAGATGCTGTGCAAAGGACTGTCTCAGCCCACCAGTAACCTTGTGGCTGGCTGCCTGCAGCTTGGACCCACCCCTGTGATTCTCAACAAGCTTGAGGACAAGTGTGGAGGTCAGGGAGTTGGCGACTCTGTGGGTGGGCATCCACTCAGCTACCCATCCCCAGGACTTCCCAGCCCACCCTATGGATCTCTGGAAGCATCCCACCTCCTTCACATGAAGGGATTCAAAGCACCTGCGTTCGACAACCCCTCCCCTAACGAGTGCAGCAGCGGCACTCCTCCATACGACGGACCCCTCACTCCCCCCCTCAGCATCAGCAGTAACTTTGCCCTGAAGCAGGAGCCTTCTCCACAGGAGTCAGAGAGGAACTACACACCCCACCCGGGTCAACATGCCCACTACCTCTCAGCCCACCACTTCCCCACTTCCACAGCTGGCAGCCTACCAGGCGGGGCTCAGTCTCACCCGATCTTTCAAGCTTCTCGTTACGAGTTGCCCCTGGATGTGGCCTTTGAGTCTTTCACTCCCTCTCACCTGGTCACTGCGCAGATGGGCACCATCTAAGATGTGATGAAACCAGTAAGTGACTGGTCAGAAACTGTCCACAGAAGTGAATCTGCCACTGTACTAGTTTTTGGACTGACTGTAGAAAAAACAAAGGTTTATGCTGAACCCAATGGGTTCAGAGAGACTTTTCACCTCAACTGAGTCTACCTGATGCAAACATGCGACCATGTTTATCCTTTTATTTATTGCTTTATTGTTTGATCTTGCATTGGTGTTTGAACTCTTAATTATTTCCGAACATTTGCCCCGCAGTTATGAAAGAGTCAAACTAACAAAAAACCAACATATCTTTGCTCATGCAGAAGTAAAATACAACTAGCTGATGTTTGAACTCAAGAGCTCTGAGAATAAATTGATCCAAAAGTCATCCAGTTTAAATCGTGCACAAAGGTCTTGATTTTTAAGAAAGCAACTATTTATATATGTATTTAATATTTATTTTGATAATGTCTTGTCCTCTTTTTTTTTATATTCTTCTCTGCACAGTTTATGTATCTCCGTCTCCTTGGTTTGTTGCCATCCATTGGTAGCTGTACTTAGCTATTTATTTTGAGGTCTTTCAGATGACTTGTTCATATTTGTGTTGCCATTTTTGTCACATGTACTGTTAATATTTTGCTGTTTCGCACTTACTGAAATAAATATTCTTATATTATATGCTATTTCCATAGTAACACTGTGTGACAAGCCTTTTTTTATATTTTTGAATGCCATATTTTTCTTTATATTTTTGGCAAAGGCATCGCTTCATGTTACTGTGGAGTTTCTCTCGTAACAGACAGCTTTATTCTTTTCACATTGAATTTGAAAAAAAAAGAAGTAAGAAATTAGTTTTCTTTCATACCTTGCTATTAGTAGGTATGTGAAAAATACGTTTGTGACCCTTTGTGGTTTTTATTGCAGCCATAAGAGGTCATGAGGGGGCACTTGGAATCATAAGCCAGTGATTCCTAGTGCCAGTTCCAAGTCTTCAAATAAATGGAGACGGGTTATGTCAGAAAGGGCATTGAATGTAAAACAGAAGCCAAATCGAATATGAACTCCATACCAGATCGGTCAAAAAAAAGAACATCTCTTGTGCTGTCCTACGGGAGTTGGACTCATGTCTCTTGAGATAAAGTCAAACAGATCAGACTGAGATTGTTTCAACGTTTTCAGGTGAAGCCATGTTTATTGGCAGTAGGATGAGAGCAAGACCAGAAAAGAAGAAGTGGGGAAAGAGGAAATGAAGCTGGTTGGTGTGAAGGTGGAGGATCCAAAGGATGAAACTAAATTGAGACAATTTGGTGTGGTGACCCCTGAACACAAAAGCCAATAAAAGAGATGCAAGTAGACATTTCTTGCAAAAGTATTCTACACCACGTGACTTTATTGAGTTTATCGCATTACAACCACAACCTTCAATTTAGTTGATAAGAATCTTAATTCATAGACCAAATAAGGTCCTGAATAACTAAAACAGAAAATGATAAATGGTTTTAATTGTTTTTATGAATAAAACCAATCTTTATGATAAATCTTTTTTCCATCCAAGGAAAACTCAATTATTATTATTATTTTTTTATCTCGTTTGATCAGAACACTTTCTCTCACATGTTTACTTTGTCCTCCAGATTGCTGGTTTTGAATCACAAACAGGACTTATTTTAGGTTTCTTTTGACAACTTTCTCAAATTCCATTTGCCAGGCCTCACAAGGTAGACAACCATATCTTGTTGTGTTTGCAGGAGGGCCGTATTTTGTATTTTTTGAAATATTAAAAGGTTGGAATATTGGTTTTATAACTGCCATTTTCTTTGTTGCTCTGGGTTTTGTTTAGGGTTACTAGAGGAAAGTAAGATAAATTAATATGCACACGTTTTAGACTTTTACTTATGCAGAATTTTTGAAAACGAGGGTCCCTTGTCTTCCACGTGTAAATTATTTGATGATTCAAACAGCCTACAATCTTCAGAAAACACATTTGATTTTATGCTTGCAACTTCAAAAATACAGAAAAGTTGGCGTTGCAAATGCTTTTGAAAGGGAAGTAATCCACTGCAATTACTGATTTATCTGCTTTTGGATTTAGTTTTCAACAACTAGATGTGCAGGGGTCTTACTAGCGGAGGAGAAGCTGCTGACTTGTGTCCGCAAACCACCTGGTCTGCAATCAGAACAAGAAGTAGTTCCAAAAATGAAATCTGATTCTATTTGATTTGAATCATTTAGTATTTGCTAAACAAATAATGACAGGGAACTGTTGCAGAATATGTGCATCTGTGTGCCAATCTGTGTATGATGTCACCCAGTGACTTGGCTCCAGGCTTTCTCTCAGGTCAGATGGGAGGCTGTTGTTGTGGGCCATGGGAAAAACAGCTTTGGGGAACAGGTGAACGTGTCACAAGGGGGTTTTCTGAGCTCCTCTTGTTCATTTTTCTCTCACATGTGCCCCATTTTCCCATCAGGTTCATGCCAAAACACCGTGAGGCGAGAGATCATGTAAAAAAAAATACAACATTAAAAATAAGCGATATAGGTTTGCCAGAGTGTGGGAAAACAAGAAGGCATGGAAAATGATTATGAATTAAATTGTTGACAGTAAAACGTTGTATCCTATGCTTTTATCAAAATGGAAGAGTACAGTTTTAAGTAGTCTATTTAGAGATTATAATCAGAATATGCTATTAATAACATAATAATTGCCAAATAACTAGTTTTGACTTCTATCATCACCGTAAACACCACAATGAGACTTCAGAATAACAAAAAACAGGAAGCCAAAATGCAAAAAGAAACGACTAGGAAGAGTATGATCTGGTGTGTGAATGCATGTTTATTCCTTGTGGCCGGTGGGCAATTGTATGAATGGGAAGTTGTTGTTCAAAAGGACTTTCCACCTCTTCATCTACCTCTCCAAAATGTTTGTCTTTTCCAGTTCTGGCAAAAGTGCCAAGAGGCTTTCAAAGAAAAGGGAATGATTGTTTTAGTGGGCGCCACTGGTCTATTGTCGACGCAGCCTGTTCTTTCTCTTGACCTGTGACCTGTATTGTTGTTAGAATTCTTGTTCGGGGAGAGCAGACAGCTGGGGGAGCCGTAGGGGGGCTGATGGACAGCTGGGGCAATTTTGAAGAGAGGAAGAGAGGAGAGAAGCGAGAGCATGAGGGGAGAAGGACGAGAGAGAGGGAAAATGAAGAGCTTGTTGCGGACAAATAGAAAGGCCAGATGAGGTGACGGAGGTCCTCGCTCCTCATTCACAAGTTTGTCCTCTTTGCTCTTGTGGGTCAGCATTGGCGCAGGAGTGACACATAGCTATACAGGCAGACACTCAGCCTGTGAGAAAGTAGCGGCAGAGTTAGCTGGCGCACTCTCTCTTTGTTGCTTTGCTTTTTGTTGTAACAAAAGTGGTAGGAGGGGGCAGGGAATGTGAATTATCCTAGAGTCCAAATACATGGATATGGAAATAATGCCAGTAAACTGACTATGGGTACAAGATTACAAAATGCAGAGGCAGATGATGTTATGGGGTGAGGTTTGGAGGACAGCATAATGGTCAAACGACAAGATGTCTGAATAAGTTTTTAAAGTTTCCCGTTTTCTCTTGAAACCCAGGGTAACATGGCAATACTTTTACAAGCCATAGTTGGCTGAGTGCAACAAATTAGCGCAGAGTTTATATCAAGAAAAAACACATTTTAGGGTTTGTGTGTCAGATGTGTGTGATAACTTAAGGTCCTAAACAGGACTTTGTTATGTGATCATTACTGGGAGTAGCTGGTGACACTCTGTTTCTGATACCTGTATTTGTTCACCTGTCGATCCCCAACAAGACACGTGACTGGATTTTACATGGCTAGTTTTTTAACAGCGCCTGCCTATTTTCTTGACCACTTCAGCAAAATTAAAACATCCTCAGCAGGAGCATCATGCAGGCGTATTGAAGGCTGTACCTGTAGGTGTTGAGTCAATGTTTAGAAACAAAAAATCCATGTCTGTCTCAAGTGATGCAATGACATTAATATCTCCCTGTGACATTATTATTTCTTTAAATTGATTTTCATAGAATGATATGGTCCTATAAAATATTTCCATCTTATATAAAATATAAACATTGCTCAGCAGCCTCCTCAGTTGCAGACCTTAAGGCTTTTTGGAAGACTTTCAAACCAACTTAGATGATGTCGTTTTTCTTAATTCTGCAAGGAACACTGGATCGACCGATGGCTTTTCCAAAATGAACCAAAACTGGTTCATTTTAACCTCACCAAACTTTACATTTTCACATTTTTTAACAGTGCAGTGTAAAGTCAACTCTTTTCTTAGCTCTCATTCTCTTGTGCTTATATTTCGGTTTTGTGACCAGCACATTTAATCTGCCATGCAAACAGGAGTGGCCCACACTGAAATAAAAAGTTCCTGATCCATAGGAGCTGGATGGAGGGATAAAGCATTGTGATTAAGACTGTATTAATGGGGCCATAGGAGGATGGAAGGCTTTAATCAGTGTCTGTGGCGATAATCCTTCTGCCTTTAGGCTGAGGCAAACAAATGATCCCCCACCCTCTTCGTAGGCCTCAGCCTGCATGCACACTCACAACACACTAGTGTATGTGGGGTCCATGGGGTGAGGGGGACCCAGAGGTTGAGAGATGAATCAACACAAAATGAAGGGAAATGAGAGAAGTAGACAAATAGAAGAACATAGAGTACAGAATCAAACTTTGGTAAACATAATGAAAGCAAAACCTGGTATTTTACAATATACAAAACATCCACAATATAATCACTTTTTTTCTAATATTACCTTGAAAACTTGTCCTAAAATCAACCTGAGCGCAGTTCTCTTTCAGATAAAAAGCACTCTAAATATTTCATGAAAAACCGTTGGTATTGACAATCATCAACGGTGATTGTCCTGTAACCGGTGGGTTGCCGGTTCATTTCCCCGCTCCCACTGTCGCTGTTGTTGTGTCCTTAGGCAAGACCCTTCTTCCGCCTTGCCTTCTGCTTGTGGTCAGAGGGCCTAGCGGTGCAGGTGCGCGGCTTACCCTCTTCTGTCAGACTGCCTCAGGGCTGCCATGACTACAATCTAGTAGGTTGCCACCATCAGCATGTATGTGTGAATAGGTGAATGACTGAATGCACTGTGGAGTGCTTTAGAGTCCTCTAGCCTTGAACAGGGACTTGTTTGTGTCAATAAGTTACTTTTTTTTGTCAGAGCTGAAATTGTCTCCTGAAGAAGCTGCTGATCTTTTCCAACACTGCCTGAAACACATCATCATAGCAATACTCCACCATTAAAATGAAATGAGGGGTATGATGTCAAATCAATGTTGTAAAGTTATTCCCCCATTAATAGCAGACCTGTTTTGATTCTTTCATACCTGTTTGAGAAATCCTTTAATACCCATGGCAGCCATTAGGGATGCCTCGTGCTTGCTCTCACTAAGCACAATCTATTTCCACCAAGTGAACTACTTTTCAAAGGACAGCTTTAATAAATAACTTAAGAGATGAGCATTGTTGTGATGACAGAGTGTTGAAACCTGTAGGAGCTTTTCCAAGATGTTAAATTGCGAAATCAAATCTCTTTTGTTATGTTTGATGTATACAGGATTTTTGTTACGACTGAAGACAAAGTAGTTAATTGACTGTGCTTAAAGCATGATGTGTCTAGAAAATACTTAATGCTACCCCGTTTTTAAAAATAAGGAGGTAAAAAGACTCCATCATTGCTTCATCAGAAACTTCTCAAAGAAGAAATCCAGTGGCAAAACTGATGTAGACAATAATAAGGCTGGAACAAGTATTGGTGGTCATTTACCTTGCTTTCCATTGAGCCCTGAAGTCAGAACTTGGGTCTGGGAGTAATGTCAAAGCCCATTTAAAGGGAATCTCACCCCAAAATAATTTTTTTTCTTCTGATAAACTGTCTAAATAGGTTATTTAGGGTTCTATTTGAATGTTTCTGTGCAAATTTTATATTTTTTTAGTTCGTCATAAAACCTTTTCCTGAAGGCATTGCATTAACATTAGCAGTGGGTTGCAGTGGACCACCTATATTAGCAGTAGCCTTTTCCCTATAGCAAGCTTTTTAGCTATTTTGTTCATTTATTAGCAATGTTTAGCACACTGAATGGGGGAAGTCAATGTCAGACTACATACTAGCTATAACCCACATGCCACTAAAGTCTTACTATATCATGTTCAACATGTTTTCATGTTTGTCTTTCTTAGACCTTTCTGAAACTCAGCGGAAAACCTTACACATATGAAAATGAATAGATGTATAATATTATAAAGCAATGTTCAGGAGAGGAGGAAGAAGTCCAACCACCAGGCTCATTACCTATGGAAGTGGGTGTAAAGTGTGTGTAAAGTGTGACATTGTGGGCATGAGGATAAGGGACGGACCTTCTCCTCCCAGAGTTCCCTCCGAGTATGAGGATATAGGAGTTAAAGAGCTTCTAATGGGATCTGGATGCTGTCGTGTTTACCATGGCCCCCCTTTGCACGCCCACTGCATTGTGGAAGTTTCTGGGCTTAGGGATGCCACAAAGGGCTGAGTGAAGGGACAGATGGAGGTCTCTTTGGAAGAAGGAACAGAAAAAAAACAGGCAAGGTAGGAGGGTCAGGGTGTCTGAGAAAGCAGGCAGTCAGAATGCCCAACTGCAGACGTGGGTGAACATTAATGGTGAAGGAGGGTGAGGGGGAAACTTAATCAGGACTTTAGTTGTATTTTTGAATGCAGTTCAGCTCAAGTTGTCTGAATTATTGGTCTACCCCCCTTTATAGTCATGGCTTATGTGTGTCACATTACCCTTGTGTATTTAAAATGGGTTGGCTTGCTGTTCATGAATGCGCTTAATTGAACAAGTTCGAGGAGCAAAAAGAATTTGGGGGAGAATTTGCCATCAGATACAAAGTTGTTTGTATATCCACTGATATAATTTAACCTCAAACTTTGATTTGAATGTGTTTTCACAATGGTCCTTGAGACATTAAAATGTTAATGTTATTTGTTTAGTTTATGCAGGGGTCAGGGGCAGGGGGCTGATGGATGCTGATGAGGATTGTGGACAAGAGCTGGAGGAGGGTCGAGGGAGGTCCGAGTGGTAGAAGCAACAGATGGGGCCTGATGCAAAGCTCGGCATGTGAAGTTTCTGTTGGTAACATCTGTCTGTCCATCTGTTACATTTTGTTGTTTACAGTTTGTGTTGCTGAAACTTGGTAATTACGAAACTGCACTTGAGGTTCTCAATGTAATCCTTTCCACAGTGAGTTTTAGAATAGAGAATGGCAAAAAATGTGTCCTCTAGTTAATTTGATAAGCTTAAAGTTGCTGAAGTTAATTTTAGCACATCGTTTTAGTGGTATTTGGAAGGGATTTAGGTATCATTTTACAGTTAACAAATTACCTTTAAGCCAAGCACCTTGGTCTTTGCTTCAAAGAGATATGATTCAAAATTGAAGTGGACTTCAACACAGTTCGAGAACTTCAGAGTCAAAACTGCAGCAGACAATAACATTACACAAAAATGATTTGCTAAACTTTTGGGAAACTTCTGCAAGATGGAGACGGCAAAATATTATCAACTCAATGGATACTGGCAAACTCTCACTAAATTACATTGAATGCTGTATTTAAGTTAAGAAGTTTCTTGAAGCATTATTTTCTCTTTTTGTTGACACATTTTGGCTCTAGGGAGCCTTCCTATTCAGTTCTTCACAATTGGAATCCAGCCCATTTTCTTACAAGGTGTCTTCACAATAGTAGGACTTGGGAAACAGCATTTACTGAGTTGGCGCTTGATAGAAAACATTTGAAAACCACTGGCTTATATTGAGGACCCCATGGCTTGTTCCTCCTAAAGAAACTGGTAGGAACCATTCCCGTAGATAGGCACATCCATCACATTTCTGCTTCTGTAGATCTGTAATCTTTGTTCATTTACTGGAGAACACACATGGACTGACACTAGATTCATTAGGGTACAAGTCCCAAATGCAGCTTGCTTATAGAAATTCTTCCCCTCTGGAAACCACTCATGACTGCTGCTTTCACTCTGCAAAGTCAAACTTTGATATAAAAAAACTGCTGGAAAAAAGGGTTTTTCAACAGAATTAGGAATAGATTCCTAAGTCCAATGCATCACTTTCATTAGAACTGTTACATCACCCAGGGGGTATTTTACTTTTTTTTGTCTAAAAATACTCTCTTCAATTTGCTCTGCTGTGAGCGGATCAAGGAGAATTAAGCAGCTGATCTGGGCTCAGTGGCCAGAGTGTTACACTAGACATTAATCCAAAACAGTGGAAGGTTGGAGATGGAAAGGCAAATTTAATCCAGAACCCCATCCATTACATACATTTGTAAACTGCAGAGCGAACAGTAGTAGTTTGTGCAAGTGCAATCCAGAATTTGCGGCATAAACGGCTTTCCTGCAATTTCCCTTGGCAACGGAAACATCTTCCAATACTTCTCCCACACAGGGCAAGATAAGTGTCCTGGCAAGGCCTCTTAGTGTGCACTGTCCCCCAATATGTAACAGATGTTACTGGGGCAACAGTTGGTATTGAAAAGGAGGGGCTTCAGGCCATCTGTCCAGGGTCAAGGTTTGAAAGGATGTGGTGGAGATGGTGGTGTGTTCAGGAAAATGGTACGTATTCGAGGGAAACAGGGGAATATAGCCCACATTGTAATTCTCCTCAAAGTAGGCTTTTATATCAGATGACACGTACAAGGTTTGCCTTTGAGAATTCTGTGAAGTTCTGTTCGACACTGTGCAATTTCAGACATAAAGCTCTAAGGCCCCACCGTGTGGTCAGAGACAGTACTGCAAACTTAAACTTTATTAGTTAAAATGCATTTTCACTTGAACACTTTTTTTCCCCTGCATTTATACTTTATATTTGTGAGAAAACAGCTATTACATTGTCTCCAGCTGAGATTTTAGGCGATCAAGCACTTTGTCCATGTCGTCACGCAAGTACGCCATCATCTTATGAGAAATCTTCCTCTGAAGAGGAGGAAAAACAATATTCATAACCAAAACTGCAGAAGTATCTGTCAAAGCATATTCCATTCGCAATCTCTTACAATGTAGATCTTCAGCCTTTCACCTTCCAGTTGACAGTATTCAGACACGGTCAGCTCAGTGAAATCTGCTTTCTTCATGGACAGGAATCCACAAGTGGGTGAACGCTTGCTGTGCTCAAACCTGATGAGAAAAACAATGTTTTAGAACTATGTGTCCATTATTAAGGAAGAGCTTCAAAAGAGACTGACAAAGTATGTGTTGTTTCACAAGTTCTCTTTTCTTTGTTGCCGGATGATTTTGTGAACTAGCATACAGTTTAATAGATTAAGTATAGTGAACAAAATCAATATCTGAATTCTTTGGGATGATTTTGACTCAAAGCCCCCTACTGTACATCTCCAACTTACTTCCTCTCCATTCTTCTCCAAGGGCAAAATTGCTCCTAGAGAAGGTTTCCTCATTCAGTATCCCAGTGGTTTTAGGTCCCAAATATTTCGAGGTCACTTTGGTTTAATATAAACCATCACATTTTGGATCTGAAGAATCATTTTCCCCAGCCGTCTTGAATATTCTGAAAGAGGCTTCGTCTGAGAAGATGACTTTATTTCTGTTTTCTAATTCTGACTAATGTTTCTTGTAGATTATTGCTCTGTTCTCTGGTTTTCCATAGAAAAGAGTTCAGTTTTAGATATGTTGAAACAAAGGGCAATCAGTTTTCACGTTTGATTAAATTTTCATAAGTTTACATCCATTTGGAAAATTTCATGTGATCCCTCGTCTAAAACTCGGTGACAGAACCGCAGCAGCAAAGTTCATATAAAACACAAGAGTTTTGTTAGTCTCATCTTTTGCAGCCAGGATTGTAGATTTATAAGACTGCTGGATGTTGTGCTTCTTCCTCACCATGGATCATCATCTGGTTCCCAGCCCTCGAGTTCGATCAGACAGAAGAAACAGCAGGCAACGTCTGGTTCATTATCACTGGGGCAGTGGACAAAACCAGCTTTAGCCATCTAGACAGACAAAAAAGGAAAAAAAAAAAAAAAAAAAAAAAGCTGAAATCATAACTTAACATTAAGAAAAAAAAAAAAAAAAAAAAAGATCTGCATCCGGATTAGTTTTTGTGGGGATAAAGCAATAATTTCCCTTGGAATGAGTTTGCATGACAGAACGTTACTCATGAAGTGTCAGCAGATCATCAATCATGCTATGAGCCAGGTGGGCAAAGGGAAGCGTCTGAAACTTGCACCTGCTGAGCTATAATTCAGAAGTTGTAAATGACTTGGATCAAAGTCATTTACGTCCTAACTTGACATCATGTGTCAAGTTAGCACATAATCATATGATTGGATATGGCAGGTTTTTTTTCTGAAATGCAACTTCCAAATTCACAGCCTGGAAGTTGTATACTGGAAATGTACACAACTTCCAGGTTAAATGTTTTCTTACTTTCATACTTCCACATTTTAATGCATCTATAATTATTTTTTGAGGTCTTTACCCAAAGTCAGTGGGTGGAGTAAACACTGATTGGTTTGCAGCTGAGTTGCTGTTGATGTCGACTAAACTTTTGCAACTGGTCAAATGATCCTTTTGCAAAATTGTGAGTTAAGCTATTGACAAGATAATTGTATTTGTTTTCTATTTGATGAATTTACTAAAATGTTATTTAATCACATGAAAATTTTCCAAACTTTTTCCATTGTCCCAAGTAGTTAGGGATTAAGCCACTGATCATCTGTGTTGCACAAGCAAAACTGAGTACGTCTATAGAACATCTCAAAGTACCGCCAGTCACTGCTTCTGCTAATATTTTTTAAATTAGGGTAAATTTACATTTGTAAGTGTGTAAAATCCGTAGACATCGTCCCCTTGTAGTAATCATCAAAAACTCTGTTTCCATTCTTAAATAAATACAAAGAGCTGCAAACTAATTTCTCCATTGTTGTTTTTTTCATAAGGATTAAGACAACCAATCCAGAGCAGTCTAAAAAAAACAACCAAGACCTTCCTACCTTTTCAGGTGTGCAGTTGCATTCCTCTCTAAACGGCCAGTCTATAAAACTCTGCTCCCGCAGATCATGACTGTACATTTTGTCAAATGCCATATACCTGGTGGTCAGCACATTTACACTGTCCATTATTACAGCAATACAAGGTTCAGTCCAACATAGAATTGACTCTCAGAGTAAGGAGTATTGTGTGTAGTTCTTGCTCAAGCTGCTCTGCACAACTCCACAGATGTTTTCAATTTTGGCCCGATAGAATGCTGCTGAGTCTAGACGTGAGCAGAGAAAACAAAATTCACTCTGCTTCTTGGGCCCTACTGCTTGTAAAGATTGATGTAAATGACAGTTTTTAACATTTGTGACATACACATTTGAGCTTGACAAATAAAAAAATGCCATTTCAGTTCAGTTTTGTATGCTTTGGCAAAAATGTGTTTGTGTCTGAACAATTGAGTTACTCCATCACACCTGCATGTAATTCAAAGAGCTGAGTTGTTAATAAATTGGGCCACTTCTGAATGCAGTTGGTTATAGTCAACAAATCGAACTTTTGGATTTTCTTTTGCATAGACAAATTATAGACATGTATGCGTCTTCGTCCATTTCACAATATATCACAGTACATTGAAGTTTGTGGGACCAGCGTGACATGTAAAGGTCTATGGGGTTTCAATGCTTTTGCAAAGGACGTTATTCTTTCTGAAATGGACTTGTCAGGCATGAGCTGCGATTTCCAAATGCTGCTGAAACAACTGCAGGGTAAATATTTACACAAAATCCAAACAGCGAGTGGTTCAACTGTTTTCAGTATAAGCTTTTACAAGCAATTTATTGCTGTGAGAAATGGAGATGACCCGGTCTGCAGCGAGTCTCTGAGTGCTGAAATGTGCTTACAGCTGTATGCTGGTGCCCCATCCACCAGACTACAGAGGAGCTGAGACACAGCATGGCTGCAGCGTAAGGCGCAGGGTTGGTGGTATAATGCCTTACTTTGCTCTTACAGGTGATGCTGTGTAGGGCTGAACTGAGCAACCGGTTTAGAGTTTGGTCGTCAGGTCAGCAGCCTCCGTGCTTTTTGGACCTCGTGGAAAGTAGCGCTCACCTATAAATTCCTGCATCTCCGTGTTATGACATTTTTCCATAGGTCTCTCAGCGTTGTTCTTGTGTTTGTTTTTCAAACTTTATGTGAGGCAAACATGTTTATGAGATCAAAGATTTTTGAGCCTTTAGATTTTCTTTCATTTTGTCCATCATGTCATCAAAAAAGGTCATATTTACAACATTTGAACTGTTAGAGATTCTGTCGCAGATCATAGCGACGCAGTTTTCTATTTTTCTCCTCACGATTTTCTTTCTCATTCCCTCACAAGACGTTTGATTTCTGGTCCTCGCAGCCTCCCTGCTTCTGCATTAAACAATCTTCTGACATAACTGCCCTCACCTATTAAGGTCTACTAAGATAAGCTGCTGGAATCTCCTGCACAGGGTTTGTTTTCACACAGAGTCAACACTGAGGGGGAGGGAGAGGATGAAGGGAGGAGGAACGATGCAGAGAGGTGGATGGGAGGTGACAGAAGCTGTGTGTATGCCGTCTCCATGTCCACATGTCTTCCTGGACAGCCGTCATACCTGCCGTTTGCATGTGCCGATCTGGAAACGTTTTGTATCAATGAGGACTTGAGCTTTCTTCTTTTGTTTGTAGAAGTCCACACAGTTTTGCTGGTGGGCAGGGATTTATAAAAGTTTACCAGCTTTTCCTTGCAAGGATTGGACATTTGATTAAGTCACACAGGACCAGGGGATCAAAGGTGTAGCCAATGTGGAGCACAGGTAAGAGATGAACTCTGTCACCCTCCAATGCTTGTCTGTGTGTGTTTACATGTGGTTTCTACATTACATTTCGACTTTTTTCTCTCTCTCTGGGGAGTTTTTTTTCTTCATAAAAAAGAAAATCAAGTGTTGAGCGGCAAAATCTCAAATCTCCTGTTCAGACAGGACTCAGAACATTTTGTGTTGACAAGAAAATATGCCTGAAGTGCTGCCCATAAAGTTGGCAGACCTGGTAAAGATGTGTTGAAATTAATCTTTTAACGGAAGAGCAGAAACTCACACTAGTATCATTTTCCCTGAAGCACTTGATTTTGATTTGCCACTGGTAACACCTCTAGATTGTAACCGACATTTATTTTTCCATTGTGAGATAACAGGAAATTTCTGAAATTAACTGGAAGAAACTACGATTACCAAGTTTCCATAATAACCATAAGAACTATGCCAAAAAAAACAAAAAAAAAAACAAACCCTTTTACCCTCACAAACATAAATCTGTGGGGGAACTTTGATTGGTCTGACAAGACAAAGATTGGACTTTTATGAGCAAAAGCTTCAGATGGGAGTGGATGAAAATAAAAAATAATTGTTTGGAAAAGTTCACCATGCTCATTTTTAGGTAAGGTGTTGGATCTGTGATGCTATGGGCCTGTATGTCTTACAACGGTCTCTGCAATCTTGTTAAAGTGCACGGCATCATAAACTCCTTAATTTATCAGAGCATTTTGAATAACAATCTCATAGCGTCTGTGAGAAAACCAAAAAGTTTCACTGCCAAGGTCCAAAACGGCTAGCCGAATCAAGACAGAAATGTGAAAACAAACACAGGATCAGGTTTTTTCCATGGTCAGGTCAGTTTTCAGACCAAGTTTCTTTCAAAGAGCTGAGGGGTGAGGTCAGGAGAAAATAAAGAAAGGGTTTTCTTAGTGACCTAGAGAAGCTTAGAAAGAAAAATGTCATTGTTGCTCGGTCAAATGCTGAAATGCGATAAAAGACTTTGTGCAGCCCAGCTAACGAAAGAGGGTTGTATTAATGTTAGGGTTTCAATAATTGTGCCATCTGTGTTTTTGAAAAGTACCACCATGCTGAGTAAGTCCCATTAATTCATATTATAGCTTTAACTAATATATTGTTTTCTAATCACATAGAATTAACTAATATGTAGTTTGAGGCAAGTCTGAAAGAATAAAGACTAAAGTATGACGTAAGAAAAATTGTGATGCTGGTTTTCACACACATGAGGAATGTCAGAGCTTTAAAAATACATGTACTTTAGCTCACTTTCCATGTCTTGCGATCAAAAGTGCTTGAATTATATGAGCGATTTGGCACTAAATGTGTGCTGTGAGTCCATCTGGAAAGAAGGACATGCTGTCCACCAGCAGTGGTGTAAAAATGTCAGGGGTGTGTGAGACTGTGACAGTCAACATCTACATTCTCCATTTCTGCAGGCAAGTGTGGATTCACAGGTCAGCCAAACCTTCCTGTCCACACATATCAGCACATCCTGGGAAATCCCTAAGTCTCGCTACCTGTCTTCATGACTTAAGGTTGACAATGAGGAGAAATTTTATTCAAGAAAAATATAAATCAACTCAGACAAGCAATTAAAGTTATTGACGTTATTCTGGTTTATATATGTTTCTTTGTTTTGTTATCTTGTTAGATTCATTTCCTTCCAATCAGTTTGCCAATCAGTCCAGGTCTTTTCACTCTGCTAGTATTTAATCGCGCCACTTTCATTCACTCCTCGCTGTGTTTCCTTGCTGGTATTTCCCCTGGATCTACATTTTTGTTCTGCTCTGGATCCCTGTGTTCCCTGTGATTTTTCTAAGTGTTCAGTTTTATCATCAAAGAACATTCAATATGATGAGTACTCCCAGCCCCTGTTTGAGTTTTTGGTTCACCCTACAAACACTGCATGACATGACGATTCTCCAACTTACTGTGAATGTTCTCAGAGGGGTACCAACCCAGCAAACTTCAGAAAGTCAATATCCACTTCGGTACCATTCAACAATGCTGAACATCGCTGCACCGGGTAGTTTTGGATTGCCGGATTTGTTCTTCTTTGCAAATTGAGGAACATCATGCAACTTTTTTTTTTAAATGCCACAGTGACAGATTTCTTTGTCGTCCAAATTTTTCTTTTTGAATCCAAACCGAGCACTCACATCTTCTGCAACTCAGTCATTTATTCCTGGGGAAAAGCTGAACATGGATGCAAACGTTTAACCTGCTGACTGTGTTTCCGGCACATTTCCACACCTGATCAATAGTCTAAATTTAGTGGGACAATTATCCCTCACTGTGGCAAACTGATATGTCTGTCAGACTTACAGACTCAGGCCAGTTCAAGGGGAATGGAGAGGGGCTTGTTTTCATGCAGAGCTGAGTTACATGTTGCTTGTTCAGCTGACCTTTGACCTTCATGGGCAACCTCTAAATTCATCACAGCAGTGCCCAGAGACACCCAGTGCATAACATATGGTCATAGTGCAGACTACGTGTCAGTATTCTATTTAAGAAGAGAAATGAACTGAGAAACATTTGTGGAAAGTCACGTCGCCTTCGGATGTGTAGCTTCTGATATATGAGCAGAATCTATGTTGCAATTTCTCAGAGAGATCAATCTGTTGTGTGGAAATAAGTTAAAACATGTCTGTTGTCTCATTTATGTTGTTCCCTGTTTCCCCTTAAGAGTGTCAGAAATATTTCTTTGTTTACATGCTGGGATCAGTCTCACTGGTCTGTGGGAATCATTTTAGGAATCTTGGAATTCCTGAACACATATTTTACTCCTGTGTTGACCTGATCGGACCAACAGAGGGCAGCAAACTTCAATTCAGCTTGTAAGGCCCAGTGTTGCACTTTGCTCGACTTTCCAGGAATAAAACTGGTGTGCAAAAAACGGTATTTTACTTTATGTTAAACAACAGATATAAAGGTCAGAGCATTGTCAACTAAAATTGTTTAAATATGGTGTCCCTGTGGCACTTGATGTCAAAACAGGCATTTCTGGAACATGACTGCGAGTGGGTGGATGAGGAGGTGACTCATTTATCCTGCAGCCCAGGGAGAAATTTAGATAAGTGACAGCTAACAACTCTGATAAAATTTCCCCTCCATACACGATCATGGAAGGAAGGATCTAGAGAGTAATGTTGGTGTTTCAAAAACTCAGTTGTTCATCAGGTCAGGTGTATAATAACTCACTTCTCTTAAGCATTGTGTTTATGTTGTTCAGGCAGGGAACTGAAAATCTACTCTGGTTTAATTCTCACACCAGAGATCTGGAGGGCCTATTGAATAAAAGCAAATCTGATGGTTGGATTTCAATTCTGAAATCCTCAAAAAGTCAACGAGGCGTCCTTAAATTGCAGCTGAATTTTAAAGCAACTACATTTTTTTGATTACAAAGAAAGTTCCACATATAGAGGAATATATCACATAGCTTATTCACAGGTTAGATACATGCGAACAGAAAAAGGTTTATCCGTCTGTCCGTCCATCCATCCAGGAGCCTGAGGGACTGCTGCCTTTCTCCAGCTGTCATTGAATGAGAGGCAGGATAAACCCTGAAAAGGTCGCCAGTCCATCACAGCGCACCAAAAAATGTACTTGAGGTCAATGGTCTCTTTGTACATCAGCTTCCTTGTTTGGGGATAAGCGGCTCAGTTGCTTCCGCTCTACTGTAAATGGCATTTTACTGTCTGTAAAGTAAAACACATTTAGAGCCACAAATATCACATGACTTTTATAACTGTTTATCATTTTTTTTGATAAATAGATGCTATAGATAAAAAAACAAACAAAAAACACTATTTTGGAAGAGAAAACCCTCTAAAACTTTTGCAAAAATAGAAGAAAAAGTAAATCCAGAACGAATTTACTGGTGCTTTTACTGACATTATGTTGTGAAAATGCAATTATTCCATGAAAAACCGAAAAATATCCTTAAAACCTGTATTTGCTGTCAAATCTGAATTAGTTGGTTCTTAGCCAAAGCTATTGAAAGCCATTGTGGCAGGTTGGAGAACCCTGGCATAAACTGTAATATTTAACATAGAAATAAAAATAATGTAGAAATATTTGTAATAATAAATCGTGCTATTGAATATTGAATTGCTTGACCAGTATTTGCCTCAAAATAATTTGATTATGATCACCTGTTTCATTATTTGGTAGTAGTGCGCCTTCTTTACTTGATCTCAGTTCGACCAACTTCCTGCTCTTCTACCTGCCCAGGCGTCTCATCTGTCCCCTCCCCAGTGACCCTCACCCTTCCCCTGTCCCTTGACTTTCCTCCCTTGCGTTTTCCTTGCCCGGTTTTCTTGCCTATGGATGATACAGGATACCCATGCTCCAATTTCACCCTCTCATCATGACATCCATTAAAGTGGCGCTCAGTCCTGGGCCCCTGTTGGCCTGACAGCACATTAGCCCTTGGCCCATTGAACACCAACAAGGACCAGCTCTGAATTATTGATACCAACACAACTAATGAAGAAACCCTATCTCAGCTCTTTTTATGTCTCTCTCTTTCTCACACACAGACACACACACGCACACACACGCACAGAGTTTGAATGCCCAGAGAAACATACACACACAGCTTATTGATGGCAACTATCATTCCACCTGCTTGCATCCCGTTTTGAGAAACGCATATTGTCAGTGGTCAGTCCTGTTTCTGCAGAGCACAGAGTGTGTTTGTGGTTCATCCAAGACCTGAATTCCTGTTCTTTTCAACAAATTGTTGCCCGTAATGCCGGTGAGGGACTTTGTTGATATTTTTCTCTTTTGATTCTAGGTGATATTTGCATACATATCCACAGGTGCTTTGTTTCTAGGAGCTTTTTGTCATTGGATTTTATACAGTCTCTGATAAGCGTGATTGGGTGTTTGTGGCATTAAAGTCTCTGTTTACATACAAAGTTTACACAGCATCTTCTAAAACAATTTAAACCCCCGGAACCCTTTTACGTTTTGTCACATTGCAGTCAAACATCGAATTTCATGAAAAGAACTTACACAAATTCGTGCATAATTGTCAAGTGCTCGGGAAATGATGCATGGTTTTCAAAATGTTTTTCTCAGTAAGAAGCATTTAAATCGTTGACATTCACATTTTGCTGCAGTGATTAGGGTTGTTGATCTGGTGTGAGGTGGTCATCTGCCCCAGTCTCATGTCTTCTTGAACTTCTGTCGCAGTAATGACTGTAGTTAGAAGGATGTGTCATAATGTTTTAGATTTGTTCCTGGTTCAACACTCCTGAATCAAATGATGGAATATCTCCAAGGCTTTGTAGATCTTGAGTCAGCCGTGTTGGAGCTGGGACCAAAATTAGGTCCTGCAACTCACTGATGCTTCAGAAGCTGCCCAGCATTTAGCTTGATCATTCTTCTGGTCAAATAACTCAGAGCGGCATTCCTGTCCATACTGAAGAATGTCATCCTCCTGTGCGATTCTGTAAGATCACGTTTCACCCAAATATGGGGTGCTCAGTTTTAAATGAAGCGTCGTCTTTCCATTAAAAACAGTGTTTTGCAAGAGAAGGTCCACCAAAATTAGTTTAATTCTGCCTGACAATATGCTTGCAAGTGTTGATCAGATGGCAGAAGCCTGTGGCAGGCTGGGCAGCTGTGGCCACAATCCAGTAGCTTGCTACTGATCATAAGTGCATGAATGGAAATGACTGGTTTTATTGTAAAGTGCCTTGGAGGACCCTTTGAGGATTGAAAAGGACTATGCAAGTCTGACATCATTTCATTCTTTAATTTTCCTTTGGGACCAATAAAGTATTTTTTAATTTGAATTGAATTTGAATCTTCTAATTTGGTGATACAGTGACTTCTCAAGGGAATTCACTGCACAATATTGATTTTGAAGTAAAAAGCGCTGAAAGGCATAATTTCCTAAATTTGACAAAAGTTTAAAAATCATGCATCATACATTCCTTCCACTCTGCTGCACATCTCGCGTAATTGAAACAAAACACTAAAGTTCAAGGGGTACGAACATATTTCCAAGATAGCACGGAGGTATGCAGCGGAGCTCCCTCACAGAGAGGTACTGGAGGTGTCAGCCCATCTCCTTAGTATTCACTCCAACATCCTTTGACTCACAGCCTCAGCCTGAGAGCGTGAGAATGGAAGTGGGAGAATACAGTTAGAAAATAAAGAAGCAAAAACAGAAAGCAGGACGAGGGGAGACTCCATGAACATCAGGCAGCTTTCTGCTGTCGCCCCAGGCTCACGTGGTTATATCTGTTGTGTTTGCAAGCAGGCCTGCCCAAGGGGATTAGTATTTTTGACAGTTTTGTTAAGCCTTCTCTAACGCACTGAGCTACTCGGTAACGCCGGGGCTGTGATTTTAGAAAGCGTCTCTCCCAAGCTGTCCTATGATTTCTCCTGCATAAAGGGGAAGCTGGAAGGAGAGAGCAGTCCGGGAACATGACAGCGGACATTTTTCTGAGCGGCTCCTTAGTGTGGTGGAATTGGACCATAAAACAACTGCCTGTGAATCTCCTCTTCAATTAGTGACTGCCTTGCCGAGGTCCTGTTTAATTCTCTCCTGGGTCTGACAGCTTTCCTCTCTCTTTGTCTGCGTTTCCTTCTGGTCGTCTCTTCTTGTCTCTCCACGTCTCTTCATCCCTCTGTCAGTTTGTGTTTAGTTTAATCTCTCCCCCTCCTTTTTCTGCTTCCTCCGCTCTGTCGCTTCCCATTTCATCTCTTCTTTTTTTTTTTTTTGCCTGGCATCCCTCCCCACCCACCACTCCTGTCTTCCCCACCGCTCTCCCAGTCTGAATTCCAATCCCTCGGACTAAAGCTCAGACAATAAAACGTCTAACTTTGCTTGAAAGGGTCAGGAGATGGAAGGAGAGAAGCACAAATAAAAGGTTAATCCTTTAACAAGTCCACATAGGTGTGGAGTCAAAGGACAGAGAAAGAGGGGAGGGCAGGAGAGGGACGAGGTGGAGAACAAGTGCTGTGAACAGAAGTGGGAGACGGGGCTCTTACAGGGGGGGGGGGGGGGGGAGTGAATGTGAAAAATTAGAGGGAGATGGCATTTTCAGTCAAGCTCCGTCTCTCCTTCATGACTTCCACTCTGCATGATGACAAGTGTGTGCCGTCGCTCCCATTGGCCAAGTCTGCCACCAATCAGAGCAGAGGCATGTAAGGTGCCTTTAGGTTATACCCAGCCCCAAAAACAAGAAGCAGAGAGAAAATGAGACTGGGAAAAGAGAGTGTGTGTGTGTTTTTTTTCTGTGCGAGACCAAAGCAGGTGCTGACTTTACATAGCAAGGAGGACGTTCCCCAGTTTTTTTTTTTTTTTTGTTTGTTTGTTTTTTTTCTTCTTCTGAAGCCTCCTGTGGAACAGATGAAAGGAAAGTGCTTGTCAGCTGTTTGCTGGAGACCACTGCATTTCCTCTTGGCTGCCGTGGAGCAGAAGATCAGGGCTCTGTAGCCCTCCCCCTTGTGATTGGCTGTCACACTTTAGGCTCAACCCCCCTACCCCCCTCGCTCTCCTCTCTCTTTCTCCCCTTCACCGTCCTCTGCTCCTCACACTGTCCTCAGGCATACCTGAGCCACCGCTGCAGAAACGCTGGACCTCCCCCCTCCTCTCCTCCTCCTCCTCCTC